>SJYX01000339.1:11442-105891 GCA_006410675.1 Oreotragus oreotragus
ACGGGGTGGGGGCGCAGGGCGGGGAGCATGGGGAGGGGGCGCCCCGTGTGATGGGAGGGGGGCGCAAGCGGAGGCGGAGGCGGCGGCGGCGACAGCGGAGCCGGGCCGGGGGCTCAGCGGGGTCCGGGGGCTGGGGGCAGCGAGCAGGGCGGCCCCATGGCCGGGCCCCCCTGAGGCAGTCCGGGGGAGTCCCCTCCCCTCCCCAGCTCTGGGGTCTCGGGGCCCCATGAGCCGGGGCGCGGGCGCGCTTCAGCGCCGGACAACGACCTACCTCATCTCGCTGACCCTGGTCAAGCTCGAGTCGGTGCCTCCGCCGCCGCCTTCTCCGTCTGCGGCCGCAGCCGGCGCCCCTGGGACCAGAGGTACCGAGACCGCGGATTCCGGCAGCCCCCGAGGCGCTGAGGAGCCGGGCAAGAAGCGGCACGAGCGGCTCTTCCACCGGCAGGATGCGCTGTGGATCAGCACGAGCAGCGCGGGCGCCGGGGGCGCCGAGCCCCTCGCCCTGTCCCCGGTTCCGGCCAGCCCGGCCCGCCCCGTCTCCCCGGCTCCCGGCCGCCGCCTCTCCCTCTGGGCCGCCCCTCCCGGACCCCCGCTCTCCGGGGGCCTGAGTCCAGACCCCAAGCCCGGGGGCGCCCCCACCTCCTCCCGGCGCCCCCTGCTCAGCAGCCCGAGCTGGGGGGGCCCGGAACCCGAAGGCCGGGCGGGCGTCGGCGTCCCCGGCTCGTCCTCCCCGCACCCCGGCACCGGCAGCCGGAGGCTCAAGGTGGCGCCTCCTCCGCCGGCTCCCAAGCCTTGCAAGACCGTGACCACGAGTGGCGCCAAAGCCGGCGGGGGCAAGGGCGCCGGTAGCCGCCTGTCATGGCCCGAAAGCGAGGGCAAGCCCAGGGTCAAGGGGTCAAAGAGCAGCGCCGGGACTGGAGTTTCTGCCGCCGCCGCCGCCGCAGGGGGAGGGGGAGCGGCAGCCACGACCTCTGGTGGGGTCGGGGCTGTGCCCGGAGTCCGAGGGAAGCTGTCCCCTCGGAAAGGCAAGAGTAAGACCTTGGACAACAGTGACTTGCACCCGGGACCGCCTGCCGGCTCTCCTCCTCCGCTAACCGTCCCAGCCACCCTGACTCCCACCTCTGCTGTCACCGCCGCCTCCGCGCTGCCCACTGGGCATGCACCTCCAATCACTCTGGAGCCTCCAGCTCCCGGGCTGAAACGGGGCCGGGAGGGGGGCCGAGCATCCACTCGAGATCGCAAGATGCTCAAGTTTATCAGCGGCATCTTTACCAAGAGCACAGGAGGGCCTCCTGGTCCCGGGCCCCCTCCGGGTCCGCCGGTCCTGTCTTCCGGCAGCGGGTCTAGGGAGCTGCTGGGTGCAGAGCTCCGCGCCTCCCCTAGTGAGTAGGCCCAGGGCCTGAGGACAGGGAGGGGGAGGGTACCTGGAATGCTCAGCTTGGGGTGGAGGAATGGTGTCCAGGACTGACTGAGAGAAGTTTCTGGGGTGGATGGATGAACCAGGTTCATTTCTCTGCCAAGAACTGGGGCAAAAAGGATAAGAGGTCCTGGAAGTGGGGTGAGTAGCCATTGTGGGACATGAAAGACAACGATGTCAGAGGGACTCAGGAAGCCTCAGAGCTTTCTGGGATAAATCATGTTCTTGGTCAGCATGGCTGTAGGAAATTGCTCCCAGAGAAGCCCCAGACTCCACTCCCAGCTTCAGCTGGCCTCTGGGAGCATGGAAACCGCTTTGCGTTGCCCAGAGGGTTACTGAAGGAGAAAGGAGGTGGGGAAGCCTCAGTTTCTCCTGAGCGCTTGGGGTGGGTGGCATCAGGGTGACCTTGCAGACAGTCCTCGCCAGGGACAGGTCTTTAGCTGGGCTGAGAGCAGGCTGGTGAGGTTTCTAGCAGGAAGGGACAGGGTTCTTTCCATTCAGTGAAGGCGAATTGGGCAGTAGGGGAGTGCACGGGGGCTGGAACGTGCTGAACACTTGCGTGTGAAGTGAGAGGGGGCGGATAGGTAGCCTCACTCTCCCCGCACCGCCCACCCCAGCCCCAGAGCGCATTGAAATTCCTAGGGGCCCTGACCGGGAGTGACTCAGTGGGGTGGAACTGCTGCAAAGGCAATTCTTACTCCTGGAGACTTGGGAGGGGGTACGGAGAAAGTACTGTCTTTTTCCGGTTGGGGGGGCGGTGGTGGTGGTGGTCTTTATTTATTTTCCGGAAGAGAGAGGCGAGGGCCTCTCGGTTCAGCTCACACTCCCGGGAGAGGTGGAGAGTCCGGGAGCGCAGGCGGCCCCCGGGGTTTGGCTCTCGAGCGGGTGGGAGCAGATGGCTCCGGATCCCAGAGTTCCCGCCGCAGCTGCGGCGCCCCGGGAATGTCCGGCTAGTGTCAGGCGCGGGGGTTGGACCCGGCGGGCGGAAGGAGCATCTTTCTTCTCCCGCCCCCCGCTCTATCCCTCCCCAGGCCGGTAGCTTCTCTCGGCCTGGGAGTGGAGCCCGGTTCCCCATCGTTCTTCTGGAGGGTGCTGGTGAGAAGGGTATGAGAGGGGCGTATAGAAAAATCCAAGCTCCATTCCTTGGGCTGTGGGGAGGGGTCAGGGCCACAGTGCCGTTGACCTTGAAAAGGGGGAATGATATCTTCACTTCAGGTTCGGTTCTATGAAAGGGAGATTGAGGTGGACCACTCCCTCCTATGTCCCAGTCCCTTTTTCTGGGGATTTACCGTGGGAATCAGTCAGTTTGGTGAGCAGGACACCTTTTTTCCTTCCAGAGGGAAGACCCCGTCAACTGTCAGAGCCTTGGTCCCCCAGTTTGGGGCAGGGACTCACGTTTGGGGATGTGTTTTAAGGGAGATGCCCACTGAAGTATTTTTGTCTTGCTGGCTCCGTTGCTAAGCAACCACTGAGCGGCAGCAACAGCTGTGGAAAGAGAGACTAGGATGGAGGACTGGGGACCACTCTCAACTCAGCTTTTCCACACAGCTCTCCAGTCCAGGCAGGGCAACTACAAAAGGAGGAGGGGTAACTGAGGGTTGGGAGCCCTCCTTGGCCTGGAGTATCCCTCTTAAGACTCCTTTTCTGTTACAGAATCTGTGGTCAATAGCCAGGAATGGACTTTGAGCCGCTCCATTCCTGAACTGCGCCTGGTAGGTAACCCAGTCTCCTTGTCTGTATGAAGGCTGATCTCTCTGCCACTGGCACTCTCAGCTCTCTCACCTTCACCTCTTTCCTTCCCTCCCTCTATGAGAATGGGGAATAGTTTTCCAGTTCTCCTGAGATTCTGCCTTCATAGCACCTTCCTGGGGCTTGATACATCCTCATAACTTTACCTTCTATAGTTTCCCTTCTTCCTGCTGGTCCGAGGTCCTCTTCCAGATTTCTCCTCATTTCTGACTTCTCCCCTTCAGTCCTTCATGTTCCGTTGCCTAGAAATGGGTAAAAATTTCCAACTATTGCCTAGAGCTGTAACATGTCCCTCACCAGACATGCATCTGGTATGTTTCCTAAACAACAGAACACCAAAAAAAAAAAAAAAAAAAAAAAGCACTGAATTGACATTCTTCAGCTTGTGGTCCACTTCTAGCTTGGGATTATTTCTTACAACACTCGTGGCCTGATCCTTGCAAATGCCCTCCTGACTGATGTCACCCAGGCCCTGTAGAACCCTGCTTGGAAGATTTANCCAAAAAAAAAAAAAAAAAAAAAAAAGCACTGAATTGACATTCTTCAGCTTGTGGTCCACTTCTAGCTTGGGATTATTTCTTACAACACTCGTGGCCTGATCCTTGCAAATGCCCTCCTGACTGATGTCACCCAGGCCCTGTAGAACCCTGCTTGGAAGATTTAACACTGCCAGTCCCTTAGAGTTCTCTGGAATGTTCAGACTCTGTCATCCTGCCTCTTCTTAATTCCTTCCATCTCTGCTCTACCACCTTTCCTCAGGGTGTGCTGGGTGATGCCCGGAGTGGGAAGTCATCGCTTATCCACCGATTCCTGACTGGTTCATACCAGGTGCTGGAGAAGACAGAGAGTGAGTTCTCAGGAGCCATGGTAACCTAAGGGTTGGGGTCAGGGATCTGGGCAGTGTGGTCAATGACTCTGCAGGTATGGTGACCAGAGGGAGGAATGCAGCCGCAACAGCTAAAATACAAGGAGCATGGGGAGATTTGGTGACCTGTGACCTCTGACCTCCTGTCACTCCCAACTTTTCTGGACAGGTGAGCAGCACAAGAAAGAAATGTTGGTGGATGGACAGACTCATCTGGTGTTGATCCGAGAGGAAGCTGGGGCACCCGATGCCAAGGTGAGGGATGAGATGATGGGGTAGGCAGGTGGGCTGGGGTCAGCACTGGCCAAAGGAGAGGCCTCTGGTTTCCCAGGTCTCCTTGGGAATAACATCCAGAGAAGTGGACCTGTCTGACCATCCATTTGCTCCCTCACCCTCTGCAAGTTCTCAGGCTGGGCAGATGCTGTGATTTTCGTCTTCAGCCTGGAGGATGAGAACAGTTTCCAGGCCGTGAGCCGTCTTCACGGGCAGCTGAGCTCCCTTCGGGGTGAGGGACGAGGAGGCCTTGCTCTGGCACTGGTGGGGACACAAGGTAAGGAGGGGCTGGGGAAGCACAGCTTTCAGGGGGGTTGCTACTGGATATCACCCAACACAAGTGAGAGCTTGGCAAGGTGTGTGGACAGGGCCACTGGATTTCAGTAACCCTCTGGAAGGAGCCTGGTCTCTAAATAAGAGTCGTTAAACCAAACACAAACTCCCCAAGTTCTGAGAGAGAAAAGAGGACCTTCCAGGAAGGACAGCTGCAGTGGCAACCTCCTTCCTCTGAGGTATCACCTGCTTGGCGTTCTCACACTGCTGTTTCCTGATGCCACCACCAGGCCCTCTTCACCAGCAGAGCCAGGAAAAGCTTCTCCAGGACCCACCTGTACGAAGCTGGCAGGTCTTTCTGTCTGGATGCCTGTCCTGTAGGTGGCTGTTTCCACCTGTTGCTTGCCTCCTGGCTTCCTGCTGCAGATGAACAGTCCACCCTTTAGCATGGATATTCAGCCTCATCCCGGTTCATATGCTGCCAGGTGTCCTCCCACTCAGTTCAGGACTCACTGAATTTGCAGGGCAGGGGGAGTGCCACTCAGGAGTCTCAGCCATGTCAGACCTTATCAGGACGTTCCAGTCAGCTCTGGAGTATTCTTTGAAGACTGGCACACCAAGCTCACCCAGCCTACTAGTGATACAGCTGGGCCCAACATTCAGAAACGACTATACGCTCACACTGTACCCGGTCATAGGAGGGATATCGTCTCATACCCTATCCCTAGTGGTCCCAGCGGAGAAGGCGATGGCACCCCACTCCAGTACTCTTGCCTGGAAAATCCCATGGATGGAGGAGCCTGGTGGGCTGCAGTCCATGGGATTGCAAAAAGTCGGACACGACTGAGCAACTTCACTTTCACTTTTCACTTTCATGCATTGGAGAAGGAAATGGCAACCCACTCCAGTACTCTTGCCTGGAGAATCCCAGGGATGGGGGAGCCTGGTGGGCTGCTGTCTATGGGGTCGCGCAGAGTCGGACTGAAGTGACTTAGCAGCAGCAGCAGCAGGCCCAGACTAGGACTAGAACCCAGAAGAAAGGAAAGCAGCAAAGTGGGCATGGGCGCCCTCATCCACCGCTGCTTCTCTCTCGTCCCCTCAGACAGGATCAGCGCTTCCTCCCCCCGCGTGGTGGGTGATGCTCGCGCCAGGGCTCTGTGTGCTGATATGAAGCGCTGCAGCTACTATGAGACTTGTGCAACCTATGGGCTCAATGTGGATCGAGTGTTCCAGGAGGGTGAGCTTGGCCATCCCTTGCATGTGTTGGGGAACGGGGGACTTGGATATTCCTCAAGGTCCCACCTCCGGGCCTCCCTCTGTGAGTAACAGGAAATTAGCCTGTGTGGGAGGGAGGAGGGACCAGGAAGGTCAGAGAAGATTTGCTTAATAGCCACAGGTCCTTCTGGGCAGGAGGAGCTGGCAAGGCCACAGGTGGCATGAAGGCCACAGTGACAAGGAAGTTGGAGCTTGTTATCTCCTGGGCATTTCTCAAAGTTGGGCACGAAAGGGTGGTCTTGGGTATCTGCCCTGCTCATTCCTTCTTCCCCTCCCCTCCCCTAGTGGCCCAGAAAGTGGTGACCTTGCGAAAGCAGCAGCAGCTTCTGGCTGCCTGCAAGTCCCTCCCCAGCTCCCCAAGCCACTCAGCAGCTTCCACTCCTGTAGCTGGGCAGGTGAGTCAGGATTTCATGGTCCAAAGAAGGGTTGGTGGGAATTAGAGGAGGGGCTGCTGATCCAAGGAGAGGCACAAAGAACCCGAGGAAGTTGTGGGGGTGAGGGCAGATGGAAATGGTGGTGACAGTTTGTAGAAAATGCATCGGACTGGAAATCAACCAGATTTGAAACACCATTTGCAGTGTCCTTGAGCAACTCACCTAAAATCCCAAGGTTGTCAGGAAAATTGTATGGCATAATACTTGTGAAGTCAACCTTTGCAAAATCTAAAGCACTGTGACAATGCTAGTGAGGAGTTTTATTATTAATGATAATACAAATAAATGGTGATGAGATGAGGGACCATCTCAAATTCCTCATCACTTGATGTAACTGTAGCCTGGTGGGCTGGGGGCCCCTCGGCGGTTCTGAGCCCTGTTTGCCTGCAGGCTGGTAACGGGGGCCACACTAGCGACTACTCTTCCTCTCTCCCGTCCTCACCCAATGTCGGTCACCGGGAGCTCCGGGCTGAGGCAGCTGCAGTGGCCGGATTGAGCACCCCAGGGTCCCTGCACCGGGCAGCCAAGCGTAGGACCAGCCTTTTTGCGGTATTGGACAGTCTAACCCCCTACCCGCCTGTCCCCTGTTACATGCCTATCTTCCCTGGTCCCTAAATCTCTCTGTTGGCCCTTCATCTGTCTCTCACGTCCTTCCATCAGCATATCCATCCTCTAACTGATGCCAATAACCATTCCAGAATCGTCGGGGCAGTGACTCTGAGAAACGGAGCTTGGACAGTCGGGGAGAGACAACGGGAAGTGGGCGAGCCATCCCCATCAAACAGGTGGGTGGTCCAGGAACTGGGGTTGGGTTGAGGGGAGCTGGTCTTCACTGGGTTTTCTCCTACATGTCTCTTTCCATTCTTCAGAGCTTCCTACTAAAGCGAAGTGGCAACTCCTTGAACAAAGAATGGAAGAAAAAATATGTGACCTTGTCCAGTAATGGCTTCCTACTCTACCACCCCAGCATTAATGTGAGTGCCAGAGGCTGGCTGGGCTACAGTGGCTAGTCTTGGGTGCACCTCTAGCTCTTCCAATCTGTGCCTCTAGCAGATATCAACACTGGTTCTGGGAAGTGAGGGTCCTCTTCTTTTTACTTTAGCAAAACATCTATTAGGCAGCTACCATGTGCCCATGCTGCAGATAGAAATGTAAATCCATCTCCTGAGGACTTGCAATCTAGTGCGAGCAGATGGAGAAAAGACCCCTACCTGGCCTGCCATTCCAGGATGCTTTCTGGGGGAGACAGTGCTGGGCCCAGTCTGTTGAGCTCATCCCAACCCAGTCAGCTCCCAGAGCCCTCTCTCCAGTCCCTCTCTGCCCATAATATTGGCTGTCTCCCAGCACTACTGAGGACCCCAACATTCTCTACACTCTCAACCCCTATACTCCTATAGGATTACATCCACAGTACCCATGGCAAGGAGATGGACTTACTACGAACAACAGTCAAAGTCCCTGGCAAGCGGCCCCCACGGGCCATCTCTGCTTTTGGCCCCTCAGCCAGCATCAACGGGCTGGTCAAGGACATGAGCACTGTCCAGATGGGAGAAGGTCCTGGTGAGTGGTGCTGCTGACAGAGAGGCAGGAGAGGGGCCAGGGCTAGGAAAAAGGGGAGGAGGAAGGAAGAAGGGAATGGGACTGGTTAAATGGGAAGGTGGGTAATGACAAGGGACCACGTAAGGAATCACTCAGAGACTGACTCACTGAGGATTTATTTTCTTCCCCATCTGACAGAAGCCACCACTCCTACCCCAAGCCCAAGCCCCAGCCCTAGCTCCCTGCAGCCACCACCAGACCAGACATCCAAGCACCTGCTGAAGCCAGACCGGAGCCTGGCACGAGCCCTCAGCACCGGTCAGTAAGGAATCACCCTCCATTGCTGTCTTCCAGATCCAGAAGGGATGCAGTGGGAACTAAAACTGGGGTGGGAGCTTGGAGGCTGGACTCAGTGAATAAGTGGACACCCCAAGCACTGACTGGGTACCCAGGCACCAAGCTCAGTCATACTGTGTTTAGCATAATGGCTAAGACAAGTGGGTTCTAGAGCTAAGCTGCCTGAACTTGAACTTGAATCCTGGCTTGCCACTTGGGCAAGTTACTTGACCTCTCCACATCTCAGTTTCCTCATCTGTAAAATGGAGATAATAGTTTCTACCTCAGAGGATTGCTTTGAGGCTTAAACTGAGAACATTGTCCTGCACATAGCCAGCCATCAACATCTGGAATGTTTGGAAACATGTATTTTTTAAACAAATAGCAAGTAACATTGTAACAAGTGGTTCTCACAACAACCTTGTTGGGTCAAGATTATTATCCCCATTTTAGGGATGAAGAAACTGAGACTCAGAAGATTAAGTGACTTGCTCAAGGTCTCAAGGCCAGTAAGTGGCAGAGCCAGGATCTGAGTACAGGTCTGACTCTAAACCACTCATCTGCCCTCCTCCCCAGGACTGATCAAGGGGGACCTCCTAGAGAGGGATGGCTGAGGAGGGGGACCGTAAAATGCCAAATCTAGTGCAGGGGAGACAGGCTATGGAGAAATCAGGGAATCTGTGGAGGGGGCAGCTGAGGCAGCTGTGTTCCCCTCCCCAAGACTGTACCCCATCTGGAGACCTGAGCCCCCTGAGTCGGGAACCCCCACCTTCTCCCATGGTGAAGAAGCAGAGGAGGAAAAAGTTGACGACACCATCTAAAACTGAAGGCTCGGCTGGGCAGGCTGAAGGTGAGGCCCTGGTGGGCAGTTTCACTCCCACCCTGGACCCTCATCCCCAAACTCCAGGTCACCCCTGCAGGAGGAGGAAAGGTGCCTGAGAGGAGTGCTTGACTACCATCACCACTCTGTACCTTATTTAGTGAAAAATGGACGGATGCCCCTCAGCGCCTGTGCTTCCTCCTATTCCCCAGCCAATGTCTTTTATGGCAATAGGCCCCAGCCCCTGTTCTCAATGGCCCCTGTAAGTCTGTAGCTCTTGCTCTCTCTCCTAATGACCCTCTAGTTCATGTTCCAGACCCAGCTCTGCTTAACACCCCAGCCCCTGTGCCCAGAAGGCTCCATTATCCCCAAGGACTCAGTCCCTGACTTCAGTGACCCCCAATGACTCTTCAGCTCCTGGGGTCTACCCACGCAGCTCCTGTTCCCAATAACTTTCTGTGAATCCCAAGCTCCCACAACAGCCTTTGACTACAGTGATCTCCATTCCTGCCTCCCTGTGACTTCCCACAGACCCATGAGACTCTTCCTGAATCTCAGAGACCCCTCACCCCTGGCCTCTGAACTCCTGTCCCCCTTCCCCATGTTCCCTCACATCCTGGTCATCCCTTCCCCTCCCAGAGACCCAGCTCCTCATTGGTCATGATACCCCGTCCCTACCGCCCCTGCTCTCTGCCAGGTGCTCAGACCCAGGTTCCAGATCTGCCTACTCTCATGGCTCTTGGCTTCCGCTCTTCTCTGCTCGGGGGCCACTGACTTTAGTTCTGCTTTCTCTCCCCATCTGTCTGTCCTGCTTTGTCTCTGGCACTCTGTCACTATCTCTCTCTCCACCTCTCCATTTGCCTCTCTTTTTTCTCCTCTCTTGGTCTCTTTCTCTGTTTTGCTCTCCATTCTATCTCTATCTCCTTTGCTTCGGGAAACCAGCCAAGCGCAAAATGTGGAAACTAAAATCCTTTGGTAGTTTAAGAAATATTTATAAAGCAGGTAACAAGTGGGGAGCTGGGTGGGGCGCTGAGCTGGGGTGCAGAGGGGTGGGGGTGCCCCTGCCTTCCCCTGCATGTGCTCGGGCTTCCTGCTTTCCCGCACCCTCTGCTTCCCCAACCACTCTGCTCCACTCCCAGGGGCTTGGGAAGGATCTCTGGGAGGAATGGTTTGGGCGAGGCAGCTCCTGTTTGAATTCTGTCCCTAATGACCCCATCCCATCCCCCTACCTAGAGGAAAACTTCGAGTTCCTGATCGTGTCCAGCACTGGTCAGACATGGCACTTTGAGGCAGCCAGTTTTGAGGAGCGGGACGCCTGGGTTCAGGCCATCGAAAGTCAGATCCTAGCCAGTCTCCAGTGCTGTGAGAGCAGTAAGGTCAAGGTAAAGGGTCGGGTGTTGGGCGGAAAGCAGAGGTGAGTGTCTGAGACGTCCGGAGAAGGACTCAGAGGGAGAGTCTGACTAATTCCAACCCTTTCTGCAGCTGCGCACAGACAGCCAAAGCGAAGCCGTGGCCATCCAGGCGATCCGGAATGCCAAGGGGAACTCAATCTGCGTGGACTGCGGGGCCCCCAGTGAGCACAAGGGGGCAGTGGAGAGACCCGGGAGGGAGTGTGGTTCGCTAGCCCGTCCAGCTGCTCGGCCAGGGAGCTGACCCCTGCATTCCGTCCCCAGACCCCACGTGGGCCAGCTTGAACCTGGGCGCACTCATCTGCATCGAGTGTTCTGGCATTCACCGGAACCTGGGCACACACCTGTCCCGCGTTCGCTCGCTCGACTTGGACGACTGGCCGCGGGAGCTGACCCTGGTGCTGACAGCCATCGGCAACGACATGGCCAACCGCGTGTGGGAGAGTGACACGCGGGGCCGCGTCAAACCCACGCGGGACTCTTCGCGGTACGCGCGCAGAAGAGGGGTGGGGGCGACTTAGTGTGTGCAGCTCCCAGGAGGGTCACCGGTAGGGAGCAGAGGTCTTGGGGTGGGAGGTCCCTAGAGCCTTTCCTGTTGATCTCTGGTCCTGCAGGGAGGAGCGTGAGTCATGGATTCGCGCCAAGTACGAACAGCTGCTGTTCCTGGCGCCACTGGGCACTTCCGAGGAACCGCTGGGCCGCCAGCTGTGGGCCGCGGTGCAGGCCCAGGACGTGGCCGCCGTTCTCCTGCTTCTGGCCCACGCGCGACACGGGCCGCTCGACACCAGCGTAGAGGATCCGCAGCTTCGCTCCCCACTTCACCTGGCGGCCGAGCTCTCCCACGTAGTCATCACGCAACTGCTGCTGTGGGTAAGTGAACCGGGGATGTTGTAAAGGGGGCTTTGAGAGTTCCGTCTGGAAAACAGGCAGACGCGCGGTGGGCGGACGAGATCCCCAAACGCACCCCGTGGAAGTGGGCCTGGCGATCCGGGGGAGCCGGAGGGAGGGGATTGGCCCCGGGGACGCACCGTAACGCGGCCGTCTCCGCCCCCTCTAGAACGGCGCCGACGTGTCCGCCCGCGACGCGCAGGGCCGCACGGCGCTCTTCTACGCTCGCCAGGCTGGGAGTCAGCTGTGCGCCGACATCCTTCTCCAGCACGGTTGCCCGTGTGAGGGCGGCAGCACGGCCACCACTCCCAGCGCGGCCACCACCCCCAGCATTACCGCCACGCCCAGCCCCCGCCGCCGGAGCAGCGCCGCCAGCGTGGGCCGAGCCGACGCTCCAGTCGCGCTGGTATAGTTGCGCCGCCGGAGAGACACCCCCACCCCCACACGGGCCGGGCACGACCACACCGGGTGGACCGCTGGACAGATGCACCCACTCACCTCTCCGATCCGCACCTCGTTCCCGCGGGAGCACTTCTTCCCCTACACCATCCCCGCAAGAGGGCACAGCCCCCGCGCCTCCCGGAAGACACAAACTCACTTCCCTCTCCCCAACGAGGCATGGAGACCCCAGCTTGACACGCCCCCTCTCCACTGTTTCCACACTCGGATTGCTCTGGGTCTACCCGCTGGAGGGACTCTCCCGCCGAGGTCCCTGCTCCTGGCCGTTTGGATGTGCCCGCTCGCGTCCCCTAGGGGTGGGGGAAAGGACTAAGTCCTGTCTGTGTTCGATTATCCCACGGCGGGAGCATTTACCCAGGCTGGCTCCTGGGGCTACGCCACGCCACAGGGAGGGGTTAGTACGTGGGAAGGCTAGCCCTGGGACTTGGGGCCAATAAGGGGGACCCTACCCCTTCCATGCTAATCTCACTGCCCAGTGAAGGGGGAAGGGCAGCGAGGGGCAGGACCCCTGCTGCCCATGGGGGTAGGGGGTCCCCAACCCTTTCCGTGAAAGGGACCAAGAGGAGTGGAAATCAGGACGTTCCCCCCACATCCACCCATGGATGGAAACTAAAGGGTCGGGGGAGCCAAAAACCTGGGTCCCTCCTCACTATCTTGGGAGGGAGAAGGGACGGAGCAAGAGCGGGCTAAGGGGGACTGGGGAGGGGCCTTGTAATTTATTGCTTTGTTCCCCAACCAAGGGGCGGGGGCGGGCAGGGCTTGGGGAGGGCGTTTCACCTCCCTCAATCAACCCAGCCCTTGGGCCGTCTGTGTCAGTGGTTTCCGGTCTTTTTTTTTTTTTTTTTTTCCTGGCTAAAATATTTTACAGAGGACCAGGTAACTGGGGAGAGAAGAGGGGCGGGGGCAGCAGGGGATACTACCCCCTCATCTCCTCCAAGGCAAGTGGTGTGAATCTTCATCAACAGCAATTAAAGAGGAAGTGATTTTGTCTAGGGGGTGAGCTGCTGGTCTGTTCTTGAAGAGCTGGGTCAGGGAATGGCCTTGGTCAGGCTGGGGAACTGGAGGTGGGAGAGGGTGCCTCCTGCTGGGGCTGGTGGCAGGGCAGTATCTAGGGGGACGAGGTGGTAGGTCAGGTACTCCATCATGTGCAACAGTTCCTGGAGTGGAAGGAGACAGGCAGGTCAGAGCAACAGTGGGGACCCAGGGAGTAGAGAAGTCACTAACTCCCAAGATGACTCCTGTTCTGGGCGGGAGTTGGGGTGTGAAGTTTAGAGAAGACGGGAGGGGGCTGCTTGGAGGAATGAGGAGATAAGGTCACTTTGGTTAAGAGCAAGAACTTTGGAGTCAAATCTGGTTTTGACACCAGTACCTCCGCTTCATAGTTAAGTGATCTTGGACAGGTTATTTTGGTGGCATCTGTTTATTTGTAATCTGAACAATATGTGCTCAGAGGGCACCTGGTCAGGGCTCCAGCATCAGCCCTGGAGGACCACCCCAGGCCAGACGACTCACTTTGAGCAGCTGGTACCAGAAGTAGAGCTTTATAGTAGAGTCCCTCTCCTGGCAGGGAGGGAAGAGCTGGGAGATCTCCCAACCACAGATGTCACTGGTGTCCCCAACTCCAGCTCCGCTGAGGCAGACATCTGCCCACCCCCATGACATGCACAAGACTGCAGGGACATGGCAGCCTGAGGCCTGCACCATGCCAAAAGCTGCAGCATTTTGTGGTTCAGCATGTAGCCTTGTCTGCAGCTGAAAGCATTCGACCTGGTAGAGGGGCCAGATGGGGGTGCTGTTGGGCCAGCAACCTGGGCACAGCCACACACGTTGTCAGCCACTCTGATAAACCAGTCTATGGCTCATTGTCTTCTGGTGGAGTTGGTTCTGGCCCCCCAGACACACTCAGCCTCACAAGGGACATTCAGCTACAGGTGCGCCAGTGAGCTGATTGCATGAAGGAGCCTAGATCCCACTCACATGGGAGGCACTGCTTCTGCAGGGTCCCAGGCTGGGTGACCTCCTAGCACAGCAGCCTGACCCAGGAGAAGGTGGAGTCAGGGTTGCAGATGTAGTCGCAGGTGTGTGGTCTGGGAAGGCAAAGTAAGAGGAAGAGAGGCAAGTAGCAAAGAAGACTCAACTGGGAGGCCCAGCCACCATGCCCCCCTTTATCAGAGCCCCTAGATGCCCCCACTCCATCCTCACTTTCTTTTTTGGTAGCAAAACCTCACTCCCTCAGAAGCTTGAATGTGAGAGATTGTGGGAAGGAAACAAGGACCCTGGAGAGAATGAATGACCACAGGGAGCCAGAGGCGAGTGGGATGTTCCTTTCAGTTCCTAGCAGTGAAAGGTGGCCAAGGTGTCAGCAATCCCACATCAGATCCCCACACTAAGGACTCCACTGGCTTCTTTTTGTCATGGGCTGCATCTTGGCCTGTGGGAAATGTAAAAGGTGGTCCTCCAGACTGTGGCAGAACAGGACTCGAAGTGGATTCCCTGCGGGCTGGAGGGGCGCTGCTACCCCTAACGTCCACGCCAACTTCCCAGTTCCCCTTGGGGTCCTCACCTGATTCCTGCTGCTATCTGCTCTCCCCTCTTGCAGTTACCATCTGCCACACATCCTGCTCCCCTCCTCTTGTTTGCCTTAGCACAGCTGGGAGTTTCACCAGATGCCAAAGGAAAGTAAAAAGGAATTTATTACTGAAAGTACAAAATGATTAAATCTAGCAAAGTCTCTAGAACTCTATTTTCTTTTTTATTTATTTTTATTTTCTATTGAATTATATAGTTGATTTACAATGTTGTATTAGTTTCTGGTGAACAGCAAAGTGATTCAGTTACATATACATATATATGTGTATGTATACACACATGTATACACATTTTGGGGGGTATTTTCCATTATGATTTATTACAGGATATTTAATATAGTTTGTTCCCTGTGCTATACAGTAGGACATTGTTGTTTATTTTATATATAACAGTGTGTCTGCTAATCCCACACTCCTAATTTATTCCTCCCTCACCCACTTTGCCTTTGGTAACTATAAGTTTGTTTTCAATAACTATGAGTCTGTTTTTGTTTTATAAATAAGTTCGTTTGTATCATATCTTAGACTCCACATATAGGTGATATCATGTGATATTTATCTTTCTGACTTACAGGGTATAATTTCTAGGTCTTTCCATGTTGCTACAAACGGCACTATTTCATTCTTTTTTATGGCTAAGTAGTATTCCTGTGTGTGTGTGTGTATATGCCACATCTTTATCTGTTTATCTGTCAGTGGACACTGAGGTTGCTGCCATGTCTTGGCTATTATAAATAGTGCTGCAAGGAATATCGAGCTACATGTATCTCTTGGAATTAGTTTTCTCTGGATATATGCCCAGGAATGGGATTTCTGGATCACATGGCAACTCTTTTTTTTTTTTTTTAAGGAACCTCCATGCTGTTTTCCATACTTGTTACACCAATATACATTCCCACCAACACTGAAGGAGCGTTCCCTTTTCTCCACACCCCTTCCAGCATTTATTATTTGTACACATTTTTAATGAAGGCCATCCTGACCAGTGTGAGATGATGCCTCATCATAGTTTTGATTTGCATTTCTCTAATAATTAGCAACGTTGAGCATCTTTGCATGTACCTATTGATCATTTGTGTCTCCTTTGGAGAAATGTTTAAGTCTTCTAACCATTTTTTGATTCAGTTGGTATCTATTGTTGTTATTGAGTAGTATGAGCTGTTTCTATATTTTTGGAAATTAAGCCTTTGTCAGTTGCATCATTTGCAAATATGTTCTCCCAGTCCATAGGTTGTCCTTTCATTTCATTTATGGTTTCCTTTGCTGTGCAAAAGCTTATGTTTGATTAGGTCCCATTTTCATATTTTTGCTTTTATTTCTATTGCCTTGGGAGACTAGCCTATGAAAACAATATGATTTATGTCAGAAACTGTTTTGCATATGTTCTCTTCTAGGAATTTTATGGTGTCATATCTTATATTTAGGTCTTTAAGCCATTTTGAATTTATTTTTGTATGTGGTGTAAGGGAATGTTCTAACTTCATTGATACACATTCAGCTGTCCAACTTTCCCAACACCACTTGGTGAAGAGACTGCCTTTTTTTTCACTGAATATTCTTGCCTCCTTTCTCAAAGATTAATTGACTATTCTCTATTCTGTTGCATTAATCCATATGTCTGTTTTTTTGTTTGTTCATTTTTCTGGTTTGCCAGTACCATGCTGTTTTGATTACTGTAGCTTTATAGTATGGTCTGAGGTCTGGTAGGGTTTTGTCTCTAACTTTGTTCTTTTTCCTTAGTATTGTTTTGGGAATTCTGGATCTTTTATGGTTTTATATACATTTTAGGATTATTTGTTCCAGGTCTGTGAAAACTGTCATGGGTGTTTTGATAGGAATTGCATTAAATCTGTAGATTGCTTTGGTAGTGTGGCCATTTTAATAATATTAATTCTTCCAATCCAAGATCTTAGGCTATATTTCCATTTCTCTGAATCATCTTCAGTTTCCTTTATCAATGTTTTATAGTTCTCAGCATGTAGGTCTTTCACCTTCTTGGCCAGGTTTATTCCTAAGTTGTTTTTGTTTTTTTTTAATAATGTTATTTTAAAAGGGACTTTTTTTTTTTTTTTACTTTCCCTTTCTGACATTTCATTGTTAGTATAAAGAAATGCAACAGATTTCTGTATGTTTATCTTGTATCCTGTATCTTGCTGAATTTATCAGTTCTAGTAGTTTTTGTGTAGTGTCTTTAGAATTTTTTGACCTAGTATAATGTTATCTGCATAAATGACAGTTTTACCTCTTTGTTTTCAATCTGGATACATTTTATTTCTTTTCTTTGTCTGATTGCTATGGCTAGGACTTCCAATACTATGGTGAGAGTGGGCATCCTTGTCTTCTTCCAGATTTTAGCAGGGAGGCTTTCCACTTTTCACCATTGAGTATTATATAACCTGTGGGCTTGTCATAAATATGGCTTTTATTATGTTGAGATATGTTCCTTCTGTACCCACTGTGGTAAGAGTTTTCTTTAAAATCATGGATAGATGTTGAATTCTATTAGATGCTTTTTCTCATCTATTGAGACGATCATGTGGTTTTGTCTTTTCTTTTGTTGATGTGGTGTATCACATTGATCTTTGTATCCTTGTCCCAAGGACTGTCCTCGTCCCAAAGATGAATCCAGCTTGACTGTGGTACATGATCTTTGTTGGATTCAGCTTGTTAATATTTTGTTGAGAATTTCTGTGTCTATATTCTTCAAAGATATTGGCCTGTAACTTTTTTTTGTAGTGTTTTTGTCTGGCTTTGGTATCAGAATGATGGAGGCTTCATAGAATGACTTTGGGACTGTTCCCTCCTCTTTAGTCTTTCGAAAGAGTTTGAGAATGATCAGTATAATTTCTTCTAAGTTTGATAGAATTCCCCAGTGAAGCCATCTGGTCATGGGCTTTTGTTTGCAGGGAGTTGTATTTTATTGTTTTTAAATTAAATTCTATTTCACTTCTAATGATTGGGTTAGTCAAATTAATTCTCTTTGATTCAGTTTTCGTGGGATATATTTCTAGAAACTTGTCCATTTCATCTAGGTTGTCTAATTTTTGGCACTTGTTTGTATTTTTTGAATTTTGAAAATTTCTACAGTATTGGTTATTTCTCCTCTTTCATTTCTTATTTGATTTGGGTCCTTTTTCTTTTCTTTTTGGTGAGCCTGGGCAGATGTTTGCTGATTTTGTTTACCCTTTCAAAGACTTAGCTCTTGGTTTCATTGACTTTTTCTATTGTTTTTTTTAAATCTCTATTTTATTTACTCTCTGATCTTTATTTTCTTCCTTCTGCTTGTTTTATTATTTTTCTTTCTCCAGGTTGATTTGAGATTTTCCTTGTTCTCTGAGGAAGGTCTGTATGGTTATGAACTTCCTTCTAAAGACTGCTTTTAATGCATCTCATAGATTTTGTATGGTTATGTTTTTATTGTCATTCATCTCAAGGTATTTTAAATTTTTCTCTTTGATCTCATCATTGACCCATTGTTTTTTTTTAGTACCACATTGTTTAATCTGTGTAATTTTTTTTTCATTCTATTTTTTTATGGTTGATTTCCAGTTTCATGCTTTTATAATCAAAAAAGATACTTGAAATAATTTCTATCCAATTAAATGTTTTGAGGCTTGTTTTGTGTCCTAGTATATGGTCTATCCTAGAGAATATTCCATGTGCACTTATATGCAGTTTTTTCTGATGATAAGATTTTATACCTATCAAATCAAAGATAAGCCTCCTGCCCCAGCCTATCCGCATGCTCCCATTCTACAAAATTCTGCTATAGCTTCTGATCAGCTTCTGATGGTATTCCTTCTATGACTCTTGTCTCTAAGTACCTTCCAGTCTCTTCAGAACTCAGCAGCTGGTTTGTTATGTTATTGAGTACTTCCTATGGGCCAGGTACTGTGCTAAGAGCACAACACACACACTGTCTCATTCAATCCTCACAACCACCCAAGGCCATATAGTTGTCCACAGTTTACCCAGGAGGAAACAGCACTGCAAAAATTAAACAGCTTGTTCAAGGCCCTACTAATATTAAGTGGAGGGGTGAGAATTTGAATCCACCATTCTGCCTGTAGCTGCACTTGTGGTAATGTCTTAGATCCCTCTCCTTAAGATGCACAAGTGGATCTGGGGTTGCAGGGTTTTAGAAGCCTCAGTTCAGTTCAGTTCAGTCGCTCAGTTGTGTCCGACTCTTTGCAACCCCATGAATTGTAGCACGCCAGGCCTCCCTGTCCATCACCAACTCCCAGAGTTCACTCAGAGCCTACTCATTTGTAATTTTAAATAAAACAATTTAAGCATAACTTGCTCAGCAAGTATAAGACCACTTTCAGCAAGAAGAGGGTCAGCCTCATACAGCTTCCTTCCCCAGCTGAATGTTTTTGTCCAGTTTTGGAGACCTGGGAGTTTCACACCCTCTATTTCTTATCTCATGAGTCAGTGAATTTGTCAGCAGAAATGCTGCACACCTGAGAGATGCAGACAGAGAAAGTAGGAGAAGCGGGGGACCTAGATTTGCACTTGGTAGTGAGGAAGAGATGGAGACACCTAACCAGGCCACCAACCACTGGCATACTATGGAGCTGGCCTGTGTGAGTGGCAGCCGTCTCTCTGGGCATGACCAAAGCTAGAGGTCTTTTCTGGGAAATGAAGTGGTATGGCTGGCAGGTATGGGGATGGAGTCTGCAGCACACTCTAGGGAGAGTGCAGCAGGAGGATCCCCATGGTGGGGTAACTCTGTATGTACCCTGTGGCTTCTGGGATATAAAGGGGGAGAAGGAACAGAAATGGAGAGATGAGGAAAAGGAGGGAGACTAGCACTGGAACTGCTTCAGTCCTGGCCAGGCCAGCAGGCTTTGCTTCACTGTCCTGGTCTCTTCTGCATACCCCAGATCCACTGCCACTGCCCTGTGAAGCACAGAAAAGGATCAGGAAGCATACCCTCCATCCTAGGAGAACACCAAGTCTCCTCTGCTGAGCCCCCCACCCTCAAAGAAAAAAAGACTGATGGTTTGATGGTCCAGTTCTTTATTTAGAAACCTGATTGTTCTAAAACATGGTAGGTGGGTCTGTAGCCTACCCTTTTCGTGGGATTGTGTCAGAGGTGGTGGGCAACTTTCTTCCCATTTTCTCAGCAACAGAGAGAAGGTGCTTCCACTCAGAAGCACAGATTTGTAGGGAACAGTGTGGAAAGGGAAAGGGGCAGGACATCTCAAGCTGATCTGGGGGAAGCAGGGAGGAGACTCTCAACAGGAGTGGGGCAGGGGTGGGGGGTCTACCTCTTAGGGCCTGCTGACTGGCCCCACTCTTCTTGCTTTCCCTGCTCTACTCAAAAGATCTCAAAATGTTCGTTAGGGAGGGGAAAGGAGCCCACAAGCTGGGGGATGACAGCAGGGGAAGTCAAGACGGGAGGAAGAGGGTGTGGGGGAGAGCCAGGGACAGTAGGTCACATAGGTCTGGGAGGGCTCCAGGCCTCAGCAGTAGCAGCAGCACTTGCCCCACAGCCCCTCCACACCCCAGGGCCTCGGGGTCCACAGCTCACAGCTCAGCGGGTTGTGGGAGACAGAGGCAGGGCCAGTCTAGAAGACTCTGGACTCTTTGGCAAGCTGATGGTGGTGGTCTCAGAAGTCAAATTCATCCAGGTCCCCAGTGCCCTCCCCGCCTGGGGATCCCCACACCCGGCGGTAATTGCTCTCCAGCTCTTTCTGCCGCTGCCGCTCTTTCTGCGCCTCTTCAGCTCCCTGCACCTGGGGGAAGGCCACACGGTGGGGTGGGGAGGTGGGATAAGCAGAGGCGGTAGCAGACACTGGAGGATGAGGGTGGGAGGCAGGTGGGCAGTTGGTGGTGGGGAGGCAGGAGCCAGCACTCACACAGGTGACTTGTAGGGCTCTTGCTGAGGGATCAACACTCAGAAATGATAGCCTCCTTTTATAGATGAGGAAACTGAAGCTCAGATAGAGGCGAGGCTGGGGGCTGCCTGGAGGACTCTAAACCTCACCCTCAAACCCTCAGCCTGCAAGGGGACAGGGAAGGCAGGAAGTCCAGGACTCAGGGGTGGGGTGCCTCTCACCAAGATATTGAAGAAAATCTCCTTGAGGTTTTTCGTGTCCTCATCAGTCAGCCAACGTGCATCCTCCTCAGTCCCTTCTGTCCCTGGTCGGACAATTTTGATCTCAATTTTCCCTGGAAAGGAGTGGGATGGGCAGTGAGAGGAGAGGCCAGGTGGCAGCTCCAGTGTAGGTCTTCTGCCCCTTGGTTCCCCAGCCGAGGTCCCCAGCCCCTCCACTTCCAGCAGCAAGCCCTTCCAACAGCTCTGAATCCAGCCCGCCCCCCAGGGCCCACCTTCGGCTGTGAGTCCCTCCCTCTCCAGCAGGTCTTTCACCAGCCCCTCGATTTGTTTCAGCTGTGGGTTTTCCCGTTTCATCTCGAGGACAGTCAGATCCTGATTGGGGCCTCCGTGACGGAGCTTGGTGACCCGGACCCGGACTCTGTGCTCAGGATCCTCCTCTTAGAGGGGGAGACACACAGGGAGACACAAAGCAGAGCCGTGACTCCAGGGTTAGGGGCTGGGGTGCTTGCCTCTCACTAAGCCATCAGTTGGTTTCAGCAAGTTATTCCCTCTCAAATAGGTATGCAAGTCAGGGTTCAGAATAAATTAAGACCCATCACCCCCCACCCCATTCCAACCTATAAAGCTCCCTCCACTGACTGCAGTTTCCTTTCTTCCCTCTGGACCCAGTAATTCTGCCCATCACCTACAGGAAAACAACTGTTTTCTGAAGCAAAAATCAGAGAAGTTGGGGCCTGCAGAGAAGTTTAAGAAGGAGGTTGGAAAACTTTGGTTTGGTACCCTACAATGTTGGGACTTGAAAGACATTTCAGTGTTTGTAACAGAGATAGTAGGGTGGAAGGATTGAAACTAGGACATTAGACCTGGAATGCCTGGCCTCCACACACACACAGGACCCGTGGGACAGACACAAGGGACACAGCAGGAAGGGGATGAGTCTGTCCAGGCAATTGGCTTATGAGTAGCTGGGCTGCCCGTTCCTCTCTGCCGGCTGAGGGCACTCCCTGTGCAGTCCTAGGTGACAGGAGCATCTGTCACAGGTGTGTGGTCTTTGGCCTGCACACTCATGGTCACTCATTTAATATCTACTCATCAATCACAAGGTGCCGGCGAAGTGCTAGACACTGGATGTATAGAAGTAAGCCAGGAAACAGCCATGCCAGCAAGCCACACAGGCTCTGAAAGCTGCTTCTCAAAAGGATCACTAGGAAGTAACCAGGCAAAGGGCTAGAGGTGTTGGGAAGCCCGAGAATGGTGTTCCAGAAAGAGCGAGAGGGTGAGCATTCTCAGAAGGGATAAAGGTGACGGACCTGGCCGTCTGTTCCTGTCTGACAGCCCTCACCTGTTGGTTGAGGGGGTGGGGGAGGCTTTTTGGGGACAACCCTCCTTTTTCGGTGCTTCTTCATCAGCTCTGGGCTCTGTTTTTCCTCCAGCCTTTTGATGAGTTTGTTGAGAGTGGATGTCAGGGCCAGCATAGCCCGATCACGCTCTGACTCCTTCTTCAGCCCGTCTGGGTCTAGCTCCTTCTCTGTCTGGGAGGCCCAAGGTAGGGGGTGGAGAGTCAGGGATCTGGGGAGTGAGGGGCCGTCCAGGCTCCACAAAGGAATAATGGCTAAGTCTCATCCTTCTCACAGATCCCCTTCCCCACTGTCCCAGTTTTAATTAAGCAATTAGCAGTTCAGGGCTCCTGGCTGAATGCCCCAGGCAGGCGAGGCATGGCCCGGGTTCTCTCCCAGACCCTCAACTGGTTCCGCCTACCCACGCAGGCAGCCGAGGAAGCTGGAATCTGCAGGCGGGAGTGCAGAGCTCACCTCCTGGATGATGTTCTCCAGCTCCCGCTCCATGCCAGCCTTCACCTCCTCCCGGAGCTGCTCTCGGTCTGATGGGAGCAGTATACCTTCCAGTTCCTTCTCAAATTCTCCCAGCAACTGCCGTTCATCCTCATCTTCGTCTTCATCCTCCTCCTCCTCCTCTTCTTCGACCTCGTTCTGCTGTTCTGGGTCGCCCTTTTCCTTCACCTCTGGTTCCCTGGAAGGGACTTCTGTAGCACTGTCTCCAGGCTGCTCCTGGCCTGTGTTTGGCTTCCCCTGGATGGGTGAGGATCAGGAGAAAGAGACAGATGGCAGATGGTTGGGGTTTCCATAGAGACAAACAGTGGGGCGGGCAGACAGCAGGGATGTGGTTTAGTTGGGGACTCATGAGGAGTAAAGGAAGTTGAGGCAGCTTTTTGGGCCCAGTTCAGAGGTGGTGTTCTGGGTGCCCACAGCAGGGAGAAAGGTTCCATCCTTCCTGGGAGCAGGGCTCATACCTTTCTTGTTCCACCCTTCAGCTCCTCTATCAATCGAATCAAGTCTGCGGGACTCCGAATGACTTTGACCTGTACGTTGTTCTGAAAATCTGAGATGAAGGAATAGGAATAGATCATAAATTAATTTTACTTTTACTTCCTAAGAAGAGGAGTTGAGGAAGTCAAGGAAGGACATGGTCCCTGGCTCCAGGAACTACCTGTCTGGTCTGAGAGACAGTGGCCAACACACCCCTCCAAAGAGTGCTTAGGGGGGGCCTAAGGGGGCCTCACAGGTGAGAGAGAGAAGGATGCTAACAGGCTGCCGAGTCACCTGCTCTTTCACGTGCCACTGAGGCCTTCCTGGCAGTCAAACTGGCTTTTAGGTCAACAGAAGAGATTATGGGGCCAAGGGCTCCTCCTCCCTGAATCCTGTTCTCCCCACAAATACAAACCCTTTTTTGTCTACTCAGTTCCAGGGATTGTATTGTAAACTAGATTCATTCTCATTTAATCCTGTAACAGCCCTCTAAGTTAGGGGTTATTGCCCACATGTTATGGGTGAGGAAATTGAGCTTGAGTGAAATTATCCAGGACTATAAAGTCAGGCAAGCAGTGGAACCACTGTGTCCTGCTACCCGCCTAGAGAAGCACTGCTGTCTCTAAAAAGGAATCTGCTGCTGGCCTGGCTGCCCAGCCTCCCTCCTGGCGTCTAGGTCTATCCGCATGCCATGCTTGCCAACCTGAAAATACATGCAAGCAGTATAGGAGACATGGGGAGTTCACGCACCATCGGGAGAGGTTGGCGGTGGGTCTGTGGCTTCAAGGTTCGGTTCCTGCTCCTGATGGGGAGAAAAGGGCAGAGTCAAGTACACAGGCTTCTCTGCACGCCAACCACACTCTTAAGGCACTGCCTCTGGGTGTGGTCTTGCATCTCTAGATAAAAAGAGGTCATCTCATAATGAACCTCAGCTTGAGTGGCCCTCCAACCCAAAGCCCATGTTCAGCCTCCTCAGAGAAGTCGCTAGGAAGCCGGCTCTCACCTCAGCCTGTGTCTCCTCCCTTTCTGGGGGCTGTTCCTCTGGCTCATGAAGCATCTTCCAGAAATCTGAGTCCTTACTGTTCTCCTTGGCTGGGCTTGCACCTAGAATACAGAAAGAGAAACCTGAAAGGACAGATGGGATATGTTTCCCTCTTCTATTGTAAGGTGTTAGGGCCTGTAGTACTCCTTCCCCCACGCCAAAAGTCAGANTTTGCAACCCCATGAATTGTAGCACGCCAGGCCTCCCTGTCCATCACCAACTCCCAGAGTTCACTCAGAGCCTACTCATTTGTAATTTTAAATAAAACAATTTAAGCATAACTTGCTCAGCAAGTATAAGACCACTTTCAGCAAGAAGAGGGTCAGCCTCATACAGCTTCCTTCCCCAGCTGAATGTTTTTGTCCAGTTTTGGAGACCTGGGAGTTTCACACCCTCTATTTCTTATCTCATGAGTCAGTGAATTTGTCAGCAGAAATGCTGCACACCTGAGAGATGCAGACAGAGAAAGTAGGAGAAGCGGGGGACCTAGATTTGCACTTGGTAGTGAGGAAGAGATGGAGACACCTAACCAGGCCACCAACCACTGGCATACTATGGAGCTGGCCTGTGTGAGTGGCAGCCGTCTCTCTGGGCATGACCAAAGCTAGAGGTCTTTTCTGGGAAATGAAGTGGTATGGCTGGCAGGTATGGGGATGGAGTCTGCAGCACACTCTAGGGAGAGTGCAGCAGGAGGATCCCCATGGTGGGGTAACTCTGTATGTACCCTGTGGCTTCTGGGATATAAAGGGGGAGAAGGAACAGAAATGGAGAGATGAGGAAAAGGAGGGAGACTAGCACTGGAACTGCTTCAGTCCTGGCCAGGCCAGCAGGCTTTGCTTCACTGTCCTGGTCTCTTCTGCATACCCCAGATCCACTGCCACTGCCCTGTGAAGCACAGAAAAGGATCAGGAAGCATACCCTCCATCCTAGGAGAACACCAAGTCTCCTCTGCTGAGCCCCCCACCCTCAAAGAAAAAAAGACTGATGGTTTGATGGTCCAGTTCTTTATTTAGAAACCTGATTGTTCTAAAACATGGTAGGTGGGTCTGTAGCCTACCCTTTTCGTGGGATTGTGTCAGAGGTGGTGGGCAACTTTCTTCCCATTTTCTCAGCAACAGAGAGAAGGTGCTTCCACTCAGAAGCACAGATTTGTAGGGAACAGTGTGGAAAGGGAAAGGGGCAGGACATCTCAAGCTGATCTGGGGGAAGCAGGGAGGAGACTCTCAACAGGAGTGGGGCAGGGGTGGGGGGTCTACCTCTTAGGGCCTGCTGACTGGCCCCACTCTTCTTGCTTTCCCTGCTCTACTCAAAAGATCTCAAAATGTTCGTTAGGGAGGGGAAAGGAGCCCACAAGCTGGGGGATGACAGCAGGGGAAGTCAAGACGGGAGGAAGAGGGTGTGGGGGAGAGCCAGGGACAGTAGGTCACATAGGTCTGGGAGGGCTCCAGGCCTCAGCAGTAGCAGCAGCACTTGCCCCACAGCCCCTCCACACCCCAGGGCCTCGGGGTCCACAGCTCACAGCTCAGCGGGTTGTGGGAGACAGAGGCAGGGCCAGTCTAGAAGACTCTGGACTCTTTGGCAAGCTGATGGTGGTGGTCTCAGAAGTCAAATTCATCCAGGTCCCCAGTGCCCTCCCCGCCTGGGGATCCCCACACCCGGCGGTAATTGCTCTCCAGCTCTTTCTGCCGCTGCCGCTCTTTCTGCGCCTCTTCAGCTCCCTGCACCTGGGGGAAGGCCACACGGTGGGGTGGGGAGGTGGGATAAGCAGAGGCGGTAGCAGACACTGGAGGATGAGGGTGGGAGGCAGGTGGGCAGTTGGTGGTGGGGAGGCAGGAGCCAGCACTCACACAGGTGACTTGTAGGGCTCTTGCTGAGGGATCAACACTCAGAAATGATAGCCTCCTTTTATAGATGAGGAAACTGAAGCTCAGATAGAGGCGAGGCTGGGGGCTGCCTGGAGGACTCTAAACCTCACCCTCAAACCCTCAGCCTGCAAGGGGACAGGGAAGGCAGGAAGTCCAGGACTCAGGGGTGGGGTGCCTCTCACCAAGATATTGAAGAAAATCTCCTTGAGGTTTTTCGTGTCCTCATCAGTCAGCCAACGTGCATCCTCCTCAGTCCCTTCTGTCCCTGGTCGGACAATTTTGATCTCAATTTTCCCTGGAAAGGAGTGGGATGGGCAGTGAGAGGAGAGGCCAGGTGGCAGCTCCAGTGTAGGTCTTCTGCCCCTTGGTTCCCCAGCCGAGGTCCCCAGCCCCTCCACTTCCAGCAGCAAGCCCTTCCAACAGCTCTGAATCCAGCCCGCCCCCCAGGGCCCACCTTCGGCTGTGAGTCCCTCCCTCTCCAGCAGGTCTTTCACCAGCCCCTCGATTTGTTTCAGCTGTGGGTTTTCCCGTTTCATCTCGAGGACAGTCAGATCCTGATTGGGGCCTCCGTGACGGAGCTTGGTGACCCGGACCCGGACTCTGTGCTCAGGATCCTCCTCTTAGAGGGGGAGACACACAGGGAGACACAAAGCAGAGCCGTGACTCCAGGGTTAGGGGCTGGGGTGCTTGCCTCTCACTAAGCCATCAGTTGGTTTCAGCAAGTTATTCCCTCTCAAATAGGTATGCAAGTCAGGGTTCAGAATAAATTAAGACCCATCACCCCCCACCCCATTCCAACCTATAAAGCTCCCTCCACTGACTGCAGTTTCCTTTCTTCCCTCTGGACCCAGTAATTCTGCCCATCACCTACAGGAAAACAACTGTTTTCTGAAGCAAAAATCAGAGAAGTTGGGGCCTGCAGAGAAGTTTAAGAAGGAGGTTGGAAAACTTTGGTTTGGTACCCTACAATGTTGGGACTTGAAAGACATTTCAGTGTTTGTAACAGAGATAGTAGGGTGGAAGGATTGAAACTAGGACATTAGACCTGGAATGCCTGGCCTCCACACACACACAGGACCCGTGGGACAGACACAAGGGACACAGCAGGAAGGGGATGAGTCTGTCCAGGCAATTGGCTTATGAGTAGCTGGGCTGCCCGTTCCTCTCTGCCGGCTGAGGGCACTCCCTGTGCAGTCCTAGGTGACAGGAGCATCTGTCACAGGTGTGTGGTCTTTGGCCTGCACACTCATGGTCACTCATTTAATATCTACTCATCAATCACAAGGTGCCGGCGAAGTGCTAGACACTGGATGTATAGAAGTAAGCCAGGAAACAGCCATGCCAGCAAGCCACACAGGCTCTGAAAGCTGCTTCTCAAAAGGATCACTAGGAAGTAACCAGGCAAAGGGCTAGAGGTGTTGGGAAGCCCGAGAATGGTGTTCCAGAAAGAGCGAGAGGGTGAGCATTCTCAGAAGGGATAAAGGTGACGGACCTGGCCGTCTGTTCCTGTCTGACAGCCCTCACCTGTTGGTTGAGGGGGTGGGGGAGGCTTTTTGGGGACAACCCTCCTTTTTCGGTGCTTCTTCATCAGCTCTGGGCTCTGTTTTTCCTCCAGCCTTTTGATGAGTTTGTTGAGAGTGGATGTCAGGGCCAGCATAGCCCGATCACGCTCTGACTCCTTCTTCAGCCCGTCTGGGTCTAGCTCCTTCTCTGTCTGGGAGGCCCAAGGTAGGGGGTGGAGAGTCAGGGATCTGGGGAGTGAGGGGCCGTCCAGGCTCCACAAAGGAATAATGGCTAAGTCTCATCCTTCTCACAGATCCCCTTCCCCACTGTCCCAGTTTTAATTAAGCAATTAGCAGTTCAGGGCTCCTGGCTGAATGCCCCAGGCAGGCGAGGCATGGCCCGGGTTCTCTCCCAGACCCTCAACTGGTTCCGCCTACCCACGCAGGCAGCCGAGGAAGCTGGAATCTGCAGGCGGGAGTGCAGAGCTCACCTCCTGGATGATGTTCTCCAGCTCCCGCTCCATGCCAGCCTTCACCTCCTCCCGGAGCTGCTCTCGGTCTGATGGGAGCAGTATACCTTCCAGTTCCTTCTCAAATTCTCCCAGCAACTGCCGTTCATCCTCATCTTCGTCTTCATCCTCCTCCTCCTCCTCTTCTTCGACCTCGTTCTGCTGTTCTGGGTCGCCCTTTTCCTTCACCTCTGGTTCCCTGGAAGGGACTTCTGTAGCACTGTCTCCAGGCTGCTCCTGGCCTGTGTTTGGCTTCCCCTGGATGGGTGAGGATCAGGAGAAAGAGACAGATGGCAGATGGTTGGGGTTTCCATAGAGACAAACAGTGGGGCGGGCAGACAGCAGGGATGTGGTTTAGTTGGGGACTCATGAGGAGTAAAGGAAGTTGAGGCAGCTTTTTGGGCCCAGTTCAGAGGTGGTGTTCTGGGTGCCCACAGCAGGGAGAAAGGTTCCATCCTTCCTGGGAGCAGGGCTCATACCTTTCTTGTTCCACCCTTCAGCTCCTCTATCAATCGAATCAAGTCTGCGGGACTCCGAATGACTTTGACCTGTACGTTGTTCTGAAAATCTGAGATGAAGGAATAGGAATAGATCATAAATTAATTTTACTTTTACTTCCTAAGAAGAGGAGTTGAGGAAGTCAAGGAAGGACATGGTCCCTGGCTCCAGGAACTACCTGTCTGGTCTGAGAGACAGTGGCCAACACACCCCTCCAAAGAGCGCTTAGGGGGGCCTAAGGGGGCCTCACAGGTGAGAGAGAGAAGGATGCTAACAGGCTGCCGAGTCACCTGCTCTTTCACGTGCCACTGAGGCCTTCCTGGCAGTCAAACTGGCTTTTAGGTCAACAGAAGAGATTATGGGGCCAAGGGCTCCTCCTCCCTGAATCCTGTTCTCCCCACAAATACAAACCCTTTTTTGTCTACTCAGTTCCAGGGATTGTATTGTAAACTAGATTCATTCTCATTTAATCCTGTAACAGCCCTCTAAGTTAGGGGTTATTGCCCACATGTTATGGGTGAGGAAATTGAGCTTGAGTGAAATTATCCAGGACTATAAAGTCAGGCAAGCAGTGGAACCACTGTGTCCTGCTACCCGCCTAGAGAAGCACTGCTGTCTCTAAAAAGGAATCTGCTGCTGGCCTGGCTGCCCAGCCTCCCTCCTGGCGTCTAGGTCTATCCGCATGCCATGCTTGCCAACCTGAAAATACATGCAAGCAGTATAGGAGACATGGGGAGTTCACGCACCATCGGGAGAGGTTGGCGGTGGGTCTGTGGCTTCAAGGTTCGGTTCCTGCTCCTGATGGGGAGAAAAGGGCAGAGTCAAGTACACAGGCTTCTCTGCACGCCAACCACACTCTTAAGGCACTGCCTCTGGGTGTGGTCTTGCATCTCTAGATAAAAAGAGGTCATCTCATAATGAACCTCAGCTTGAGTGGCCCTCCAACCCAAAGCCCATGTTCAGCCTCCTCAGAGAAGTCGCTAGGAAGCCGGCTCTCACCTCAGCCTGTGTCTCCTCCCTTTCTGGGGGCTGTTCCTCTGGCTCATGAAGCATCTTCCAGAAATCTGAGTCCTTACTGTTCTCCTTGGCTGGGCTTGCACCTAGAATACAGAAAGAGAAACCTGAAAGGACAGATGGGATATGTTTCCCTCTTCTATTGTAAGGTGTTAGGGCCTGTAGTACTCCTTCCCCCACGCCAAAAGTCAGGGCTGTTGGGCTGTTGAGGACAACACATCCCTGGGTGCACAGGACAGTAACACTGAAGAAAGGAAGAAGTGGAGACGTGTCACGGAACAGGTGACTCAAGGACCTACCTGCTTGCTTTGGTGGCACCACCCCAGGCTTGGTCTCACTCCACACTGGAGGGTCCGGGTCTTGCCGCCGCCCCTCTAGGGCCCTGTCTCCGTACTGCTTTGAGTCTACTGGAAGATAGCGTGTCAGCAGGACGGGGATACATTCTCAGCTCTTTGATACTTGATCTTCTGCCTGTCCCTCCCTTTGTGAATCCTTCCTCCCTGTCCTCTTTTAATTACTCACCAGCTTGCCTTTGAATGTAGGCCATGTACTCCTCAGGCTGCAGGGCGGGGTGGCAGAGAATGGCCTGGGGAGCAGCACTGGGTGGGGGCCGAAGGAGTGGGTGAGGGCAGAGCCGAGGAGTTCGAATGGTCAGCACGTAAGAACAGGACAAGGGCTCATCTACTCGATCGATGTAGTCCCCAGAGATACCAGCACCCTCATCACAGAGGAACTGCCAGGACAGGAGGATGAGTAAACAGTAATCACCACCAGCCATTACCGCTATTCTTAAAACACGTCTGCTATTAAGGACTTACAGTCTGTCAGGCACTGTGCTCTGTGCCTTGTGTAGATGGTGCTATGTATGCATTGTTACTGTTTAGTTGCCACATTGTATCCGACTTTTTGGCAACCCTATGGACTATGGCCTGCCAGGCTCCTCCCTCCATAGGACTTCCCAGGCAAGAATACTGGAGTGGGTGGCCATTGCCTTCTCCAGGGGATCTTTCTGACCCAGGGATGGAACCCCCATCTCCTGCACTGGCAGGGGGATTCTTTACCACTGAGCCACCAGGGGAGCCCTTTACATGCACTGAAGTGAAGTGAAGTCACTCGGTCGTGTCCGACTCTTTGCGACCCTGTGGACTGTAGCCTGCCAGGCTCCTCTGTCCTTGGGGTTCTCCAGGCAAGAATACTGGAGTGGGTGGCCATTTCCTTCTCCAGGGGATCTTCCCGACCCAGGGATCGACCCTGGGTCTCCCGCATTGGAGGCAGACGCTTTAACCTCTGAGCCACCAGGGAAGCCCTTACATGTATTAGCTCATTTAATTATCACGACAACCCAGTGAGGGAGGTAACAGTATCTCAACTCTGTGGCTCAAGATACTGGGGTTTGATATAGTTGAGGGACTTGTTCAGGATGACCAGCTGGTAAGTGGTAAAAATACGAACTGAACTTGGGTAACCAGCTGATTTCTATTTCATGTTCTTGCTTTATGTAAATATAGTATGTACATACTTATACATATTTGATATATATTTTTATATGTATTTGAAATATGTATATTCTGTGTGTGTGTACATGTGTGTATGATTTTAAAAAACTTTAAATAGTTCTAAGGTCTTTTAATCAGAAAGAGAGTAAAGATATCAATTACTGTTAGCCTTTGATTAGTTAGGGTTCACCGTTGTAATTTCTGGGGCTTCCCTGCTGGCTCAGCAGTAAAGAATCTGCTTGCCAATGCAAGAGATGTGGGTTCGATCCTTGGGTCAGGAAGATCCCCTGGAAGAGGAAATGGCAACCCACTCCAGTATTCTTGCCTGGGAAATTTCATGGACAGAGGAGCCTGGNCACCGTTGTAATTTCTGGGGCTTCCCTGCTGGCTCAGCAGTAAAGAATCTGCTTGCCAATGCAAGAGATGTGGGTTCGATCCTTGGGTCAGGAAGATCCCCTGGAAGAGGAAATGGCAACCCACTCCAGTATTCTTGCCTGGGAAATTTCATGGACAGAGGAGCCTGGCAGGGCTGCATGGAGTTGCAAAGAGTTGGACATGACTGAGCGTGCACACACACACACTCTGTAATTTCTAAAGTAACTGTTACAAGTAGAAGGGAGGTCCCACTTCTTGAGTGGCAGCCCGAGGAGCTCTGCAGATCCACTCCCTAGTGAAATTCCATAACTGGTAAACACTTTTTTTTTAACTCAGGCATTTAAAATCTCTGGAAATTTTCCTAAGGACATACAACAAGTTAAGAAACATCTATTCAAGAAAATCCACTAAATCTTGAATAGTCTAAGTTTATAGTACTTGGGCCATGACCCTCCTTCTTTTCCTCCAACCCTGACTTCACTCCTCAGACAGATGCTCCATTCCAGGTGAGTAAGGTTCAAAAAATGGGGCTTCTATCCCCTCAGCAACCAGTCAAGAGATATGGTATGTCACCAGAGGGGCAGGCCACCAATATTCCTCAATCCTCTCTAGTTACAAGTTGCAGAGAATACCTGCTGAATATGGTCAAGAGACTGAGGACTCCCTTCCTCCACCCAGCCCCACTCACAGGACAGTGGCTGCCCCTCAGGAGCAGAAGGACAGGAATCCTGGGCCTTGATCACCCTCACCACAGATCACTAAAAGGGCAGAGGCTTCACAACAGAGATGAGAACTGAGAGGACCAGAGGCTATCACCCCTGCCCAGGTCTCTGCTCATAAAACAGGAGCATCACTCTGACAGAACTGGGTCAGTGTCTCTGACATCAGCTCCAGAGCAGGGGCTTAGAGAGTCTGCCAGGCGGAGAGGCAATCCATTAGAACAGAAAACTCCAAAGCTCTTTCCAAATGAACTGACTTCTTGTGAAACAGTATGAGGAAGTTTAAGCCTAAGGGCACTTTCCAAGAAATGAAAAAAATTAGTGGTAAGCACTAAAGAAGAGGCTGGTATCATCAAAAACAACCCTGGTACAGAAGCCCAAATTTAACTGGATCAGATTATGGAGCAAGTTATGCCCCACATGTCAAAAACTACAGAGCAGTTGGCTAGCAATTAATGAGCACGAACAGCTGGGTATGATATCAGCAGAGGCAGACAGATTAACACATCAGCAAGACAGTCAGTCAGAGGGAGCCCTGCTGACACACCCTCGTCCACTGTGGCTGTGTGCATGCCCATGGCTGTGCCCTCAGAGGAGCGACATCAGTGGCTTCATACTGCAGGAGGAGTAGGCCTCATTAAAATAGCTCAGCCAAGTCACGAAAGAAACAAGCAGATGACCAAAACATGTCTCATGGTGGAGGCCAAGAATCAGTATCTTTAATATATTTTTGTTCACTTTTCAACAAAAAATTATGAGATATGCAAAGAAACAAAGTGTGACCCATACACGGAAAAAGCAGGCAACAGAAAATGCCTGTGAGAGGACACAGATGTTAGATTTCAGAAAGAAACATTTTAAAGTCATTATGATAAATTCAAAGAGCTAAAAATTTAAATCATATAAAGTATGTTCTCCTATAATTCAAAAAGATATATGCACCCTCTATGTTCACAGCAACACTATTTACAAAAACCAAAACATGGAAACAACCTAAATGTCCATTGACAGATCAATGGATAAAGATGTGGTGTATATGCACACTGGAATACTACTCAGCTGTGAACAAGAATGAAATAATGGCATTTGCAGCAACATGGAGGGACCTAGAGATGGTCAGACTAAGTAAAGTGATTCGGAAAGAGAAAGACAAGCACCTTATTATATCACATACATAAATTTAAAACATGACGCGAATGAACTCATCTATGAAACGGAAATCTACTCACAGACATAGAGAACAGACTTGTGATTGCCAAGGCGGAGGGGAGGTGGAGAAGAGAAGGACTGGAAGTTTGAAGTTAGCAGATGCGAAAGTGAAAGTCGATCAGTCGTGTTCAACTCTTTGTGACCCCATGGACTATAGCCTGCCAGGCTCCTCTGCCAATGGAATTCTCCAGCCAGAATACTGGAGTGGGTAGCCATTCCCTTCTCCAGGGGATCTTCCCAATGCAGGGATCGAACCCAGGTTTCCCACATTTCAGGTGGATTCTTTACTATCTGAACCACCAGGGAAGCCCAAGCAGATGCAAACTATTATATACAGAATGGATAAACAAGGTCCTACTGTATAGCACAGGGAACTATATTCAATATCCTGTGATAAACCATAATGTAAAATAATTAGGAAAAAGAATGTACATACGTGTATAACTTAATCACTTTGCTGTATAGCAGAAATTAATACAACATTGTAAATCAATTATATTTCAATAAAATACATTTTTTTTAAAAAACAGGGACAAACTATGTTCTCCAACCACAGTGTAATGATATTAGAAATTAATAACATTGGAGAAGGAAATGGCAACCCACTCCAGTGTTCTTGCCTGGAGAATCCCAGGGATGGCGGAGCCTGGTAGGCTGCCGTCTATGGGGTTGCACAGAGTTGGACACGACTGAAGCGACTTAGTAGTTAGTAGTAGTAGTAAAAGCAAAAATAAACAAATGGGACCTAATTAAAATTAAAAGCTTCTGCACAAAAAGGAAACTATAAGCAAGGTGAAAAGGCAGCCTTCAGAATGGGAGAAAATAATAGCAAATGAAGCAACTGACAAAGAATTAATCTCAAAAATATACAAGCAACTCCTGCAGCTCAATTCCAGAAAAATAAACGACCCAATCAAAAAATGGGCCAAAGAACTAAACAGACATTTCTCCAAAGAAGACATACAGATGGCTAACAAACACATGAAAAGATGCTCAACATCACTCATTATCAGAGAAATGCAAATCAAAACCACAATGAGGTACCATTTCACACCAGTCAGAATGGCTGCTATCCAAAAGTCTACAAGCAATAAATGCTGGAGAGGGTGTGAAGAAAAGGGAAGCCTCTTACACTGTTGGTAGCAATGCAAACTAGTACAGCCACCATGGAGAAAAGTGTGTTTTCTTTAAACACTGTAAGTAGAACTGCCATATGACCCAGCAATCCCACTGCAGGGCATATACACTGAGGAAACCAGAACTGAAAGAGACACGTGTATCCCAGTGTTCACTGCAGCACTGTTTACAATAGCCAGGACATGGAAGCAACCTAGATGTCCATCGACAGATGAATGGATAAGGAAGTTGTGGTATATATACACAATGGAATATTACTCAGCTATAAAAAGAATGCATTGGAGTCAGTTCTAATGAGGTGAATGAAACTGGAGCTTATTATACAGAGTGAAGTAAGTCATAAAGAGAAACACCAATACAGCATATATATGGAATTTAGAAAGATGGTAATGATGAGGCTATATACAAGACAGCAAAAGAAACACAGACATGAACAGACTTTCAGACTCTGTGGGAGAAGGCGAGGGTGGGATGGTTTGAGAGGATAGCATTGAAACATGTATATTACCATATGTAAAATAGGTGACCAGCGCACGTTCATGCATGAAGCAGGGCGTGTAAAGCCAGTGCCCTGGGACAACCCAGAGGGATGTGGTGGGGAGGGCGGTGGGTGGGGATTCAGGATAGGAGACACATGTACCCCCGTGGCTGATTCATGGCAATGCATGGCAAAGACCACCACAATATTGTAAACGAATTAGCCTCCAATTAAAGTAAATAAATTAATTTTTTTTTAAAGCATAAAGAGTTGATGTATCAGTATAGTTTATATAACTCACCTTCCCCCCAACCTCAGCCAGTTATGCCCAGCTTCTTGTGAATCAGGAGAGAAGTCTGGTTACTTCATGATGATGAAATGGAGACTGTAAAGAAGATGATGGCTTATACATCCAAGTCTGAAGAAGTCTGAAGTAGAATTATGTTTCTAAATCCTCCATAGCAAGCAAGCAAGGTAATACTGAAGACTGAACTTCCAGAAAGTCTTCTGAGGAGTCAGGGACTCTTCATTTCCAAGGTTCCACTTCAGCATCCTCTTAAAAACCCTAGAAGCCTGTTCACTTTATGGCCTTGTTAGCAGTAGAGAAATGCATTTTGGAGAGAGTGCTAATTCTGTGAAGGAACACGAGACTAGAAACCTTGATTCCATCATTTCACCTCTTACTAAGACTCTTCCACCCGCCTCCATTTTTTTTTTTTTGTTTTTGCTAAGTCATGTCAGTTGTGTCCAACTCTGTGCGACTCCATAGATGGCAGCCCACCAGTTCCTCCGTCCCTGGGATTCTTCAGGCAAGAACACTGGAGTGGGTTGCCATTTCTTTCTCCAATGCATGAAAGTGAAAAGTGAAAGTGAAGTCGCTCAGTCATGTCCAACTCAGTGACCCCATGGACTGCAGCCTTCCAGGCTCCTCCGTCCATGGGATTTTCCAGGCAAGAGTACTGGAGTGGGATGCCACTGCCTTCTCCGACCCACCTCCATGTCCAGCCCTAAAATGTGGAAGAGAATGCTAACCATGTTGGTTATAAAAAGATTCATACTCAGGCTAAGTCGCTTCAGTCGTGTCCGATTCTTTGCGACCCCATGGGCTGTAGCCCGCCAGGCTCCTCTGTCCAAGGAATTCTCCAATCAAGAATACCGCAGTGGGTTGCCATGTCTTTCTCCAGGGATTCTTTCCAACCCAGGGATTAAGCCAAAGTCTCTCATGTCTCCTGCATTGCAGACAGATTTTTTTTTTAACTGGGGAAGCCCAGTAAAAAGTGATAATCGACCCCCAAATAAACATGTCATACTTCACAATTAGACACATTGTGATATTTCCCCAAGTCTTTTCATTTTTTAAGAGAACAATTTTCATAAGAATATTTAATTCTTTGAAGTAATTTAGAGTTATTCATTATATATTCATGCTAACAAGGCCTTTCCCTCATTTAATTCTTAAAAGATCCGGCCTTCCTCTGAAAGTCTCCATACCAGAATGTTTTTAGGATGATTGATGCAACTTTTTTTTCCCTTTTATTTATTTATTTTTGGCTGTGTTAGGTTTTCGTTGCTGCACAGGCTTTCCTCTCATTGCAACAAGTGGGGTCTACTCTCCAGCTGTGGTACAGGAGCTGCAAAACCAAAACAATATTGTAAAGTAATTAGCCTCCAATTAAAATAAATAAATTTATATTTTAAAAAAATTAACAAAGAAATCTGGGGAATTCATAAATGTGTAGAAATCAATACACTCCTAAGTAACCAATGGCTCAAAGAAATAACAAGAAAATTAGAAAATACTGAGATGAATGAAAACACAATGAAGACATAATATATCAGAACTTATGGATGTAGCTAAAGCAGTGCTTAGAAGAAAATTTTTACCTGTAAAGTATAAAAAAGAAGAAACAGATCAAATCCATAACCTGAACTTCCACTTTGAAACTAGAAAAGGAAAAGCAAACTAAACCCAAAGCAAGCAGAGGGAAAGAAATAATACAGACTAGAACAGAAATGAATGAAATAGAGAACAGAAAAATAATAGAGAAAATAAACTAAAAGTTGATTTTTTAAAAGATCAATAAAAGTGACAAAACTTTAGTTAGACTGATCAAGGAAAAAAGTGAAGACTCAAGTTGGTACAATTCAAAATGAAAGAAGGAACATTACTACCAACCTTACAGAAGTAAAAAGGATTGTAAAGGAATACTATGGTCACCTATATGCCAACAAATCAGATAACTCAGATGAAATGGACAAATTTCTAGAAGGACACAAAATACTGAGTAAAGAAGAAAAAATCTATTCGAATAGACCAGTAACAATTAAAGAGGTTAAGTTAGTAATTAAAAACAACTACCCACACACAGGGAAGTTTGGGTCAAATGGGTCTACTGATGAATTTTACCAAACATTTAAAACATAAAAATTCCAATTGGTCTCAAACTCTTCAAAAAAAATAGAAGAGGAGGGGCTTCCCTGGTGGTCCAGTGACTTGTTCTTCCAATGCAGGGGGCACAGCCTTGATCTCTGGTCAAGGAAACAGACCCCACATGCTGCAAGTAAGAGTCCGCTTGTCACAACTAAACATCCTGCATGCCTGGCATAGACAGACAAACGGATAAATAATGCCTTCCCTGGTGGTCCACTGGTTAAGAATCCGCCTGCAAATGGGGACGTGGGTTCAATTCCTGGTCCGGGAAAATTCCACATGCCGCGGGGCAACTGAGCCTGTGTGCCACGACTCCTGAGACTGAGCTCTAGAGTTGATGCTCTGCAACAAGAGAAGTCCGGGCACCAAAACCAGAGGGGAGCTCCTGCTCTCTGCACTAGAGAAAGTCCATGCACAGCGACAAAGACTCAATGCAGCCAAAAATAAATATTTTTGAAAGCCCAAAACACAAAAAATAGAAGAAGAGGGAACACCTCCCAACTCATTCTATGAGACCAGGGAATTCCCTAAACCAACAATGCTTCCATTTAAAAAATAAATTTAAAATATAATATTATAAAAACAATAGCTAACTATTCTTTAACATCCACTATTTCAAAGGCAAAAAAAAAAAAAAAACCACCCCAAAACTACAAAACATTGCTGAAAGAAATTAAGACTTAAATGGAAAGATATCCTAGTTCACAGATTATAAGACTTAATATTGTGAAGATAGCAATAGATTTAATTGCAATCTCCATCAAAATTTCAGGTGCTTTCTTTGCAGAAGTTATGTTCCTAAAATTCACATGAAAATTCAAGGAACTCCACATAGCCAAAACAATCTTGAAGAACAGGATTGGATTTCAAATCGTACTTATAGATTTCAAAGCTTGCTACAGTTATCAAGACATTGTGGTACTAACATAAGTATACAGACCAATGAAACAGAGTTGAGTCCAGAAATTAACCTTTACTATTATCATCTTTCAATAAGGTTACCAAGATCATTCAATGGGAATTGTCTTTTCAACAAATGATGCTAAGTCAAAAGGATATCTACAAGCAAAACAATGAAGTTTGACTCCTACTTCATACCATACATAAAAATTAACTCGCATTGGATCAAAGACCTAAAGGTAAAACTATAAAACTCTTAGAAGGAAACATAAGTGTAAGTCTTCTTGGCCTTAAATGAGGCAGTGATTTGTTAGGTCCAATATCAAGAGCACAAGTAACAAAAGGAAAAAAAAGATTAATTGGAATCCATCAAAATTAAAGGCCTTTGTGTTGTAAAGGACACCATCAAGGGTGTGAAATGGCAATTCACAGAATGGGAGAAAATATCTGCAAATCATATATCTGATAAGGAACTTGTATCTAGAATATATAAAGACGTTTTACAACTCAATAATAAAATGACAATGCAATTTTCAAATGGGCAAAAGATCTGAATAGACATTTCTCTAAAGAAAAAAAAGACAAATTGCTAATACACCCATGAAAAGTTGTTCCACACTGTTAACCGTCAGGAAATGCATATCAAAACTATAATGAGATGCCACTTCATACTCACTAGGAAGGCTACAGTCAAAAAGATGAAAAACAGGGCTTTACTGGTGGTCTAGTGGTTAAAACTCCACCTGCCAATCCAGAGGACATAGGTTCAGTCCCTGGTCTGGGAAGATCCCACATGCCGAGGAGCAACTAAGCCACAACTACTGACCCAGCAATCTAGAATCCAACAGCCACAATAACTGAGCCCACATCCTGCAACTTCTGAAGCCCGCTACAAGAGAAGCCACCTCAATGAGGAGACTGCACACTGCTATGAAGACCCAGCGTGGCCAAAAATGAAACAAAATTAATTAATTTTTAAAAAGATGAAAAACAAGTGCTGATGAGGATGTGGAGAAATTCAAACTCTCACCCACCACTTGTGGGATTATATAATAAAACAATGGGACTGTTTCTGAAAAAGTCTGGCAATTAAATATATAATTTAATGAAAGCCTGACAATATAAAAATAGTAAAGTCTGGCAATTTAATATAGAATTACCATATGATCCAGCAATTCTATTCCTTGGTATATACCAAAAGAAAAAAACCTGTTCACATATGTTAAAAGCACCATTGTTCATAATAGCCAAAAAGTGCAAACCACCCAAGCGTTCACCAACTGATGAAAGAATGGATAGAATGTGGAATATTATTTGGTAAAATGTAAAGCAGTTCTGGTACATGCTACACACAGATGACTCTTGAACACATGATAAATGAAAGAAGCCAGACATAAAAGGTCACACATTATACACCATTACATCTACAGAGTGAAAGATGAGAGGTTGTCTGGAGAGGTGGATGGGGTGGGGAGTGGAGGTAGAATAGAAAGTAACTGCTCAAGGGTAGGATTTCTTTCAGGGTGATGACAATGGTCTACAATTGATTGTGCTGATGGCTGCACACCTCTGAATACATGAAAAAACCACCGAAATACACCCTGAATTGTGTGCTATGTGACTTATATCTCCATAAATGTGTTATTTTAAAAAATAAAGAGAGCAAAACTTCCCACTGAGATAAGAGAAAAGTGGCATCAATTAGATAAAACAAACCAAAAGGAAGGAGAGAAAAAATGGAACAAAGGAAAGCATAAAATAAAATGTTAGACGTAAGTCCAAATATATACACACACATGTATGAATGGCTAAAAATGTTTTAAATACAAGTACGTGCTTTTTGGAGACACACTTAAAACATAAGACTATAGAAAAGGTAAAAACAAAAGGATGAAAAAAATCAGTAAAAATAACTCAATCAAAGCCATTATAGCTATATTATTATCACACCAGAGACTTATAGTAAAAAAATTACTAAGATAAAGGTCAATTCATAATGTTAAAACATTCAATTTATGAGGAATAATAATTTAAATTGTGTGTAATTCTTGATCTTCCTTGTCTGTCTCTCCCAATGAAATGAGGCATTTTTGTCTCGTGTTCTCTTGAAGTATCTCTAGCAACTAGAACAGTTCCTGGCACATAGACGCACTTAATAAACATTAGCTGAATAAATTGATACACAGCCCCAAGATACAAAAAGCAACAGCTGACAGAATAATGACGAATAAATTGAAAGAATAATAAGTAAAAACAGACAAATCCATAATTATAGTGGGAGATAGATCAGTAAGGATATAAAAGATTTGAACAGCATGACCTAAAAGACATACAGAAAACATCATGCCTCACAGTAGAGGACATGTTCTTTTCAAACACAAAGAATCATTCACAGACACTGACACACTGTACTGTACCAGTCTCACCAAATTTGAAAGGACTCAAATTTAATGGTATAACCATGAAAGTCTATGTAACCATGAGATATATATATATATAAAAGATAATCAGGGAAACGAAATGCTTGAATATTTAGTGATAAGAAATTATGGTTAATTTTTCTTGTGTGATATAGACTGCGGTTATTAAAAGAGCTCTAGTCTTTTAGGGATAACACAGAAATATTTAAGGATGAAATGAGATGATGCCTGCAATCTGCTTCCAAATAAGCTGGGAGGGGAAGTATAGTGCATGGAAGTGGGCAAGGTGATAGATGAAATGAGACTGGCCGTATTGGTTGAAGCCAAATGATACACAGGGAGGTCACTGGACAATTCTGTTTTTGTTTTTCATTTTCTGTAACAGAGTTTTTACAGACAATCTTTAAATATATATCATCTGCACCCAGCAATTATACTTTATGTATAATAGAATTATCCTCTGTAATGACAAAAAGTAGGAGGGAAGTGATTTTAAGCATACAGTAATAGTGACAAAGTGATAGAACATTCACACAATGGAATATTATGTAAACATGAAAACAAAGAATAAAGTTCTAGATGTACTGCCCCTGAAAGATCGCTAAGAATTATTGTCAAGATGTATAAAAATAAGGTGGTACAAAGTATGTTTAACGCACTGTGCATTGTATGTTTAAAAAAAAGGGGGGAACAGGAAATAAGAATCTGTAATCACAACTGCTTTTAAACACACAAAGAAAGGCTAGAAGGCTACAGAATAAGAGCAGGGTTACTGGGCAATGGGGGAGGGCATGACGGGAAATGAGCAGGTGGGAGATAAGTTTGGGAGGGAAAATTTTTATCACACACCTTTATACTTTCTGGGTTTTGAGTTATGGAAGAGTATTATCAATTTGAAAATTAGATTAAAAAAACTTAAAACAGCCTCAGAAAACTGTGACATATTTGTATGGAGAGAAATTTATAAGAGGATGTAAAAGAGGAAAAGCTGGAAATGAATTAGGTACTCAAGAAATTAGGGGGGAAAAAAGCAAATTAAAGCTGAAAAAAGCAGAAGGAAGGAAAAGAATGATTAGCCTGGAAATAAATACAATGGAAAACAAATATGATACAGAAGCTCAACAGAGCTGAAATTAGTTCTTGGAAAATAAAACTAATAAAACTGACCAGCCTCTCGAGGCTGACCAGTAACAAAACCTGTGGGTGCTGTTTAGTCACGTAGTCATGTCCAACTCTTTGCGACCCTATGGACTGTTGCCTACCAGGCTCCTCTGTCCATGGGATTCTGCCATTTCCTTTTCCAGGGGCTCTTCCCCACGCAGGAACTGAATCTGCATCTCCTGCTTGGCAGGTGGATTTGTTACCACTGAGCCACCTGGGAAGCCCCATACTTCCTTCAGCATTTTCCAAACTCATTACACTCCAGGGTTTTCCCTATGGTATGCATTGTGGTGTGATATACTCTAATATAGCTGTTTTATGGACAAAGGTTTTCCACATTCATACATTCATAAGGTTTCTCCTCTGTGTGAATTGTCAGGTGTATTCCAAGAGCTGAATTTTGGGAAAAACCTTCCCACATTCACTACACTCATAGGGTTTTTCTTCTGTGTGAATTCTCTGGTGTGGACTAAGATGTGACTTCTGGGTAGAAGGTCTTTCCACCCTCACTGCATTTTTAGGATTTGACACCTGTGTGAATTCTCTGATGTCCTCTGAGGATGGAATTACATGGAGGGAATAACCTGAAAAGAGGAATCTAATTACAGATGCTACAACAGTTAGAACTAGACATGGAACAACAGACTGGTTCCAAATAGGAAAAGGAGTACGTCAAGGCTGTATACTGTCACACTGCTTATTTAACTTATACGCAGAGTACATCATGATAAATGTTGGGCTGGAAGAAGCACAAGCTGGAATCAAGATTGCTAGGAGAAATATCAATAACCTCAGATATACAGATGACACCACCCTTACGGCAGAAAGTGAAGAACTAAAGAGCCTCTTCAAAAGCAGAGACATTACTTTGCCGATTAGGGTCCGTCTAGTCAAGGCTATGGTTTTTCCTGTGGTCATGTATGGATGTGAGAGTTGGACTGTGAAGAAGGCTGAGCGCCGAAGAATTGATGCTTTTGAACTGTGGTGTTGGGGAAGACTCTTGAGAATCCCTTGGACTGCAAGGAGATCCAACCAGTCCATTCTGAAGGAGATCAGCCCTGGGATTTCTTTGGAGGGAATGATGCTGAAGCTGAAACTTCAGTAATTTGGCCACCTCATGTGAAGAGTTGACTCATTGGAAAAGACTCTGATGCTGGGAGGGATTGGGGGCAGGAGGAGAAGGGGACGACAGAGGATGAGATGACTGGATGGCATCACTGACTCGATAGATGTAGGTCTGAGTGAACTCCGGGAGTTGGTGATGGACAGGGAGGCCTGGTGTGCTGCGATTCATGGGGTCGCAAACAGTCGGACACAACTGAGTGACTGAACTGACTGACTGACTGACTGACTGAAAGAGCCTCTTGATGAAAGTAAAAGAGAGTGAAAAAGTTTGCTTAAAGCTCAACTTTCAGAAAAGTAAGATCATGGCATCTGGTTCCGTCACTTCACGGCAAATAGATGGGGAAACAGTGGAAATAGTGGCTTACTTTATTTTGGGGGGCTCCAAAATCACTGCAGATGGTGATTGCAGCCATGAAATTAAAAGACGCTTTCTCCTCGGAAGGAAAGTTATGACCAACCTAGACAGCGTATTAAAAAGCAGAGACATTACTTTGTCAACAAAGGTCCATCTAGTCAAGGCTATGGTTTTTCCAGTGGTCGTGTATGGATATGAGAGAGTTGGACTGTAAAGAAAGCTGAGTGCAAAATAATTGATGCTTTTCAACTGTGGTGTTGGAGAAGACTCTTGAGAGTCCCTTGGACTGCAAGGAGATCCAACCAGTCCATTCTGAAGGAGATCAGCCCTGGGTGTTCATTTGAAGGATTGATGCTGAGGCTGAAACTCCAATACTTTGGCCACCTGATGCAAAGAGCTGACTTATTTGAAAAGACGCTGATGCTGGGAAAAATTGAGGGCAGGAGGAGAAGGGGACAACGGAAGATAAGATGGTTGTATGGCATCACCAACTCAGTGGACATGGGTTTGGGTGGACTCCAGGAGTTGGTGATGGACAGGGAGGCCTGGCATGCTGCAGTTCATGGGGTCGCAGAGTTGGACAAAACTGAGCGATTGAACTGAACTGAACTGACAGAGATTAGAAGGAAATAAGCACCTTTATACCAAGAAATTGGAAAAATGAGACAAACTAGACCGATTTCTAGAAAATATATTAAAACTGACCCAAGTAGAAATAAAAAAACTCTGAATATTCCTAAAACTACTAAAATAATCATAAGTAAAAAATATTCCTACAAAGAAAACCTAGACCAAGATGATTTTCCAGGTGAATTCAAGCAAACATGCAAAAATAAAATATTACAATCTTACACAATCTTCAGAATACAGAAAAAGTGAACATTTTTTGACTGATTTTTTGAAGCTAGCATAACCTTGTCTAAAGCGTAAGGACAGTACTAGAAGGAAAAACTAAGGTCAGTCTCTCTCAGGAGATATATACAAGATCCTTAAAAACATCACAAACTGAGTTCAACAAGAAAAAAAGAGGATAGTCAAAGATAGTACACATGAACTTCCCTGGTGGTCCAGTGGTTGAGAATCCACCTACCGACACAGGGACAGGGGTTTGATTCCTGGTCCGGGAAGATTTCACCTGCCTTGGGGCAACTGGGCCTGTGTACCACAACTAGAGAGTAGCCCCAGCTCGTTGAAACTAGAAAAAAGCCAGCATCCAGCAACGAAGACCCAGGGCATCCAAAAATAAATAACTAATAGTATTTCTTAAAAGATGTTTTTAAAACTAGATGCATCTCAGGAAAGCAAAATTGGTTTAACAGTAGAAAATCGATAAATAACTTAGAGTCAAATCACAGATACAGAGAAGAAACCGGTGGTTATCAGCAAGGAGATGAAAGGGTGAGCAATATAGGGGCAGAGGATTAAAAGGTACAAACTATAATGTATAAAATAAACCACAAGGATATACTGAACAACACAGAGAATAGAGCCAATATTTTATAATAAGTATAAATGGAGTATAACCTTTAAAAATTGTGAATCCTACTGTACACTATAATTTACATAATTCATAATCAACTATATTTTAATTAAAAATTTTGGGGGGGTTGGGAGGAAGACTCAAGAGGGAGGGGATGTATATGCACATATAGCTGATTCACTTTGTTTCACAGCAGAACTAACACAACATTATAAAGCAATTATATTCCAATTTAAATTTTTTTATTTTTTTTTTAAATAAGAGCAAAAAAAAAAATCTCTGAGTGTAAAAAGGAAGCTAACAATGGTTACCTTTCTACAGGGATAGAAACAGAGTGATGAGGGGAAAGTGTTAAGACTTTTCTCTGTACACTTTGTAAAGCATTTCTATATTAGAGCTATGAAAATTCATACCATTCAAAAATTAAACATAAAAAATTTTCTAAGTGTGAAAAAAATCCAAGAAGTCAGAAAGAGAACAGAACTTAAAGGAAGAAGAAGGAAATAAATGATAAAATAATGATGTTCCCCTTCACGGATCACTGCCTTGTCATGGGGAAGGGGCTTGTGTAACTTGGAGACGCCATGAGCCACTCCATGCAGGGCCACCCAAGGGCACAGGTCATAGTGAAGAGTACTGACAAAATGTGGTCCACTAGAGAAGGAAACGGCAACTCATTCCAGTATTCTTGCCTGGAGAACCTCACGGACAGTATGAAAAGGCAGAAAGATATAATATCAGAAGATGAGCCCTCCCCTAGGTCAGAAGGTGTCCAATATGCTACAGGGGAAGAGCAGAGGGCAATTACCAATAGCTCCCGAAAGAGTGAAGCAGCTGGACCAAAGCGGGAATGACACTCAGCTGTGGATATGTCTGGTGCTGAGAGTCAACTCTGATGCTGTAAAGAACAATAGTGCATGGGAATCTGGAATGTTAGGTCCATGAATCAAGGTAAACTGGATGTGGTCTAGCAGGAGATAGCAAAATTGAGCATTGATGACTTCAGTTCAGTTCAGTAGCTCAGTCGTGTCCGACTCTTTGCGACCCCATGAACCGCAGCACACTAGGCCTCCCTGTCCATCACCAACTCCCGGAGTTCACTCAAACCCATGTCCATCAAGTCGGTGATGCCATCCAGCCATCTCATCCTCTGTCATCCCCTTCTCCTGCCTGCCCTCAATTCCTCCCAGCATCAATCTTTTCCAATGAGTCAATTCTTCGCATGAGGTGGGCANCCTATAATTCCAAGGACTTTTATTGTACTTAATGGAGGAATAGAGAAAATACACATATTTCATTTTTCCAGAAGCAGAAGTTCCCTGATTTTTAAATTAAATAGTGGGGGTTTTTGTGGGGTCTCCATTACAGACATTTCCGTAGTTTCTGGTTCTGATTTTCTGTTTACTTGATTAGTTAGAGTTCTGACCACTGACATTCTACCAATGACATTCCATCACTGATAATCCAAATATTATAGTATTATGTCACTATAAGAAAGAATAAGTAAGACTAAGAGGTTCTACTCTAGAATTATCTTTGGGGTACCAAGAAATAGTGGGGGTTTTTGTGGGGTCTCCATTACAGACATTTCCATAGTTTCTGGTTCTGATTTTCTGTTTACTTGATTAGTTAGAGTTCTGACCACTGACATTCTACCAATGACATTCCATCACTGATAATCCAAATATTATAGTATTATGTCACTATAAGAAAGAATAAGTAAGACTAAGAGGTTCTACTCTAGAATTATCTTTGGGGTACCAAGATATAAAGATAATAATGAGTTTTGTGATAATAGTCTTCTGAAAAAAGTCTTTTCAAGTAGTGCAGGGAAGATTATTCACATTAAACCTTCAGCCAAAATCCAACCAGAAATTTTTGAATATATATATCTTACATTTTTATGCAAGGTATTGAAGAATTAAAAGGTAGTCTGGGTCAACTGTCCAGAAACAAAAGGAAATTTGGAATCACAGTGAGAAAAGAACTCTGGAATAGTTTTTGCTCTGCTGGTACTTGCTGATCTGACAAGCAAGAACTTTGTTTATAATTGTCACAAAGTGTCGCTAAGAGTCGGACATGACTGGGAGACTTCGCTTTCACTTTTCACTTTCATGCATTGGAGAAGGAAATGGCAATCCACTCCAGTGTTCTTACCTGGAGAATCCCAGGGACAGGGGAGCCTGGTGTGCTGCCGTCTCTGGAGTTGCACAGAGTCGGACATGACTGAATCTACGCAGCAGCAGCAGCATACAAGAATTAAAAGACACTCCTTGGAAGGAAAGTTATGACCAACCTAGATGGCATATTTAAAAGCAAAGATATTACTTTGCCAAAAAGGTCTGTGTAGTCAAGGATATGGTTTTTCCAGTGGTCATGTATAGATGTGAGAGTTGGACTGTGAAGAAAGCTGAGCACCAAAGAATTGATGCTTTTGAACTGTGCTGTTGGAGAAGATTCTTGAGAGTCCCTTGGAATGCAAGGAGGTTCAACCAGTCCATCCTCAAGGAGATCAGTCCTGGGTGTTCATTGGAAGGACTGATGCTGAGGCTGAAACTCCAATACTTTGGCCACCTCATGTGAAGAGCTGACTCATTGGAAAAGACCCTGATGCTGGGAGGGATTGGGGACAGGAAGAGAAGGGGATGACAGAGGATGAGATGGCTGGATGGCATCACTGACTCGATGCACTGAGTTTGGGTGAACTCTGGGAGTTGGTAATAGACAAGGAGACCTGGCTAGCTGCAATTCATGGGGTTGCAAAGAATTGGACATGACTGAGCAATTGAAATGAACTGAACTGGACTGAATACAAGAATCAGAAGTCAAGGTCTTAGGTCACTCCCAAGTTAGCCAGTTGGAGGTCCTCCTACAATAAGCTGGAGACACAAAGGGGCTATAGTATAAGGGCAAAGATAAATCAAATGTAAACTTTCTTCCACATCACAAGTATTATGATGGATAAATATTATAGCCCAGAACTGAATAGGATAGAAACATTCATTTGAGATATTAAAACCAAACTGATCTTACATGGTTCAGAAAGAAGAACAAAAATTCAAACAGAAATAAAATATAAAACTTCAAGTCATGAATTCTGTGTAAAATATTCCAAATGGTAGCTCCACCATGTGTTTGTTAGAATATCTCAAACTGTGAATTTAGTTTCAAGGTTCTCAGATATTTTAGAAATTATAGAAAACTTTAGAAGAAGGAGATTTCATCCCAGGCTTCAACTCAAGCTATTTTGATGACAATGACACACATGAAAAAAAAATATTCTAAGCAGACAAAGGAAAGCCTCTAAGAGAATGACAAACTAATACACATGCACATACGTACACACAGACATAAATACATAGATACATATATATGGTAGAATGCATGTTGCAGAGACATGAGTTATGAAACAACTATGATTACTCTGTTAAGAGAGAAAACAAGACCTTCCCTGGTGTCCAATGGCCAAGACTCCATGCTCAAAAGCCAGGAGGCCTGGGTTCCATACCTGGTCAGGGAACTAGCTACCACATGCCTCAGCCAAAGATCTTGCATGCCACAATGAAGAGATCCTGCATGCTGCAACAAATACCTGGCACAAGCAAATATATAAATAAAATAAATATTTTTAAAAGAGGAAAAATAAAGAAGCCTAGCTTGAAATCTTCTCCAGGCATACAAGACTATAAGATGTGATGTGATAGATTTGAAAAACAAAACACCCAATTGATCTTCTAAAAAATGCAGTGCTTAAAATTAAAAACTCAGTGAATGATTTGAACAGCAGTGAATGTTCAAGAAAGAATTTGTAAAGTGTATCAGAAAAAATCTTCTGGATTGCAGCATAAAAAATGAAAAGATGGGGAAAGATAGAAAGATATGGAGAAGAAAACGAGGGAATTGAAGAGAGGCAATATGTGAAGCTACAACTGATGAAAAAAATTATAGAAACAATTAAGTAATTACAGTTTAGGTTAGCCCTACAATTCAACCAGGAAAAATATAAAGAAAATCACAATGAGGCTTATCTAAGGTAAAAAAATAGAAAGGTTGAGAAAATCTTAAAAGGATCTGGAGATAAAAAGACACTTTCACTTTAATGATAGAGTGACAGCAGTGATGACAGCTAGCAAACAATAGGAAAATATTTATTATCTTACAAAGAACCCATTAACTTGGAAATTTATATTTAGGAAAAATAATTTTTAGAAGTGACAACTTAAAAGACAACTTAAAACCAAAAAAACTAAGTAGTTTGAAGATGAAGACAGTAGAACCTCATTAAAATACTCAATAAAAATTAGATAGAAGGAAATGTGATCTCCAATGCAAAACCTATGATTTTAAAAGAATGGTTTTTAGGAAAGAGCTAAACTAGGATTAAATCTTGAAGCAATGAACATTACTTGGATAAACAGTGAAAATAATGTCATACAGAGTGTTTTAAATAACTAATAAAATAATTTAAATATCATGGGAGTAATTGTATAATTTGCAAGTAGTTAAAATATAATCAATTTTGAAGTTCTTTTTACATCTTTTGTTTTAGACATATATATTTCTTAATCTCTCTGGGGGATAAATTATGGTTTAAACAGAGGTATCTTAAGTAAATGTGTTGAATATTCTAAGACAACCAATGAAAATATGAATTCCCAAGTTAGTAGAGGGAAAATAGAGTGATGTAATATAATAGTTAATGCAAAATAACATCAACAAAGATAATAACAAGGGGGCACAGTGGAGTATAGGTTACTTGCAAATAGGTGGTGAGAATTTTCAGGACGAGCTGGAAGATGAGGCAACAGTATCTATAAAAGCATAAAGGAAATTGAAGGGTAATGAATCTTGTGATCATAAATATGGTTATAACATGTTATTGTTCAGTCACTAAGTCATGTCTGACTCTGCAATCCAATGGGCTGTGGCATGCCAGGCTTTTCAGTCCACCACTATCTCCTGGAGGTTCTCAAAATCATGTCCACTGAGTCAATGATTCTATTTAACTATCTCATCCTCTGCTATCCACTTCTTCTTTTGCCTTCAATCTTTCCCAGCATCATGGTCTTTTCTAATGAGTCTGTTCTTCTCATCAGGTGGCCACAGTATTGGAACTCCAGCTTCAGCATCAATACTTCCAATGAATATTCAAGGTTGATTTCCATGAGAATTGATTGCTTTGATCTCCTTGCAGTCCAAAGGACTCTCAACAGTCTACTCTAGTAACTCAGTTTGAAAGTATCCATTCTTCGGCTCTTAGCACTATTTATGTTTCAATTTACATCCATATATGACTAATGGAAAAATCATAGCATTGACTTTACAGACCTTTGTTGGCAAAGTGATGTCTCTGCTTTTTAATATGTTATCTATTTTTGCCATAGATATTCTTCCAAGGAACAAGCATGTTTTAAATTCATGGCTGCACTCATTATTCACAGTGATTTTGGAGTCCATGAAAATAAAATCTGTCTCTGCTTCCAATTTTTCTCCTCTATTTGCCATGAAGTGATGGAAATAGTTGCCATATCTTCATTTTTTGAATGTTGAGTTTTAAGCCATAATTTTCACTCTCCTCCTTCAATATCATGAATAGGATCTTCACTTCCTCTTCACTTTCTACCATTAGAGTAGTGTTATCTGCATATCTGAGGTTGTTGATATTTCTCCATAAATCTTTTTTTTTTCTCTCTTTTGCTCTCTCTTTTTAAATGATGGTGGTTCATTTATTTATTTATTTATTTATTTTTATTGGAGGCTAATCTACAACATTGTAGTGGTTTTTGCCATACATTGACATGAATAAGCCATTGGTATACATGTGTCCCCTATTCTGAACCCCCCCTCCCACTCCCTCTCCAGTCAATCTTGATTCAAGCTTGTGATTCATCCAACCTGGCATTTTACATGATGTACTCTGCAAAAAAGCTAAATAAGTAGGATGACAATATACAGCCTTGACATACTTCTTTATCAATTTTGAACCAGTCAGTTATTCCATATCTTGTTCTAGCTGTTGCTTCTCGACTTGCACACATATTTCTCAGGATGCAGGTAAGATGGTCTGGTACTCCCATCTCTTTAAGAATTTTCCACATTTTGTTGTGATTCATATTGTTAAAGGATTTAGTGTCAATAAGGAAGCACAAGTAGATGTTTTTCTGGAACTTCCTTGCTTTCTCCATGATCTAATGAATGCTGGCAATTTAATCTCTGATTCCTTTGCCTCTTTAAAATCCATCTTGTACATATGGAAGTTCTTAGCTCATGTACTGCTGAAGCACTTGAAAGATTTGGAGCATAACCTTCCTAGCATTTGAAATGAGTACAATCGTACAGGAGTTTGAACATTTCCATTCTTTGAGATTTGAATGAAAACTGACCTTTTCCAGTCAGATGACCATTGCTGAGTTGTCAAAAGTTGCTGACATATTGAGTGCAGCAGCTTAACAGCATCATTGTTTATGATTTGAAATAGCTCAACTGGAATTCTGTCACCTCCTCTAGCTTTTTTCATAACAATGCTTTCTAAGGCCCCCTTGACTTCATATTCCAGGATGTCTAGCTCTAGATGAGTGACCATACCACTGTGGTTATTTGGGTCATTTAGACCTTTCTTGTATACTTCTTTTGTATATTTTTTCTACCACTTCCTAATCTCTTCTGTTTCTGTTTGGTCCTTACCATTTTTTTCACCTTTATTGTGGCCATTCTTGCATGAAATGTTCCCTTGGTGTCTCCAATTTACTTGACTAAATCTCTTGTCTTTCCCAGTCTATTCCTTTTCTCTATTTCTTTGCATTGTTCACTAAAGAGGACTTCCTTATCTCTTCTTGCTGTTCTCTGAAACTCTGTATTTGGTTGAGTATATCTTTTTCTTTCTCCTTTGCCTTTGCTTCTCTTTTTTCCACAGCTATTTCTAAGGCCTTCTAAGAGAACCACTTTCCCTTCTTGCATTTCTTTTTCTTGAGGATGGTTTTGGCACTGCCTCCTGTACAATGTTATGAACCTCCATCTGTAGTTCTCCATGTCCTCTGTCTACTAGATCTAAATATTTGTATCAATTCATCATCTCCACAGTAAATCATAAGGGGTATGATTTAGGTTATACCTGAATGGTTTAGTGGTTTTTACTTAATTTCTTCAATTTAAGTCTGAATTTTGCAGTAAGAAGCTCATGATCTGAGCCAGTCAGTTCCTGGTCTTGATTTTACTAACTGCATAGAGCTTCTCCATCTTTGGCTGCAAAGAACATAATCTGTCTGATCTCAGTATTGACCATCTGGTGACGTCCATATGTACAGTCATCACTTGAGTTTTTGGAAACAGGTATTTGCTTTGACAAGCCTATTCAGTTGACAAAACTCTATTAGCTTTTGCCCTGCTTTTTTTGTACTCCACAGCCAAACTTGCCTATTATTCCAGGTATCTTTTGACTTCCTATTTTGTATTCCAATCCCCTCTGATGAAAAGGGAAACTTTCTTGGTGTTAGTTATAGAAGTTGTTGTAGGTCTTCATAGAACCAGTCAATCTCAACCATCAATAGTTGGGTTACTGTGATTCTGATTGTTTTCCCTTAGAAACAAACTGAGATTATTCTGTCATTTTTGAGATTGAACCTAAGTGCTGCATTTCAATGGATTTTTTTTGTTGTTGACCTTGAGGGATACTTCATTTCTTCTAAGTGATTCTAGCCCACAGTAGTAGATGTGATGATCGTCGGAATGAAATTCTCCCATGCTTGTCCATTTTAATTCATTGATTCCTGAAGATGTTCATGTTCAATACTGTCATCTCCAGCTAAATCACATCCAATTTACCTCAATTCCATGGACTTTACATTCCAGATTCTTAAACAATATTGTTCTTTACAGCATCAGTCTTTACTTGCACCACCAACACACACACAACTGAGCATTTTTCCCACTTTGACCCAGTAGCTTCATTCTTACTGGAGTTATTAATAATTGCACTCTGCTCTTCCCCAGTAGCATATTGGATACACTCTAACCTGGGGGACTTATCTTTTGATATTATATAATTTTGCCTTTTCATATTGCCCATGGGATTCTCCAGACAAGAATAATGGAGTGTGTTGCCATTTCTTTCTCCGTGGACCATGTTTTTTCAGAACTCTTCATTATGATTCATCCATCTTGGGTGATCCTAAACAGCATGGCTCATAGTTTCATTGAGTTGATCAAGCCCCTTCAACATGACAACGTTTTGATCTATGAAGGGGGGTTATAACATAAGGGTTTGTTTATAGCAAATGTTATATACAGACTGATAAAGAAATGAGTTGAAGTAGAGAAGACTGTGAGAAATCTCATCTAGTTTTTCTGACATATGCACTTCTTTTTAAAGCCTCTGGGTTTTTTGACATAGCAAATAAAATGCCTACACCAGTTCAGTTCAGTCCCTCAGTCATGTCCGACTCTTTGCAACCCCATGGACTGCAGCATGCCAAGCTTCCCTGTCCATCACCAACTCCCAGAGTTTACTCAAACTTATGTCCACTGAGTCAGTGATGCTATGCAACCATCTCATCCTCTGTCACTCCCTTCTCCTCCCACCTTCAATCTTTCCCAGCATCAGGGTCTTTTCCAATGAATCAGCTGGTCAAAGGATTGGAGTTTTAGCATAAGCCTTTCCAATGAATATTCAGGACCTTTAGGTGGACTGGTTGGATCTCCTTGCTGTCCAAGGGACTCTCAAAAGTCTTCTCCAACACCACAGTTCAAAGGAATCAATTCTTTGGCACTCAGCTCTCTTTATAGTCCAACTCTCACATCCATACATGACTACTGGAAAAACAATAGTTTGACTAGACAGACTTTTATTGGCAAAGTAGTGTCTCTACTTTTAACATGCTGTCTAGGTTGTTGATGACTTTTTTTCCAAGAAGCAAGTGGATTTAGAAACAGATTTAGAATTCAATCTGGATTTAGAAAAGGCAGATGAACAGAGATCAAATTGCCAGCATCCACTGGATAATAGAAAAAGTGAGAGAGTTCCAGAGAAACAACTACTTTTGCTTTATTGACTATGCCAACACATTTGACTGTGTGGATCATAACTGTGGAAAATTCTTAAAGAGATGGGAATACAGACTACCTTACCTGCCTCCTGAGATATCTATATGCAGGTCAAAAAGCAACAGTTAGAACTGGACATAGAACAACAGACTGTTTCCAAATAGGGAAAGAAGAATTGTCACCCTGCTTATTTAACTTATATGTAGAGTACATCATGAGAAATGCTGGACAGGAAGAAACACAAGCTGGAATCAAGATAGGCGGGAGAAATATCAGAAAGAAATACTAGAAAGCTAAGAAGAACTAAAGACTCTCCTGATGAAAGTGAAAGAGGTAAGTGAAAAGTTGGCTTAAAACCCTGCATTCAGAAAATAAAGATCATAGCATCTAGTCTCATCACTTCATGGCAAATAGATGGGGAAACAATGGAAAGAGTGACAGAATTAATCTTGGGCTCCAAAATCACTACAGGTGGTGACTGCAGCCATGAAATTAAAAGATTCTTGCTCCTTGGAAGAGAAGTTATGACCAAAATACCTGCACATACAGATATAAATAAATAAACAAATAAACTGTACATGTAAGTTTTTTCTCATCACTCCATTTTTACTTTTAATAATATTTTAGCTTTATCTGGAATTTTATCATAAAAACTCTGGGCCTTTTCATATATTAATGGATAATGTAATGTAAAAATGATAAAGATATTCAAGTCTTGTCCCAAAGTTAGTAGATTCTTATAATTTTTCAACATTGAAGCAAATGAAATTTGTAGAAAATAAATCAACATTTCAACCTGTGAGAATTAGCTTTAATGTAAAGACCTTAGCAATGTAATCATCTGTCTACCCAGTATTTACAACGGGAGATGCTGGCTGATTTGTTCATGTGGATATTTTTGTTATGATAAATATGATTAGAATGAATTATCCCCCTGGGTGCCCTTGTTCACCATAAAATAGAGATACACTGACTACTATTAAAAAGCTTAAATCTATAAATAAATTTAGAGTTACAGAAAATATTTGGCACTGGGAACATTTTATTATTCAATATGTTTTTTTCTTATGGCATATCTACTTATTCCAAAAGATCCATATTTCTCTGAACCAGGCAAACATTTAATATCTAATACTTTAAAGCTTCCTTCACATAAGCAAATGTCCTTAGACACTTAACAAATAAAGAATGTATATCTTTGCAGAAAACATAAGAGCATAAGATGTTAAAAAGAAATGCACCCAGGGAGGGAATCAGGGAATATCAGAGAGGAAAAAGTCTGTATTTTTCTCTTATATTTTTCTTTCCTCCCCACCTCCCTCCCTCTCTCCCTTCCTCCCTCCCCTTCCTTCCTTTTTCTTTCTAGTCTCTCTCTCTTTTTTTAATGCAACAACCCTTTCAGAAAAGTATTCTGTTGAATATTACAGAGATTTTAAACCAAAAATAATTCTGACTTAAAAGATGATCTGGTACTTTATTTCAGTGATGTAGTGTGAAAATAAATGAACTATTTCAAATAACAAAACTTGATACAACTTAAAACTAATGTTGTTATTGATCGCTACAAACACATCATCAATGCAATGAGAGATTTGGCCATTGTGTAGGAATATTGTAAGGTTTGAAAAATTGAGGAAATTTAAGGACAAAAATGAATTTTCTGCTAATCTGTTAAACACGGTAAATTTCCCCAACCCACACATACATGCTTCTCAGAACTTGATCTTAGAGAATTCACTTGCACACACTTATAATATTGTATAATTAATTTGTACATTTTCAAGAAAGAGCTTGCCCATTTGTTACTGAATAATTGACAGAAACATTGTTCTGTGATAATTGTCCATTTTTTCAAATATCTTGGCTAGGAAATTTCACAAGTCTCAAAGTTACAATCTTAGCTACTAGGTAATGACTCACTCATGCTGTCTCTTTTTTTTACATCTTTCATTCACATTGGGTATTGTTAGACTCATTTAAAGCTGTGATAATTTGCCTTTTTGCCCTTTGTTGTCCTGACATTCTATCTGGCTTAGCAGATAGAACAGTTTTGGAACATGAGATATATGGTCAGCCTATGAATTTAAGCACAATTCAAATCACAAAGTCTGGCACCCAAGATACTAATTACATGTTATAAAAGGTATGTGTTAAATAACTGCTGCTGCTACTGCTAAGTCGCTTCAGTCGTGTCCAACTCTGTCCGACCCTATAGATGGCAGCCCACCAGGCTCCGCCGTCCCTGGGATTCTCCAGGCAAGAACACTGGAGTGGGTTGCCATTTCCTTCTCCAATGCATGAAAGTGAAAAGTGAAAGTGAAGTCACTCAGTCGTGTCCAACTCTCAGCGACCCCATGGACTGCAGCCTACCAGGCTCCAACAATCTTAAAATAAGGGTTCTTTGGGATAGGCTATAAATACACTTGAATTTATGGCATAAAATAGATAGGCTTTCACATGAGAAGGCCTGCAGGGCTACAGGAATTGCATAACATAATGTACACTTACTAAATATAAAGATTAGTTACAAAGTCTCCTGACTTTTAAATTAACAAGCTGTGTGACTTTGACCAGATCACTTTACCTGAAACTTGTTCCTTAATCTGTAAATTGTAAAATCTGAATGACTGAGTAGAAGTTACATGTTTAGCACTTTCTTTCTTTCTTTTTTTTTTTTTTAAGAGCTTCCATTTTATTTTATTTTACTTTACAGTAGTCTATTGGTTTTGGCATACATTGACATGAATCTGCCACAGGTGTATACAAACTCCCAAACATGAACCCCCTTCCCACCTCCCACCCTACATCATCCCTCCGGATCATCCCCATACATTAGCCCCAAGCATCCTGCATCCTGCATTGAACATAGACTGGCGATTCATTTCTTACATGATAATATACATATTTCAAAGCTATTCTCCCAAATCATCCCACCCTCTCCCTCTCCCTCTCGCTTTCCCTCAGAGTCCAAAAGTCCGCTCTGCACATCTGTGTCTCTTTTGCTGTCTTGCATACAGGGTCCTCATTACCATCTTTCTAAATTCCATATATATGTGTTAGTATACTGTATTTGTGTTTTTCTTTCTGGCTTACTTCACTCTGTATAATCGGTTCCAGTTTCATCCATCTTATTAGAACTGATTCAAATGTATTCTTTTTAATGGCTGAGTAATACTCCATTGTGTATATGTACCACAGCTTTCTTATCCATTCATCTGCTGATATACCTCAGGAAACAAGAAAAAAGTCAAATAAATAACCCAACTCTACACCTAAGGCAACTAGAAAAGGAAGAAATGGAGAACCCCAGAGTTAGTAGAAGGAAAGAAATCTTAAAAATTAGGGCAGAAATAAATGCAAAAGAAACAAAAGAGACCATAGCAAAAATCAACAAAGCCAAAANGCTCTGCACATCTGTGTCTCTTTTGCTGTCTTGCATACAGGGTCCTCATTACCATCTTTCTAAATTCCATATATATGTGTTAGTATACTGTATTTGTGTTTTTCTTTCTGGCTTACTTCACTCTGTATAATCGGTTCCAGTTTCATCCATCTTATGCTTATTGGCCACTTGCATAACTTCTCTAGAGAAATGTCTATTTAAATCCTTTGTCTTTTTAAAAAATTTGTTATTGTTCAGTTACTAAGTCATGTTTGAATCTTTGAGACCCCATGAATTGCAGCATGCTAGGCTTCCCTGCCCTTCCCTATCTCCTGGAATTTGCTCAAACTCATATCCATTGTATAAGTGACGCCATCCAACCGTCTCATCCTCTGTCACCCACTGTATTCCTGCCTCGATCCTTCCCAGCATCAGAGTCTTCTCAGATGAGTCAGCTCTTTCCATCAGGTGCCCAAAGTATTGGAGCTTCAGTTTCAGCATCAGTCCTTCCAATGAAAAGTCAGGGTTGATTTCCTTTAGGATTGACTGGTTTGATCTCCTTGCTATTCAAGGGACTTGCAAGAGTCTTGTCCAGCACCACATTTGAAAGCATCAGTTCTACAGGGCTCAGCCTTCTTTATGGTCCAAATCTACATCCATACATGACTACTGGAAAAACCATTGTTTGACTATATAGACTTTGTCAGCAAAGTGATATTTCTGCTTCTGAATATGCTGTTTAGGTTTGTCATAGCTTTCCTTCCAAGGAGCAGATGTCTTTTAATTTCATAGCTGTCACCGTCCACAGTGGTAACTGCAATGGAGCCCAAGAAAATAAACCCTGTCACTGTTTCTACTTTTTCCCCATCTATTTACCATGAAGTGTTGGAACTGGATGCCACGAGCTTAGTTTTTTGAATGCTGAATTTTAAAAGTTAAGTTCTTAAAATTCCTTTTTTTGATTTGGTAGAGTTCTTTATATAATTTGGTTACTAGGCACTAGTAACCAGCTGAGCTATTTCAAATCCTAAAAGATGATGCTGTGAAAGTACTGCACTCATTATGCCAGCAAATATGGAAAACTCAGCAGTGGCCACAGGACTGGAAAACATCAGTTTTCATTTCAATCCCAAAGAAAAGCAATGCCAAAAAATATTCAAATTACCATACAGTTGCACTCATTTCACATGATAGCAAGATAATTCTTCAAGCTAGGCTTCAGCAGTATGTGAACCGAAAACTTCCAAACATACAAGCTGGATTTAGAAAAAGCAAAGGAACTAGAGATCAAATTGCTAACATATGATAGACCATAGAAAAAGCAAGAGAATTCCCCCCCGAAAAAAAACAACAAACACATTTACTTCGCTTCATTGATGACACTAAATCCTACTAGCAAGATAATTCTTCAAGCTAGGCTTCAGCAGTATGTGAACCAAAAACTTCCAAACATACAAGCTGGATTTAGAAAAGGCAAAGGAACTAGAGATCAAATTGCCAATATATGATAGACCATAGAAAAAGCAAGAGAATTCCCCCCGAAAAAAAACAACAAACACATTTACTTCGCTTCATTGATGACACTAAATCCTTTGACTATGTGGATCACAACCAACTATGGAATATTCTTAAAGAGATGGGAATACCAGGCCACATTAATTGCCTCCTGAGAAACCTGTATGCAGGACAAGAAGCAACAGTTAGAACTGGACATGGAACAACAGACTGGTTCAAAATTGGGAAAGGAGTATGTCAAGGCTAACTATTGTTACCCTGAAAATTTAATGAATATGCAGAATACATCATATGAAACGCTGGGCTAGATGACTCACAAGCTGGAATCAAGACTGCAGGGAGAGATATCAACAACCTCAAATATGTAGATGATACTACTTTAACTATAGAAAGTGAAGAGGAACTAAAGAGCCTCTTGATGAAGGTGAAAGAGGAGAGTAAAAAGCTAGCTTAAAACTCAACATTCAAGAAACAAAGATCACGGAATCTGGTCCTATAATTGCAGGGAGAGATATCAACAACCTCAAATATGTAGATGATACTACTTTAACTATAGAAAGTGAAGAGGAACTAAAGAGCCTCTTGATGAAGGTGAAAGAGGAGAGTAAAAAGCTAGCTTAAAACTCAACATTCAAGAAACAAAGATCACGGAATCTGGTCCTATCACTTCATGGCAAATACATGGGGAAAAAGTAGAAACAGTGTCATATTTCATTTTCTTGAGCTCAAAAATCAAATAAGTCAATCCTAAAGGAAATCATGGCTTCCCTCATAGCTCAGTTGGTAAAGAATCCACCTGTGATGCAGGAGACCTGGGTTTGATCCCTGGGTTGGGAAGATCCCCTCGAGAAGGGAAAGGCTACCCACTCCAGTATTCTGGCCTGGAGAATTCCATGGACTATGCAGTCCATGGGGACGCANCAGTTGGTAAAGAATCCACCTGTGATGCAGGAGACCTGGGTTTGATCCCTGGGTTGGGAAGATCCCCTCAAGGAGGGAAAGGCTACCCACTCCAGTATTCTGGCCTGGAGAATTCCATGGACTATGCAGTCCATGGGGACGCAAGGAGTCGGACATGACTGAGCGACTTTCACTTTCAAAGGTAATCAACCCTGAATATTCATTGGAAGGACTCATGTTAAAGCTGAAATTCCAATACTTTGGCAACCTGATGCAAAGAGCTGATTCACTGGAAAAGACTCTGATGCTGGGAAAGATTGAGAGCAAGAAGAGGAGGAGACAACAGAGGATGAGAGGATTGGACTGCACTGCTGACTCGATGAACACGAGTTTGAGCAAACTCAGGGAGATAGTGAAGAACAGGACAGCCTGCCGTGCTGCAGTTTACAGGGTCGCAGAGTCAGACATGACTTAGCGACTGAACAACACCACAAAAGGCCCTTATTAGATATGCAACTTGCAAATATTTTCTCCCATGTTTGAGTTGCCTTTTGAACTTTCTTCACAGCATCCTTTGGTGTAAAATATTTCAAAATTTAGGGAACTTCAACTTCTCTCTTTTTCTTTCATTGCCTGTGCTTTTTATATAATATATAAGAAATTACTTCCTGATCCTATCTCAGGAAGATTTATTCCTAGATTTCCTTCTAATAGTATCACAGTAATAGTACCTGCATTTATAGCTCTGATCCATTTTGAGTTAATTTTTGTATATGGTGAGAATTGTGGGTAAAAGTTCTACTTTTTCAAATAGTTATCCAGCTGCCACAAGACAATGTGTTGAAAAGAATATTGTTTTGTATTTTAATTTTCTGAGAAAAAAATCAATCAGAAATCAGGAAAAAGACTTGTCAAAACTCAATTGATTAACCAAGAGTGTAGTATTGGCAAAGAAATACATAAATGAAACAGAATGGAGAGACTAGAAATTGCTGTTGTTCAGTCCTTCGGTCATGTCTGACTCGTGACCCCATGGACTGTGCCTCCCTCACTATCTCCCAGAGTTTACCCAAGTTCATGTTCATTGAGTCAGTGATGGATCTAACCTTCTCATCCTCTGTTGTCTCTTTCTCCTCTTAACTTCAATATTTCCCAGCATCAGGGTTTTTTCCAATAAAGCAGCTCTTTGCATCAGGTGGCCAAACTATTGAAGCTTCAGCTTCAACATTAGTCCTTCCAATGAATATTCAGGATTGATTTCCTTTAGAACTGTCTGGTTTGATCTTGCTGTCCAAGGGACTCTCAAGAGTCTTTTCAGCACCATGGTTCAAAATTCTGCATCAAATGAGTATACTACCCAAAGCAATCTATAGTTTCAATGCAATCCCTATCAAGCTACCAAAAGTATTTTTCAGAGAACTAGAACAAATAATTTNCAAGCAATAAATGCTGGAGAGGGTGTGGAGAAAAGGGAACCCTCTTACACTGTTGATGGGAATGCAAACTAGTACAGCCACTATGGAGAACAGTGTGGAGATTCCTTAAGAAATTGCAAATAGAACTGCCTTATGACCCAGCAATCCCACTGCTGGGCATACACACCGAGGAAACCAGAATAGAAAGAGACACATGTACCCCAATGTTCATTGCAGCACTGTTTATAATAGCCAGGACATGGAAACAACCTAGATGTTTGGCACTTTCAAACACTGTGTTCTATATCTTATAATAGACTATTGAATTAAATGCCAGTATTCCCATGTTATAGCTAAATAAACTGATGGAAACAGTGACAGACTTTGCTTTCTCGTGCTCAAGAATCACTGCAGAAGATGACGTCAGCCATGAAATTAAAAGACACGTTTCCTGGAAGAAAAGCTATGACAAACCTAGATAGTGTCTTAAAAAGTAGACATCACTTTGCTGACAAAGGGTGGTACAGTCAAAGCTATGCTTTTTCCAGTACTCAAGTACTGGATGTGAGACTTGGGTCATAATGAAGGCTGAGCACCAAAGAATTGATGCTTTCAAATTTTGGTGCTGGAGAAGACTCTTGAGAGTCCCTTGGACTGCAAGGAGATCCAACCAGTCAATTCTAAAGGAAATCAGTCCTGAATATTCATTGGAAGGACTGATGCTGAAGCTGAAACTCCAGTACTTCAGCCAACTGATGTGAAGAGCCAACTCACTGGAAAAGACCCTGATGCCGGGAAAGATTGAGGGCAGGAGGAGAAGAGGGCAACAGATNCCCTTGGACTGCAAGGAGATCCAACCAGTCAATTCTAAAGGAAATCAGTCCTGAATATTCATTGGAAGGACTGATGCTGAAGCTGAAACTCCAGTACTTCAGCCAACTGATGTGAAGAGCCAACTCACTGGAAAAGACCCTGATGCCGGGAAAGATTGAGGGCAGGAGGAGAAGAGGGCAACAGAGGTTGAGATGTCTGGATGGCATCATCGACTCAATGGACAGGATTTTAAGTGAACTCCAGGAGATAGCGAAGGGCAGGGAAGCCTGGCGTGCTGCAGTCCATTGGTTCACAAAGAGCTGGACACGACTGAGTGACTGAACAACAACCAAAAAACTGAGGCTTACACACTCTCTTTACAATCATCAGTTCAGTTCAGTCACTCAGTCGTGTCTAACTCTTTGTGACTCCATTGACTGCAGCATGCCAGGTTTCCCTGTCCGTCACCAACTCCAGAAGCCTACTCAAATTCATGTCCATTGTGTCGGTGATGCCAGACAACCATCTCATCTTCTGTCTTCCCCTTCTCCTGTCGCCTTCAATCTTTTCCAGCATCAGGGTCTTTTCAAATGAGTCAGTTCTTCATATCAGGTGGCCAAAGTATTGGAGTTTCAGCTTCAGCATCAGTCCTTCCAATGAATATTCAGGACTGATCTCCTTTAGGATGGATTGGTTCGATCTCCTTGCAGTCCAAGGGACTCTCAAGAGTCTTCTCCAACACTAAAGTTCAAAAGCATCAATTCTTTGACACTCAGCTTTCTTCACAGTCCAACTCTCAAATCCATACATGACTAGTGGAAAAACCATAGCTTTGACTAGACAGACCTTTGTTGGCAAAGTAATGTCTCTGCTTTTTAATATGCTGTCTAGGTTGGCCAAAGCTTTTTTTCCAAGGAGTAAGTGTCTTTTAATTTCATGGCTGCGGTCACTACCTGCCATGATTTTGGAGCCCAAAAAAATAGTCTCTCACTGCTTCTATTGTTTCCCCATCTATTTGCCATGAAGTGATGACATATACATTTTATATGTGTCAGAACTGGTATTCAGACTCAAGTAGTGCAGTGGTAAAGAATCTGCCTGCCGATGTAGGAGACACAGGAGACACATATTCGATCCCTGGGTCAGTAAGAGACCCTGAAGAAGGAAATGGAAACTGACTCCAATATCCTTGCCTGAAAAATCCCTTGGACAGTGGAGTCTGGAAGGCTATAGTCCATGGGGCTGCAAAGAGTCAGACACGACCGAGCACACAGCACACATGCATGGAAACTGAGGCATATACACTCACTTTATGGTCACACACATTTAATATATGATAGAGCTCATATTCAAATCCAACTCTTTCTGATTAGACAGTTTTTATTCTTTCCTGTATGTATGATCTACATCCAAAAATGAAATGAAAGTATACAAAAGCATATCTTTATTATGTAGGTTATACCAATCACTGTGCTATGATCTTTGCTGGATACAGTGGCGACTGCATCTATGCTGTTATGTGTACCCTCTCTAGTTAGGGAAATAAGGCATCATCAAGTGAATAAGTAAATAACAGAAACACATGAGAACTTCATCAGCAGAGCAGGTGGAATATCACATTGCATTTGGAGACTCACTGCGTAACTCATACACAAGAAAGGCAAAGAGATACAGCTTTCAGGAATTTATAAATAATTTTTGGACTATAGTCACTTTACAGTGTTCTCTTAGTTTCTGCTGAAAGTGACTCAGCTCTACATATACATATAACCCTTATTTAGATTTCCTTCAGATTTAGTCATCATAGGGCACTGAGTAGCATTCCCTGTGCTATACAGCAGTTGCTGTTGTTGTTAAGTCATGTCTGACTGTTTCGTGACCCCATGGACTGTGGCCCACCAGATTCCTCTGCCTGTGGCATTTCCTAGGCAAGAATATTGGAGCGGGTTGCCATTCCCTTCTCCAAGGGATCTTTATGACCTGGGGATCAAACCTGCATCCCCTGCATTGGCAAATGGATTCTTTACTACTTAGCCACCAAGAAAACTTGTGCTATACAGTAGATTTTCATTAGGGATTAAAAGTTTAGACCAGAGTTTAGCATGGAAAAGGAAGATGAGTAAAATGCTAAGGCTGAATCTGTATAAAACTCTCATGTAGAGATTATTCAAGAAAAGCACACCAATTTTTCCATTCTTTTGGTTTCTGTCAGGAAATTTGGATTTAATAATGAACTGAAAAAAGACCTAACTTTACTTTCCTCTAAAGTTTAACATGACCTGTGGAAATGATTTTTCATTGTTTTATGAAAAGACTGAAGATTGTTTTACATAAATGGGAAGAAGAAGCAAGGTGGCCATCTGTAACGTAAGTATAAATTGAATGATAGAGCTATGTCCGGAAAAAAGTAAAACATTCTATGTGTGTGTTTGTTCCTAAGGGAAGTAACTAATATTGATTATCATTTTACACATATTACTCAAGGTACTCATTATAACCAGCAGAGTATTTCTATCATTATTTTACAGAGGAGGAAATGAATCTTTCACTGTGGCAGATCTGCCATCTATGATAATAATCATCATGTCCAAGTGCTTGTGTGAACACTCGGCTGCCAGGCACTCATTATTCAGGATATATTGCAAGATGAACTCTTAATTTGCACAAGTTTGCAAAAGAGATAAAATATTTTACCAGGTAAATTTTTAAAAGGACTCAAAATGAGTAATGCTGATCCCCAAATCCATGTTCTTCCCCTAATCCATGCTTCTCCTTCTTGACTGTGAAATAGTAGGGTTAAGTCAACTGCTCCCACCTAACTTCTCACCTCTGTTCCTCCCCTAATTTATATCTTAAGAAATAGTTTGAGATTTGTGTTCCTTCTCTGTCTCTCTGTCTCTTCCTGCATGCAAATATATACCAAAGAAAACAGACACCCAGATGCGCGCACACACAGGATATTTTATTCTTTCCCCAAATAACTTGATTATTGAATTTATACTTATCTCACAGCCACATAGCTGCTTTTTCCAATTTATGTAAAATAAGCAAACACAAACAACAGCAACACAATTCCTATATTCTATTTCTTAGTAAAGTCTCATGACATAAATAACATAATTTACTCTGAGAATAAATTTTATTCTATCAAATCACGGTGCATAACAACATGGCTGCCACAGATCGTCCATCTTTTGTGGCTGAAGATTTTGCCTCGGTAACTCAGCTGTGGGCTTCCCCAGGTAGCACTAGTGGTAAAGAAACCACCTACCAATGTATGAGACATAAGAGATGTGGATTTGGCCCCTGGGTTGGGAAGATCCCCTGCAAAACAGAATGGCAACCCACTCCAGTATTCTTGGCTGGAGATTCCCATGGACAGAGGAGCCTGGTGGGCTACAGCCCATGTGGTCACAGAGTCAGACATGACTGAAGTGACAACATGCACACACTTCAACTGTACTAGATTTTCTGCTTTTTCTACTTTGTTTCCTATATTCATATGAAATTCACATCTATAATTCATTGTGATGATCCTTGATTTGTGAATTTCTTTTTTTTTCCTGTTAAAAGACTGCATAACTGTAAATAAAATATGCTTTTGCTTTCACGTATTTTGAATTTTGAAAAATATAATATTTTTTATTTAAAAAAGAGATAGCAAAACAAAACTTTCATTTGGTTGCTTTTTTGGTATGTTTTCTGGATAGAGGGTCATAATTCTATTAATAGTATACTGTTTGTTAAATCCAGTTTTGTAAATATTTGGATCCAAATTAATTACAGAATTTGTAACAGAGGTTTTAGGGGATGGTGGAAGATTTTAAAAGCTGGTAATATTACTTGAATTTCCAATTCTGATAATTCTAGTTTTTTCACAAATACTCATGAGTCCAGAAAGCAGAGTTTTTTTGGAATGAGTATGAGCAGAAATGAATGTCAGACAGAAATGAATTTGGATCCCAACTCTGAAGCATATGGGAATTTAGTAAAATTCCCAGTTAATATATATTCTCTAAGAAGTCAGTTTTTTAATTTTCAAAATAGAAATAAAACATTTTTTTAGTAGTAAGAAAACCTGTAGTCTGGGGGCACATGGACATAGGAAATGTATGCTTAATACATTTTGCAAATACCAAGTCAGTGAATATAGGTTACACTGAAGAAATGAATGATGCAATTTCTTGAAACAACAAAAAGTTATTTCTCACTCATGTGTCATGTCCACTGAAAGTGACCTGGGGGTTCTGCAACATGTCATCAACATTCTAAAACCAGGTCTGTTAGGGCAACCTCTATTTGGAACATTGCCCATCTCTGTGGCAAAAGGAAAAATAACTGACTATCACTATCTACAAACAGTTGAAATCCTGTTGTTGCTTCTGCTCACACACTCTGCACAATGTTTTTAGACAACAGTGGGAGTGTAATCTTACCATGTGCTTCGAAGGGAATGAATTGCAATATTAGAGGAGCTGTAAATATTTCCATATCCCACTTCTCCATCATCCCTTAATTTTAGGAATCAGAGTACGATGGAATTACAATTATATTGGCACAAATTATTATTAGCAGAAAGTTGGACCCAAACCCCCCATCATTATCATGTTTATATGAATAGCAACTCTACTGTTTTGCAGTACATTTTACCTCTGCACAAAATTCATGCTAAAGAAAAGACACTTATGTTTGCAATTCAATCTAACATGAATTTCAAAAAAAGACAAAAATCACATGATCGTTTCAATAGATGCAGAAAAAGCTTTTGAGAAGATTCAACATCCATTCATGACAAGAATTCTCACCAAAGTGAGTATATAGGGAACATATCTCAACATAATAAAAGCTATCCATGACAAAGCCACAGCCAATATAATACTTAAAGATGAATAGCTGAAAGCCTTCTTAATAAAATCTGGCACAAGACAAGAATACCCACTCTTACCACTTCTTTTCAACATAGTATTAGAAGTCCTAGCCACAGCAATCAGAAAACAAAAATAAATAAAAACTATGCAAATTTGAATGGAAGAGGCACAATTTTCATAATATGCAGATGTCATGATATTACATATGCGTGTGTGTGTTAGTTGTTCAGTTGTGTCTGACTCTTTGTGACCCCATGGACTGTAGCCTGCCAGACTTGTCAGTCTATGGGATTTTTCAGGCAAGGATACTGGAGAAGGTTGCCATTTCCTTCTCCAGGGGATCTTCCTGGCCCAGAGATCAAACCCAGGTCTTCTGCATTGCAGACAGATGATTTACCGTCTGAACTACTAGGGTTTCTACTACATATAGCAAACTCTAAAGACTCCACACAAAAACTGGTAGAATGAATATAAATTTACCATAATACTAGAATTTTTTCTTAAGCTGTGCATGTTCTGCATACAACTTAAGTTTCTTGATCATCAAAATGAAAAAATTTTTTGCTCCAAAGTACAACTTAAGAAACAGAAAAATTAACAGACTAAGAAAAAAATATTTGGAAATCATTTATCTGATCGGGGCTTATATTTAGAATACATAAAGAATGCTTACTACTTAATATTAAAGCTTGCAACACTAATTTAAAAATGGGCAAAAGTTTAAGCACATAAGTGGCCAATAATACATTAAATAACACAACATAACTAGTTATTAGAGAACTGAAAAATCAAACCCACAATGAAACCCCACTTCACATTCACTAGGTTAGCTGCATGTTAAAAGAAAAACAAGAAAGAAAGAAAAATTGTTGATAAGATAAAGAGAAATTGTAATCCTTAAAATGTATACGTAGATATGTAAAATGGTACCACTTTCAATGATACATTGGAAAATTTGATATTTTCCCAAAATGTTAAACATGGAGTTACAGTAAGATACAGCAACTCCACTTGTTAATATCTATGCAAGAGGAAGAAGACATATGTCCACACAAAACAAAAGTGCATATACACCTATAGCAGCATTATTAAAAACAGCCAAAAACTGAAACAACCTAAATGCCTATCAACTGATGAAGGGATAAAAATAATGTAGTACATTTATACCTAGGGTATTACCAAGTCATGAACAAGAGTGAAGTACTGATATAGTCTACAATGCAGAATAATTAGACAAAAATTATGATTAGTGAAAGAAGCCAGTCATAAAAGACCACACACTGTATTATTCCATGTCCAAGAAATGTCTGGAAAAGTCTAGTCTATAAAGATAGAAAGTAAATTAATTATTCCCTCAGGGTGGGAGGGGGTTGAAGTAGGGAACAGAGACTAACAGCAAATGAGCATGACATCACTTTTTGGAGTTCTAAAACTATATTGTAGTGATGATTTGTGAACATGCTAAAACCCACTGTACCCTTAAAACAGATAAATTGCATGGTGTATGAATTAAAACTTAATAAAGTTTTAAGTTTGCAGAGGTTTTCACTTTAGTAGGGGGACTCCTTCGTATCATTTATTAGTATGTGAGTGAAGTGAAAGCCGCTCAATCATGTTTGATTCTTTGCAATTTCATGTAGTGTATAGTCTATTTATTAGTATATCTACTCAATAAATGGGCTTCCCAGGTGGCACTAGTGGTAAAGAAGCTGCAGAAGACATTGGAGATGTGGGTTGAATCCCTAGGTCAGTAAGATCCACTGGAGGAGGGCCTGGCAACCCACTCCAGTATTCCTGGCTGGAGAACCCATAAACAGAGGAGTCTGATGGGCTATAGTCTATAGGGTCACAAAGAGTTGGACACATCTGAAGCAAATTAGCATGCACATACTCAGTAAATATCAATCTTGTTGGATCCCCATATAATAATATGCAGATTTTTTCATCTCAACTATTTGTGGTTTTTGAAACCATAATTTTAAATCTACAAAAGAAATGGCACTATCTGAATTGGTTGACCCAAAATAATCTGATAAGAAGGGCACTGTTTAAATGAAAGCTGAATTTATCCACAGAATATTATCAACTTGCTTTCTGAATGTTAACATATCACCATTGAATTAGAGTACTGTTCATTAGCATGTTAATTAGAAATAATATAGAAGTGTGAATGGAAACCCTTGAGGAATTCATGAATCAGCCTTCAATATTTATAGGCACCTGCTGTGAATTTCAGAATCCTAGAAAAGAGAGCAGAGGATAATTTCTTTTTAATCAATCCACAATTTTACAAAATAGTTTTACCATTATTTTGAGACAGTTTCTAGAATATTAGTTCTAGCTTGTCTCCTAGCATCAATGAGAATATAAACTTCTCTTAAATATTGTCAGCTATGGATTTTCAGAAATAAAGGACTAGTACCTCCAAATATTAGTTATTTTGAATGTATAATACCCATGTTGACAGCCATCTAAGTGAAAAAGATACACTGAAAGTTACATAAGATATCAGGAAAATATTTACTGATTTTCAAACCATAGGTTTATGACTATGTCATTAAGGTAATCTCTTTTATCTTTTTTTTTTTTTAAATTTCAAATTTGACAAAAAACCTGGAATTGTTTTGTTATTTATACAGTAGATGCTACTTACTCTGGTAAATGATACTAAAAAATCAATTAAATTTGCCTTGACCTACATCACCAACAGAAGCAGAAAATATTAAGAAGATGTGGCAAGAATACACAGAACTATATGAAAAAGATTTTTAAAACCCAGATAATCATGATGGTGTGATCACTCACGTAGAGCCAGACATCCTGGAATGTGAAGTCAAGTGGGCCTTAGGAAGCATCACTATGAACAAAGCTAGTGGAGGTGATGGAATTCCAGTTGAGCTGTTTCAAATCCTGAAAGATGATGCTGTGAAGTGCTGCACTTAATATGCCAGCAAATTTGAAAATTCAGCAGGGGACAAAACACTGGAAAAGATCATTTTTCATTCCAATCCCAAAGAAAGGCAGTGCCAAAGAATGCTCAAACTACCACACAATTGCACTCATCTCACACGCTAGTAAAGTAATGCTCAAAATTCTCCAAGCCAGGCTTCAGCAATATGTGAACCGTGAACTCCCTGATGTTCAAGCTGGTTTTAGAACAGGCAGAGGAACCAGAGATCAAATTGCCAACATCCNCTGAAAGATGATGCTGTGAAGTGCTGCACTTAATATGCCAGCAAATTTGAAAATTCAGCAGGGGCCAAAACACTGGAAAAGATCATTTTTCATTCCAATCCCAAAGAAAGGCAGTGCCAAAGAATGCTCAAACTACCACACAATTGCACTCATCTCACACGCTAGTAAAGAAATGCTCAAAATTATCCAAGCCAGGCTTCAGCAATACACAAAACATGAACTTCCAGATGTTCAAGCTGGTTTTAGAAAAGGCAGAGGAAGCAGAGATCAAATTGCCAATATCCACTGGATCATCGAAAACGAAAGAGAGTTCCAGAAAAACATCTATTTCTGCTTTTTTGACTATGTCAAAGCTTTTGACTGTGTGGATCACAATAAACTGGAAAATTCTGAAAAATGATGGGAATGCCAGACCACCTGACCTGCCTCTTGAGAATTCTGTATACAGGTCAAGAAGCAACAGTTAGAAGTGGACAGGGACAAGAGACTGGTTCCAAATAGGAAAAGGAGTACATCAAGTCTGTATATTGTCACCCTGTTTATTTAGCTTATATGCAGAGTACATCATGAGAAATGAAAAGCTGGATGAAGCACAAGCTGGAATCAAGATCACTGGTAGAAATATCAGTAACCTCAGATACGCAGATGACATCATCCTTATGACTGAAAGTAAAGAAGAACTAAAAAGCCTCTTGATGAAAGTGAAAGAGGAGAGTGAAAAAGTTGGTTTAAAGCTCTTCATTCAGAAAACGAAGATCATGGCATCCAGTCCCATCATTTCATTGCAAATAGATGGGGAAACAATGGCTGACTTTATTTTTTTAGGCTCTAATTCACTGCAGATGGTGACTGCAGCCATGAAGTTAGAAGATGCTTGCTCCTTGGAAGGAAAGTTATGACCAACCTAGGTAACAAATTCAAAAGCAGAGACATTGCTTTACCAATAAAAATCCATCTAGTCAAGGCTGTGGTTTTTCCAGTAGTCATGTATGGATGTGAGAGTTGGACTATAAAGAAAGCTGAGCACCAAAGAATTGATGCTTTTGAATTGTGGTGTTGGAGAAGATTCTTGATATCCAACCAATCCATTCTAAAGGAGATCAGTCCTAGGTGTTCATTGGAAGGACTGAGGTTGAAGGTGAAATTCCAATACTTTGGCCACCTGATTGGAAGAACTGACTCATTTGAAAAGACCCTGTTGCTGGGAAAGATTGAGGGCAGGAGGAAAAGGGGACAACAGAGGAAGAGATGGTTGGATGGCATCATCGACTCAATGGACATGAGTTTGGGTAAACTCTAGGAGTTGGTGATGGCCAGGCACGCTGCAGTTCATGGGGTCACAAAGAGTCAGAACTGACTGAGCGACCAAACTGAACTGACATCACCTACACAGAGCTTAACAATTTCTTAATTTCAAAATTCCTAAAATTTATTTTTAATTTTGGTTTTAAAATTATCTTACAGCAATAATAAATTTGTATATACTTTAATAAATTTCAACACAACTATAGATTCTTATTACCATCCCATATTCAAGAACCAAAACATGGTCACCACCCCAAAAAGACACCTCCATGTTATTCCTTACTAGTTGTTCCATCCTTCTCACTCAAAACCTCTGAAAACAACTGAGATTGCATATGAATGAAAACATACAGTTTTGAAGCTGAATTTTTTCACTCAGCTTGTCTTTGAGATTCAATTAAGTTGTATATAGCCATAGTTTTTTCTGATATTCTTCCTTGGTAGAATTGAGGCAGGAGGTGGATACCCTTCCTCCTCCACAGGGAAAGCAGCTGGAGTTCATTCCTTGTGGAAAGAAACTCCAAAATATCAATAGCAGGAAAATCAAGAGAGTAGGCTGGATCTTGCCCAGATAAGAAACCACATATTTCTCATTCTCAAGTCAAGGAGATCTTTCTGACTAGAAAGATCAGAAAGGAGGTCAAGAGGAGAGTGATGCTAAGTCTGCCCACAGGCCTCTCCATTGGAGTCCAACTTGACGAGAGATGTGCACACAAATGGGAGAATCCTGAGATAAACCAAATACAAACTCAGAAAAAGGCAAAGCAAAACGATTGGCCAAAGGAAACTTGGAAGAAGTGCCCCATAAAAGTGATTCAAACTACCGTGAGGGTGTGACTCTCTCTGAGTCCTCCAGTGTGTGTCCACACATACTGTACCCTTTTTCCTCTTAATAAATGTTTCATTGTTTCCATCTTTGANGAAAAAGGCAAAGCAAAACGATTGGCCAAAGGAAACTTGGAAGAAGTGCCCCATAAAAGTGATTCAAACTACCGTGAGGGTGTGACTCTCTCTGAGTCCTCCAGTGTGTGTCCACACATACTGTACCCTTTTTCCTCTTAATAAATGTTTCATTGTTTCCATCTTTGAGGAAATTCGTTTCTGCAAAGTTGAAGGGCCAGGGCCTTGTCACTGACCACTAGTCTAGTGATTAGAAGTTGGCACTCTCACTACCATGGCTGACCTCAATCTCTGGTTGGGAACCAAAATCTTGCTTCAAGACACTGCAGGCCAAGGCCATCCAATATCAGTATTCCATTATACAGACGCACCACAATTTACCCTTTCAACAATTGAAAGCCATTTAGTTTATCTCCACATGAGATGATCATGAATAGAGATGCTACAGTGTTTATGTAGTTTTTGTGCAAATATAAGTGGTCTTTTCTCTTGAGTAAATATCCAGGAGTAGGCTTGATGGGTCATATGGTCATTGTATGCCAAACTCTGTAAGAAAGTGCCATCTGTTTTATAAAGTGGCTGTAACAAATTACTTTGTCACCACTAATTTATAGTGTTCCAATTAATTTTCAGCATTCCAGTATTTGGTACTATCAGTATTTTGCTCCTTCTCCAGGTTTGCCATTCTAATAGGTNGGACAGGGAGGCCTGGCGTGCTGCGATTCATGGGGTCGCAAAGAGTCGGACACGACTGAGCGACTGAACTGAACTGAAATGAATATACCCAAGCACTGTGTTCGTCTCTTCTATCATGTTACTTTCCATGAAGAGTGACTGGATGCCACTCATGAGACAGCAAAGCCAAAAGCAACTGCTGGAGCAAAGAGAATAATTCTGGCAGGTGGTGCTCCATTGATCTGGAACACCTTTTTTCAAACCTTGATGTAGAGGACATTTTAAAAGCCCCACCAAACAAAGTTTACTTCTAACAAAGTTTAAATCATGGAGAGAAGGATAATCCAATCTATGTGGACACAAAGAGACTTCTGTCTTGGTTAGTACAAAAGTAAAGTTTTTGCAAGATGATAATAGCCGACAAGGTGAAGACAGATAATGGACTCAATTAGAATACGGTCTATTTATTAATTTGTTCAGTCACTAAGTCATGTCCAACTCTTTGCGACCCCATCAACTGCATCACACCAGGCTCTTCTGCCCTTCACTATCTCCTGGAGTTTGCTCAAATTCATGTCCATTGAGTCAGTGATGTTATCTAACCATCTTATCCTCTGCAACACCCTTTTCCTTATAGCTAAGGAAGGAGGCTGTTTTCCTTATTAGATGCTTGAGAATCTCTTCTGTGGCACGAATGAGCAAGGAACAAATATAGCTTTAAGAGTATCTTACAGAATGAGGTAAGTCAGAAAGAGAAAAGCAAATATCAGATATTAATGCATATATGTTGAATCCAGGAAAATGGTATAGATGATGTTATTTACAAAGCAGAAATAGAGACACAGATATAGAGAACGAACATATGGATACCACACAGGGAACAGGTGGGATGGGAGGAATTGGGAGATTGGGGTTGGCACATATAAGCTATTGATACTATGTATAAAATAGATAGGGCTTCCTGAGGCTTTCTTGGTGGCACAGTGGTAAAGAGCCCACCTGCCAATACGGAAGATTTGGGTCTGATCCCTGGGTGGGGAGGATCAACATAGGAAATGGCAACCCACTTCAGCATTCTTTTGGGCTTCCCTGGTGACTCAAAGTGTAAAGAATCTGCCTGCAATGCAGGAGAGCTGGATTTGATTCCTAGGTTGGGAAGATCCCCTGGCGAAGGGAATGGCTCCCCACTCCAATATTCTTTTCCTGGAGAATTCCATAAACAGAGGAGCCTGGTGGGCTATAGTCCATGGGCCATATAGTCAGACTTGATTGAGCAGCTAACAGACACACATAAAACAGACAACTGAAGGGAATATACTGTATATGTACAGCACAGGGAATTCTACTTAACGTTCTGCAGTGATCTAAATGGGAAAGAAGTCCAAAAGGGAGGGGATAAAATATGTATACGTATAGCTAATTCGTGTTGCTGTGCAGTAGAAAGTAACACGACATTGTAAAGCAACAATACTTCAATTAAAACAAATAATTTTTAAAAAGAGACTATAGAAGAAATGTACTAGACTTAGTGACATTGCCACAGGCAGCAGAACTTAATGGATAGGAGTGTCGATGGTAGAGTTAGAATTCTAGGTTACTATCCCATCTCCTCCATTCAGGGGAACTATGTGAATTTTGCAGAAGATGACACAGAGTTTGGAATCGCAGTCATTGTGGTAAATAGTCTTTTCTACAACAAGAGAAGCATAGGCATGTGGACAGAGATTTGGGAGGAAGAGAAAAAGGGGGCCAGTGGGGAGAGCAAATGGGCCAAGGGAAAGAACGATGGATGAGAACAAAGGAAAGGAATGTATCTGAGAATAGAGGGTAGATGGCATTTCTACAACAGGGAACCAAAGGAATCCAGTGTCACTGAAAGGTCCGAGGGATTGAGGCTTGAGGCAAGATCTGGGGTAAGTTTCACAAAGGCAGTTTAGGTACCATTATGGGAGCAGAGGTTCAGCTATAGATGATTGCAGCAGGAAACACTTTCAGGAGAAATTTAGATGACCTGATAGCTAATAATGCCATGCAGCTAACATCATCCTCAGGATGAGAGGCAGTGTGGCTCCACTCCTGCGTCCAGATCTGCTCTGTGACTAGGGAAAAGGGTTACTTTCCTTTCTCAGTACACATTCGGCCTCTTTGCAGTTAGGTATGGCTAAGGGACTGAGTCATCACCCTTCGGATGTGAGCTGAGTGATAAGCACCCATCATGAGTTTCCATGGACCATCCTCCTGCTCATTGTCAATTTTGAGCTTCACGAGAGGAATCCAAGTATGTAGAGGAAGATGTACTCATTGGAGGAAGGTGCCTTGGTCCCCAGATGACTACATGGAGGAAGGAGTATCCTGTCTGCTCCCCACGACCGTCACTGGACTAGGACATGAGTGAGAAATTCAGTGTCATTGTGTTATGCCACTGTTATTTTAAAGTTCTTTGTGACTGTGGTTAATCTATCCTGCAATTAGAATAATTACCCTGGATCTCTGCTTCTTCATTTATAAAATACGGCTTCCCAGGTAGCTCAGTGGTAAAGAATCTGCCTGCCAATGCAGGAAATGTGGGTTCAATCCCCATGTAAGAAAGAACCCCTGGAGTAGGAAACAGCAACCCATTCCAGTATTCTTGCCTGGGAAATTCCATGAACAGAGGAGCCTGGTGGGCTACAGTCCACGGAGTTGCAAGAATTTGATAAGACTTTGCAACAAAACAATAACAACTAATAGCCACTTACCCAACTGTTTTCCTTTTTTCTTGCTAATGGGATCCTAACTGTGATGCTGGGAGGGACTGGGGGCAGGAGGAGAAGGGGACGACCGAGGAGGAGATGGCTGGATGGCATCACTGACTCGGCGGACATGAGTCTGAGTGAACTCCGGGGGAGGGTGATGAACAGGGAGGCCTGGCGTGCTGCGATTCGTGGGGTCACAAAGAGTCAGACACGACTGAGCGACTGAACTGAACTGAACTGAATGATGATGGGTTAATTATCATTTTTTGCTTTAATGGAGTCTGAGTCCCTTTTCAGCCCTAATCATGAGATGGGGTCTGAGGGTGTGTGTGTGTGTGTGTGTGTGTGTATGCGCATGCACAGGCACATGTATGTGTGTTGGCCAATATAAACCAGGTGTGGTATTCTGTCTCTTGCTTGTGAATGGCCCAGTAATGGGCATAGATTACTGAGATGTGGAGGAAAGTCTTCTGGAAAATCTTTCTCATTCTTAAATAAGAACTCAAAAAACAACATTTATTCCTCTTTTCTAATTTTGTACACTGTTATGTGAGGATGTGATGCCTGGAATTACAACAGTTACCTGTAATCATTAAGAGAAAACTGTAACAGCTGAAAGGCTGAAGACGGCAGAATCTCAAGGTTGTGGGGCCAATTCTGGAAGCATCCGATTGCCAGAAGTGCTTTAGACGGGATAATGATATTTTCTTTTATTTTCAATCTTTCCTTGTTGGTTCTTTGCTACTCACGTCAGACATACCCTAACCAGATATTTCAGTTAGGACTAAATAAGCGAAGACATAAAAATTGCAGGCCATGCGCTGAGTGATCAAGAGCGTCATTGTCGTAATAACCGCCATCACCATCATCATAGAATCATGGATTTCCTGAGCCCAGCCCAGTCTTCCTACGTCACTGACACCCTGATCTCAACAGGAGAGTAAAATCTCCTTTCAGACTGTGACACAGTGTATTCCAAGGAGTGGAATAATAGCCTTAGAAGGGCCGCCAGAGTCTTGCCTGTTTTGGAAATTGAGGCAGAGATTTGACGATTGATGGCACTGGGATATACCTTTTCAATAATGAGATGTTTGTAGGGTAAAGTGAAACCTTTGGATAACAGGTGTCCTATACAAATACGGGTATTACTAGCTGGATAATATTTAACAAACACTCCCTTCTTATCACAAGCAATTCAAGACAACAGCATAGGCTATTACAGCTTCTGGCAAGCAGCAGGTGGAGAAAGTGTGGAATTCTTATGTTATTTCTAGTAATTGATGAATAGAGATAAACACAGAGCCTCTCACCATCCTGTTTCCTTCCTTCACTCAGGTTGTTCAGAAAGACAAATGCTGCTCTAAGAAAGATAACGCCAATATAAAGACTGTCTTCATCCTCCTAGAACCCAATAAAGAAAATCAAATCAGATATGTGTGGTGGAGAACTAGATGCAATGAGAGGCTGTTTGCTTGCACCAAGTGATGATAATAATAATGGCATCATGAGAAGACTGAGTAAAAGAAGAACAAAAACTTTTTCCAGTTTCCTCTATCTGTACCTTTCCTATGTAAACTTATCGCTCTCATTTTAAAGTATATACCTTATTTATTTATTTACGCCATGCTGTGTAGCTTGTGAGATCTTAGTTCCCCAACCAGGGATCGAACTTGTACCCACTTCAGTGGAAACTCGGAGCCCTAACCACTGGACCACCAAGAAATTCTCTGTAATCGCTTTAAGTTTGATGTTCTAATAAACCAGTGAAATTGTCTCCATTATTCATATTGATCAGATGGGGAAAATGATGTAGTGAATTTGACTGATGTAACTGGGATCACAACCAAAAAGTACAGGTAAAGGTCTTAAAATCAGGTCCCTGAGTCCAAACACCATGTACTTTTGCTTAACTACATCTCCTTTCATTTCTTTCTCTCGAGCATGAAACTTTTGGGTGGTCAAAACTTAAGACTCAGAAATTACAGTCCTCCTACCCTTAGACACATAGGAAGGTGCATCCATGAAGAGCAATGCGGTGGAGGATCCCAGAAGACCTGACTCAGAGTTCTGACTAAAATACTATAAATACTTCATGATCTGGGGAAAACATCTCTCTCTCAGATCTCTTTCTTTAGTTTTAAAAGAAAAGGCCCCTTACTAGATTGTGTCTCAGGTTTATTATAGTGTAATAATTCCTTTCTGTTTTGCTTTACACCAATTGACCTCTGTTAAAATAAAATAAATTTAACATGAAAAAACACTCCTGCTCATGTGTGCTATTTATGCTCGTCCTATATAGATATTTTCTTAATGTGCATAAGGAAAAGTCCTTATGAATGTCACTTTTCATAAATATGCTGCAAGTTGTAATCATACAGAACTGAACATTTTAGTCATAAGGACTTTTCTGGGTCACAAAGCTAACATTATATAAAAATTGGCCAACAAACTCTCTCATAAATCAAATTCAATCCAGAACCAAGTTGTTGGATTATTGAGTGTACATCTCATTCTGTTCCAAACTCTCTTGGCTGGACCACTTTTCTGGAAGATGAAACTGTGAGGATTATTCCTCTTGCCACAGACTAGATATCCAGCTAGACCTCTGACTTTGCTCCTTAAGATGAACTAGATTTCTTTCTGGCTATGTGACCCCAGCCTCTCTTGTTCCAAAAATATTTAGCCCCAAACACTCAAGGTCAATACAGAACTTCTTTTCTTCTCCTTAAAGGGCTTTTTTTTTTTTTTTCTTTCTGGCACCTGGACAGCATCCAATCATGTTACAAACCACACCTACCTTGTAGGCACATGTGTTTCTCATTTATTCTTCAGAACAATCATGTCATGCAGGAAAATGATAGTCCCATTTCATAGAAAGGGAAATTGACTCAGAGTGATTTGATCCCACGTCAAAGCTGATGGTACTCCTGAGAGCTTAAACTAATCTTCTAGCCTCCTGTCTTCCTCTGTCTTCCTTCTCTAGACCATCTCTACAAACTGTTTCAATGAAACGTTATCCTTGTTGACAATGTGATTTCTATGAAACTTTGTATACACTCACTTCTTTTCATGATCTATTAATTTTCTCTGCCTCAATTTCCTCATCTTTTAAAAAGACAAAAATTAATAAGGTTGAGTTACCTATGTTTGATCTGTCAAAGTAGTTTGAGTTCTTCTGAATCAGGATGAATGCAAATTGCCTTGTTATTTCACTAATTAATGGTATCTGCTTGGAAATGCAACTATTAGTACACAATAAATGATAAGGCCTATAATTATGAATGACAGTAATTGCTTTTTATTTTATTTTGCCCTTACCTTCATCCAAGTTTATCTCCCTGAGTTATAGCTACCTCTGTAGGGGTTAGCAAAGCATATTAAAAAAAAGTCTAAACAATAGGTTCTTTTCCCAGGGGTTTGGAAATTGATGAATCATCTTATTCTGCTTGCAGCCTTCAAGCTGTGTGTTTTGACACATGGGCGGAAGAGTGGGCTCTTTGAAATTCGAGCTGATCATGTCACCTGCCTGGCGCATGACCTGTTCCACACGCCACCTGACCCCCTGTGCCCATCGTCAGCTGGAGCCTGAAATCTGGAAGCGGAAAGTCCTTGACTGGAGTCAGCGGAGAGAAAATCATCACCTGCTTGGGCAAAAACATGCCTAGTGACTGCGTCACTGTTTGTTAAGTGGGATCAGCTAATAGTTGCACAGCGGGCCTTCAAAGCCCTAGGCTGGGGCTGATGAAGTTTCTGTAAATGACTCCCAGTGTGGAGGCCTTGGACTTTGAATTTCAGGTACACTGGCACGTTTTGAGCTTGCCGACAAGCTCTCTGGTGCGCTCTGTTTGGTTAAACTACAGTGGAAAAGAACTGACTTCAGTTCCACCACCCCTCATCTGGATCCATCCATACTCCTGCCTCAGGGCTTTGCATGTACAGTTCCTTCTGCCTGGACATCCTTCTCTTGGACATGCTTCCTCCTGCATACCAGCAATTTGCTCCTGTGTTTCATTTAGTCCATCGTTGCCATGTTGAGCTCAGTCGTGTTTGACTCTCTGAGATCTGATGGAATGTAGCCCTCCAGGCTCCTCTGTCCATGGGATTTCCCAGGCAAGGATACTGGAATGGGTTGCCATTTCCTTCTCGAGGGGAACCAGGATCGAACCTGTATCTCCTTCATTGGCAGGCAGATTCCTTACCACTGAGCCACCTAGGAAGCCCAATTATCTCTTTTCAAATCACCTCTTTAGAGACTTTCCAACTGCTCTCTTTGTCCTTACCCTGCCTTGTACTTCTTCATAGTGCAATATCCTATTGCTATTTCACATAGTTATTTGATTAGTCATCCGTGGTTTGTCTTCTGCACAAGTCACAACTCTTTATCCATTGCTCTGTCTAAAGTAGCACCAATTTGCAGCAGATCCTCAAGAAATATTTCCTGAATAATGAATGAGTGAAGGAAATATCTTTCCTCACTTTGCAAGTGGAAACACTGAAAAATAGAGGGAATAAGCTAGTTAAGTTTGACAGCCACTTAGTGACAGAGTTAGTATTAACACTTTGATTTCCTGCCTCAAACAGTCCTGTTTTTTTTTCTTCCATTTACCATTGTTCTCCAAATATTTGGCAACTAAGACATCCTTGACTCACCATGTGTTTATCAATCTTTAACCATTTTGTGTCTGCAGTGATAACTAAAACTTCACGAAGGATAAGAGCTTATTAACTTCGTTCTTGAATTTGTCTGTTTTTTAACTTCTCAGAGCAAAACTGACTGAAAGTTGCTTAAGCTACTTGCTAAATTTTAAAACACTTTAATATAAATGATTATGAGCATTTATTATGCAAATGTGGATATACATAAAGTGCAAAATAATAAACTTTATAATCCCATAGGTCATCTTTTAGGTATAGATCATATATATTCAATAACTAGATCATGATTTTGAAAAGTCTTCTAATTTGTGTTTTTACATGTTATATCTTAGACAGGTTCTGATTCACAAAATCTAACATTGGCTTAGGGACTGCATGTATTCCAGTATCTGAGTGTGCCACAGTTTTACTTAACCTTTTTCCTATTAATCTATCATTAGGGTTATTTCCATTTTTTAGTTTTTGGGTTTGTAAGCTTTAGTTCTTTTTTTCAGTGCTTTTATTCTTGTCAAAACTATGCAGTTAATAAACTGTCTAAGTCCTTACTAAAAATGCTACAAATAATCTACAATCCTGGGTTGAAAGCTCAAAGCTCACCTTCAGATCAATGCACACTGATGACTTCATTCACTTGGGCTTCCGGTCTTTGATGTGGAAAGTGGAAACCTGGGGTCGGTGGTGCCGGACACGTTGGCCAATCTGAGAGCAAACAGAGGCTTGGAGCCTGTGTTTATGTTTCTGTCCTACGTGTGCAACTCTGGCCTTTGTAGCAAAGGGGACAGAAAGCCAGACTCTGTACCTTAACAACCTGTAACAAGCTGTACTGGGTTTGAGTCAGCATGACTCAGCCTGAGTGAAACTCCATAGTTCTGCAAAGCTTTGGCTTGGTCTTACCTCCCATGGCAGGGGGAAAGGGAAGGGCCTCAAAGGTTCTCTCCCTCTGAGAAAGCAGCCTGTGTTCAGTGTGTGGCCAAACCTGTTGGGAGATTCTAGCCATAATTGCAGTTGGGGATGGCCCTGCTGCATGGCTCCCATACTTGGAAAGCTCCAGTCATCACCACCTCTCCTTGTAGCCTTGCCTCTGTGATAATTGCCGCCCTTGACTGAGCATCTTCTGTGTGCCAGCATGTAGCATGTTATGCCAGGTGTTTTCAATAGGCTGTCTTTTCTAACCCTCAAATAAGTCCTGAAGTATCACCAGTTGTTTTCCAGATAAAGACACAAGTTCAGAGAGGTTAAGAGAGCTGCCCAAAGTCACCCAGAAATGAGATTTATAACTGAACTACTTGACTTGCACGTTCATGCATTATGCACACCTCTGGTTTTTCAGAGTAAAGGTCTTTCTTTACACTCAATGAGCATTGACTTTGTACCAGAGTCTCTACTATTTTCCACTGAAAGAGCTGAATAAATGAACTTCAGTGTCTTAAAATGGAAGAAAATAAGCACAAAGGACAAGATTTGGGGCTATTTAAGCCTCTATCCTTAGGACCTAGAATATTATATTCAGCACAGGAACTACCTCATCACAGAAACTCAATATATATTTGTGGAAGAAAAGAATGAATGAAGGATGGGTGATATGTTGTAAAGCACTGAAAACCTGGTCTGAAGATTTTACTTGGTATTTTCTGTGCAACCTTTGGGAGCTATGAGCCTATCTCCTTATTTGTAAGAGTGGGGTAATTATCCTTGCCTGATTCCACTCAATATTAATGAGGCTCCAGCGGATCAGAGATCAGCTATGGATATCAGAGCTACTAAAAAATGCGAACATCATTTGCCAAAGTATCAAGAACTATTATCCTGCAATCCCACTTCTGGACATGTATTTGGAGAAAACCATGATTTGAAAAGATACGTGTACCCTAGGGTTCATTGCACCATGAATACTATCCAAGACATGGAAGCAACCTAAATGTCCTTCAACAGAAGAATGGATAAAGAAAATATGGTATATTTATAGAGTGGAATATCACTCAGCCACAAAAAGAATGAAATAATGCCATTTGCAGCAACCTGGATGAACCTAAAGATTATCCTGCTATGTGAAATAAGTCAAAGACAAATACTGTATGATATTACTTATACGTGGGATCAAAAAATGATACAAATGAACTTATACAAAATAGAAATAGACTCAAGGCCACAGAAAACAAACTTGCAGTTACCAAACTGGAAAGCAGGGGATGCCTTAGAAGTTTGGGAGTAACAGATACACACTACTGTGTATGAGACAGGTAAAAAACAAGGACCTGCTGTATTGCCTGGTGAACTATACTCAATATTTTGTAATGATGTATAAGAGAAAAGAATCTGTGAAACAGAGATATATATGTATGTATTGATATAACTGAGTCACTTTTCTATATACCTGAAACTAATACAACATTGTAAATCAACTATATGCCAATAAAAATCAACTTAAGGAAAAAACCAAAGTATCAGGAGCTGTAATAGCTGTTGGTGAATTAACCTACCAATATTTATCTTGTGCCACATGCCAGGTATTGGATTAAGAGATTTACAATCACGACCTGTACATGTGTCCTTTCCATAACAACACTGGTTGATGTAAATAGCTTAGCTGACACACCTGAGCAGGGCAAATGCAGGGGTCAGACCCCCAGCTGCCCGATGCTGATGTCCCAGCTCTCGTGGCTCAGTGGCCCTGGCGGCTTCCTGAGAAAGTCATCCCACCTGAAATATTTCTCCAGGAAGAGGAATTAAGCGCTGGTTCTGATAGCTTCCCACTGAGTTAGAATCAGCCACAGGAAGTCAATTCACTTGCCAGAAGTCACCCCGGGGATGCACAGCTGGGCAAATCCAGGAGCCCTATTTACCCTCAGATCTTCATCTTCCAAGTCCTTTCTGTTCAGCATCCAAGGCCATCTTGCTTCAGCTCTGTCTGCTCTGCCCATCCCTCTTCGTAATTGCTGGGGAGTAGGTGTGGAGGGAAGAAGTTATGCATATTGTGTGTGAAATTCAACTGAGGTGCCCAGGGCATTTGGGGAGAGGGATGGAACCCCGAGATTTTTGTACAGAAGCAACTTCCTGCCTCAGCTCTTTGCAGGCACACCTCCTTTCTTCTGAAACCCTCGCAGTTCTTTCTTGCATCTCTGTTGTGTCTCTGTGCTTCAGCTTGCTCTCTATATTTATGTTTGGAATGTCTTTGTTGGACACAAAGGCCTCTGTACCTTCCCTGTGGCCTTTATAATACAAGGGAAAGTCTCGGCACTCCCAGATTTCATCTCTTGCTCTCAAAAGCCCTCACTCCAGCTCATTTCTTCATGCTCAAGCTTCTTGATGGTCCTTGAATTCTCCATGGCCTTTTGCAGATCCCTCTGTGCCTCCTGTCGTCTGGGTCTGGACTCCACTTTACTCCTCACTCCCTCACTTTTCTTAGTGATCTGCTGTCTCTTCAGGGTCTAGCTCAGGCAATAGATTTTTGTGTAGGGTATTCCAGGTGGTATTACCTCCTTCCTCTTCTGTGCTCTTGTGGTACAAGGTACCTAAGTCAATTCTGACACATCTCCTGTGGCTACTTCTATATGTCTCTGACTTTCCTGCTGGACCATGAGCTCTGCTGCACAGGAATGATGTCACACTCATTTTTACCAGCACAGTGCTTGGTACGTAGCAGGTGCTTAGTACACATCTGACAAGTATTTTTTAACTTCTCAGAGCAAAACTGACTGAAAGTTGCTTAAGCTACTTGCTAAATTTTAAAACACTTTAATATAAATGATTATGAGCATTTATTATGCAAATGTGGATATACATAAAGTGCAAAATAATAAACTTTATAATCCCATAGGTCATCTTTTAGGTATAGATCATATATATTCAATAACTAGATCATGATTTTGAAAAGTCTTCTAATTTGTGTTTTTACATGTTATATCTTAGACAGGTTCTGATTCACAAAATCTAACATTGGCTTAGGGACTGCGTGTATTCCAGTATCTGAGTGTGCCACAGTTTTACTTAACCTTTTTCCTATTAATCTATCATTAGGGTTATTTCCATTTTTTAGTTTTTGGGTTTGTAAGCTTTAGTTCTTTTTTTCAGTGCTTTTATTCTTGTCAAAACTATGCAGTTAATAAACTGTCTAAGTCCTTACTAAAAATGCTACAAATAATCTACAATCCTGGGTTGAAAGCTCAAAGCTCACCTTCAGATCAATGCACACTGATGACTTCATTCACTTGGGCTTCCGGTCTTTGATGTGGAAAGTGGAAACCTGGGGTCGGTGGTGCCGGACACGTTGGCCAATCTGAGAGCAAACAGAGGCTTGGAGCCTGTGTTTATGTTTCTGTCCTACGTGTGCAACTCTGGCCTTTGTAGCAAAGGGGACAGAAAGCCAGACTCTGTACCTTAACAACCTGTAACAAGCTGTACTGGGTTTGAGTCAGCATGACTCAGCCTGAGTGAAACTCCATAGTTCTGCAAAGCTTTGGCTTGGTCTTACCTCCCATGGCAGGGGGAAAGGGAAGGGCCTCAAAGGTTCTCTCCCTCTGAGAAAGCAGCCTGTGTTCAGTGTGTGGCCAAACCTGTTGGGAGATTCTAGCCATAATTGCAGTTGGGGATGGCCCTGCTGCATGGCTCCCATACTTGGAAAGCTCCAGTCATCACCACCTCTCCTTGTAGCCTTGCCTCTGTGATAATTGCCGCCCTTGACTGAGCATCTTCTGTGTGCCAGCATGTAGCATGTTATGCCAGGTGTTTTCAATAGGCTGTCTTTTCTAACCCTCAAATAAGTCCTGAAGTATCACCAGTTGTTTTCCAGATAAAGACACAAGTTCAGAGAGGTTAAGAGAGCTGCCCAAAGTCACCCAGAAATGAGATTTATAACTGAACTACTTGACTTGCACGTTCATGCATTATGCACACCTCTGGTTTTTCAGAGTAAAGGTCTTTCTTTACACTCAATGAGCATTGACTTTGTACCAGAGTCTCTACTATTTTCCACTGAAAGAGCTGAATAAATGAACTTCAGTGTCTTAAAATGGAAGAAAATAAGCACAAAGGACAAGATTTGGGGCTATTTAAGCCTCTATCCTTAGGACCTAGAATATTATATTCAGCACAGGAACTACCTCATCACAGAAACTCAATATATATTTGTGGAAGAAAAGAATGAATGAAGGATGGGTGATATGTTGTAAAGCACTGAAAACCTGGTCTGAAGATTTTACTTGGTATTTTCTGTGCAACCTTTGGGAGCTATGAGCCTATCTCCTTATTTGTAAGAGTGGGGTAATTATCCTTGCCTGATTCCACTCAATATTAATGAGGCTCCAGCGGATCAGAGATCAGCTATGGATATCAGAGCTACTAAAAAATGCGAACATCATTTGCCAAAGTATCAAGAACTATTATCCTGCAATCCCACTTCTGGACATGTATTTGGAGAAAACCATGATTTGAAAAGATACGTGTACCCTAGGGTTCATTGCACCATGAATACTATCCAAGACATGGAAGCAACCTAAATGTCCTTCAACAGAAGAATGGATAAAGAAAATATGGTATATTTATAGAGTGGAATATCACTCAGCCACAAAAAGAATGAAATAATGCCATTTGCAGCAACCTGGATGAACCTAAAGATTATCCTGCTATGTGAAATAAGTCAAAGACAAATACTGTATGATATTACTTATACGTGGGATCAAAAAATGATACAAATGAACTTATACAAAATAGAAATAGACTCAAGGCCACAGAAAACAAACTTGCAGTTACCAAACTGGAAAGCAGGGGATGCCTTAGAAGTTTGGGAGTAACAGATACACACTACTGTGTATGAGACAGGTAAAAAACAAGGACCTGCTGTATTGCCTGGTGAACTATACTCAATATTTTGTAATGATGTATAAGAGAAAAGAATCTGTGAAACAGAGATATATATGTATGTATTGATATAACTGAGTCACTTTTCTATATACCTGAAACTAATACAACATTGTAAATCAACTATATGCCAATAAAAATCAACTTAAGGAAAAAACCAAAGTATCAGGAGCTGTAATAGCTGTTGGTGAATTAACCTACCAATATTTATCTTGTGCCACATGCCAGGTATTGGATTAAGAGATTTACAATCACGACCTGTACATGTGTCCTTTCCATAACAACACTGGTTGATGTAAATAGCTTAGCTGACACACCTGAGCAGGGCAAATGCAGGGGTCAGACCCCCAGCTGCCCGATGCTGATGTCCCAGCTCTCGTGGCTCAGTGGCCCTGGCGGCTTCCTGAGAAAGTCATCCCACCTGAAATATTTCTCCAGGAAGAGGAATTAAGCGCTGGTTCTGATAGCTTCCCACTGAGTTAGAATCAGCCACAGGAAGTCAATTCACTTGCCAGAAGTCACCCCGGGGATGCACAGCTGGGCAAATCCAGGAGCCCTATTTACCCTCAGATCTTCATCTTCCAAGTCCTTTCTGTTCAGCATCCAAGGCCATCTTGCTTCAGCTCTGTCTGCTCTGCCCATCCCTCTTCGTAATTGCTGGGGAGTAGGTGTGGAGGGAAGAAGTTATGCATATTGTGTGTGAAATTCAACTGAGGTGCCCAGGGCATTTGGGGAGAGGGATGGAACCCCGAGATTTTTGTACAGAAGCAACTTCCTGCCTCAGCTCTTTGCAGGCACACCTCCTTTCTTCTGAAACCCTCGCAGTTCTTTCTTGCATCTCTGTTGTGTCTCTGTGCTTCAGCTTGCTCTCTATATTTATGTTTGGAATGGTCTTTGTTGGACACAAAGGCCTCTGTACCTTCCCTGTGGCCTTTATAATACAAGGGAAAGTCTCGGCACTCCCAGATTTCATCTCTTGCTCTCAAAAGCCCTCACTCCAGCTCATTTCTTCATGCTCAAGCTTCTTGATGGTCCTTGAATTCTCCATGGCCTTTTGCAGATCCCTCTGTGCCTCCTGTCGTCTGGGTCTGGACTCCACTTTACTCCTCACTCCCTCACTTTTCTTAGTGATCTGCTGTCTCTTCAGGGTCTAGCTCAGGCAATAGATTTTTGTGTAGGGTATTCCAGGTGGTATTACCTCCTTCCTCTTCTGTGCTCTTGTGGTACAAGGTACCTAAGTCAATTCTGACACATCTCCTGTGGCTACTTCTATATGTCTCTGACTTTCCTGCTGGACCATGAGCTCTGCTGCACAGGAATGATGTCACACTCATTTTTACCAGCACAGTGCTTGGTACGTAGCAGGTGCTTAGTACACATCTGACAAGTTTAATTGAATCAAAGCCTCAAGCATGAGGAGTAACTGATCAAAATTGTAGAAAACTTGGGAAAGAATTTGAATAGTCCAAAGAAATTATTAATACAAAAGAGTAAAGAATAATATGGGGCTTCCCTTATAGCTCAGTTGGTAAAGAAGCTGCCTGCAATGCAGGGGACCCCGGTTCGATCCCTGGGTTGGGAAGATCCCCTGGAGAAAGTCAAGGCTACCCACTCTGGTATTCTGGTCTGGAGAATTCCATGGCCTGTATGGTATCGTCCATGGGGTCACAAAGAGTCAGACACATCTGAACTACTTTCACTTTCAAAGAATAATGTTTTAAAAATAGTAGTTATTACTTAAAAGATAAAGTTCTGGGTATTAAAATACCCAAAACAAAACAAATGACCCAAAAAGTGTAAGTGAAAAATTTTTATTTCTAGGCTCCCTCTAGGACTTTCCAAGAAGCCAGGTTCTATTTATGTATTTAATTAACCTCTCTCCCCAGTGGTTTCTTTTGATGACTTTCTGTTTGAGGAGCTTATAACACTGAACAGTCCTGAAACTGTGACTGATGTTGGCTTTGCTAGATTGATTTCCGGGTTCTGCTGGATTAGCAGTAAGATTGTAATATTTTGTTAGTTTGCCTGCCATCACCTCCTCTGTTCCTTTGCTTCCAGGTCCAGCCACATTCTTGGCTCCTTGTCCTAGCACCAAAAAGAGAAGAGGAGGAAGTGGAAAAGAAGAAAAAAGAGAAGGCAGATGAGTTGTGATACTTCTGAATTACCTTTAAAATTCACTACAACCTGTTTTTTTTTTTTTTAATTGTTGATATCAGTTGTTAGGTTGACCTCATACTAAGTAACATAGATGAGGTAACGGTACCTCACATACCAAGCCTCATACATGTGGAGATTTTGGAGGGATGAGAGCTGAAAAGCTTAAAGGTTGAGAGCTGAAAGCTTATACCCTTCCCCCAGCCTCTCCACATCTCCATGTAATAGAGTTATATATATATGTATGTACGCATATACCACATTTGCTTTATGCTTTCATCCACTGATGACACTTGGGTTGTTTTCATAGCTTAGCTATTGTGAATAATACTGCAATGAGTATGGAAATGCAGTTACCTCTACACAAACCTATTTTTATTTCTTTAACAAATCTTCAAGGTGATTCTGATGGTCACATTAGCGTTGTCAATAGAAATATAATGTGCGTCACATGTAAAATCTTAATATCTGTGTTTTAAAAAGCAAAAACAAAACAGGTGATATCTGTTTTCATAGTACATTGTATTTAACCCATCTATCCAAAACATTACCATTTCAAAATATACTTAATACAAATAATTACTAATGAAGATTTTTACATTTCATATGCAGTCTTTGAAATATGACATGCTTACAGCACAACTCAATTCAGATGTTCAACATTAAAGTGAAATATAGCCTTATCAAAACAGTAATGTTTTGGATAGTGGCAAAAATATTTTACACTGCCTTAGTTTTTTACACTCAAATGAGTTAAAATAAATAAGTTTCAGCTTATCAGTTGCGCTAGCAACATTGCATGCAAGTATCCAGTGGTCACAAATGGCTCATACCTACCATACGGGGCAACGCAGGTACAGACACTCACTGCCCACAAGTTCCAAACTCATTAGTTTTTGGGAATTCTAAAAACTGGTTGTCCAGTGGTTAGGACTCTGCACTTTCACTGCTGGGGCCCAGGTTCCATCCTTGGTTGGGAAATAAGACCCCACAAACTGCTGCCCCCAAAAAAACTCATTAGATTTTTACTTTTTATTTCTTCCCAGGTGATTAAGTCAGAAATTACAATGAGGTGTTGCCCTTTCAACCCCAGGCATTTACCTGGCATCCTCTCATAATTCTGCAAAACCCAGATCACTGATGTTTTATCTTCTTGACCACCTTCCAGAATCCGCACCTTCCTCTCCGTAATAGTCATGAACTCTCTTTTTGGGGCTACTCCTCAGCCTGATTTACATGGCAATGATTACAGTAGATACCATTTGTCTACTAGTTATCAGCCCCATTGAAGCTGCGAGGGCTGAACATCATTCATCCTGGAACATTAGGTGCTCAATAATTTTGAATCAAACTGAATGAAATCAGTTATTTTTCAGTGTTCTGAAAGATATCTTCAAATAATGTTGTTAGATAGAACGGCCTTGTGTGGCCTTCACACTTGTATTTTGATCCCATTAGAGATTTCATTCATTTATTTAACAATTATAACCAAGGCATGTGCCAAGTGCTAAGCTAATATGCCATATCAGTATGAGTGGGCTAGGTTATAACACATGTAACCAAAAACCAAAATGAATTAGACTGATGAGAATTATTTATTGCACACTGTATGGATCCACTGTGGCTTTGCTGGGACCCTGATCGATGTTATGCTCCCACATGGGCCCAGGCTAATTAAGCTGTTCTCTGGAACATTGTCAACATTGGCAAAAGGAAGGAAGCAGTAAGATGTGCACGGCCCATGTCACATGAAATGGTACATGTCATCTCCATTTACCTGTCATCGACTACAGCAAGTTACATGGCCTTGCTTAACTTACAGAGGGCAGGCAGTGCAACTCTAGCTGTCTTGTGCCTGGAAGGCAGAGAGTCCTAATATTAATGAGTAGCTTTAATACCTACTATAATGAGCAGCACAGAAAATTCCCATCTTCATGGATTACATTGTCTGATGGGAGAGCTGTTAATCAAAGTGCTGTGTTAATATATAGAGAATGATGATCATCAGAAGTGTTGCAAAGCAGATGTATGTATTACCCTTGAGAACATAGAATAAGCAGATCTGGGAACTGAGAGATTATAGGAATTGACTAGGTAAGGAAGGAAAGAATACAGTCCAGGTAACAGAAACAGTATGTGCAAAGGCCCTGAGGTTGGAAGTAATCTGGTATATTTCAATATGGGAAAGACCACTGTGATTGGCAGGTTAAAAGAAGTGGTAGATATTGCTGGAAGTGTAAGCTATGACTTTCTTATAAATTCAATGGAAAATGCTTACAGTGTTTTAAGCTTGAAATGGTGGCATTGTTTTTAGAAGTTGAGAGTTGTTTCAGCAAAGTGGAGGGGATGGAAGGAATTGGTTGCACACTGAATCAAGAAGATAGATGTTAGCTACAGAGAAAAGGTAAGGCTAGGAAGAAAATAGCAGTGGCCTTTTGTGGAAGACTTTCTTTAGATGTGATCTGTGGTTGGAAGAAAATGTAAATTTTAGATGGTGAAGAGACAAAAGGGTGTTTCCACAGGGGTCTTAGTTCATTCAACAATAGTGTTCAAGGAAGGAAGTAACATGTCCAAGGTGTTTATGAATATCTCTTATATCCCACTTAATCTTTGCAAGACAGAGAGGCTCAGGGAATTTATTTACGCAAGCTCCAGGACAGTCTATGGTAGAGTTGAGATTCTAGCATGAAGCCCTTTAGTGGGTACCACCTTGAATCTTGGATTAAAAAAAAAAGAGGTGAAGTTGTTGAAATAATCTTTGAAGTATATTTAAGTCTTTTTTTTTTTTTAATAGATACTCCCCAGAGATAAGTCTGGAGGCAGAAATTGCATCAGTTCTTTTCCTTATAATTCACTAAATCTCTATCACTCTTTTTTCTTTATGCTGACTTTTTACCAATGAAATTTCAAGAAGTTTTTTCTCTCAATGGGCCTATTAAAGTCCACAGTGCTTATGCATTATCAAAATGAAGAACCTGGCCTACATTTTGCATTTTTATACTTCTAGTCTCTTGTCTTTGACCTCTTACTTTAATTAATTTCTAAGGTGATTACCAGAATGTGCCTACCCACCGTATCATTTGCTTACTACCATTCAGATTTTAGAAGCTGATTCATTAGCTGGTACCACCCAATTAGCCAAAGGCTAGAATACGACTTCTGCTCCAGTAAGTGAATTGGTGTAGGAAGACTTGTGGTTAGCTTTGTCTGTCTCCATTGCTAATCAATGTCAAAGCAGTTTCATGTGTCTAAGCAAAAAGATAACAAATGATATTTTGGAGAAATTTTCTTCTTTTCTTGGCACTTGCAATGGCGTTTAATTCACTGGTTATTTTTTCAGAGAATGATTAAGAACAATGATTAGTTTCCTAGAGAATATGTTAAATTTTAATTATAGTTTTTAAACTAAGTTGTTCTGTATTCGATATGAACTAAAAGATGTTTCCAGTAGTTTCCTTAGTAACATTAATAGGCATACCCAGCTTCCTTTAACAGCCATTCTCTGTGATAAAACTAGGACATATACTAGTTTGTACAGTGTGATAGTTAAACCACAGGCTTCAGAACTGCATTGTTTTGGTTTAAATCCTCACTGCAGTACTTAATAATTACTTTAAAATTAACCAAATCTCTATGAGCCTCAGTTTTCTCATCTGTAAGATGAAGATTATGATCATTCGTATCTTATTGAGTTCTGTAATATTTAAATGAAAGAGGTACATAAAGTTTTCCTAGTAATGCTAGCTGTTGTTGCTGCTTACATCACATAAGCACACAGGTGTGCACACAGACACAAATAAGCAAGGACAAAGGAATATGGATCTGGAGGCTATTTTCTGAGTCAATGCATTATCTAGGACACATGCAGAAAAGTGGAAGTCAGATTGATGGTTTGATGAAGACCTATTGTGTGACACCCTGTGGTCTTCCTACAGAATACATCATAACGCGTACCCTCAAGGAGTTTAAATTCTAGTGGAAAAGACAAGCTATGACACTCTACAGCAAGAAGGAGGAGGAGGAGAATGAAAGAAGAGGATGGGGATATGAAGGGAGAAAACGGATAAAAAAGATGGGAAAGTGGTGGAGGAAAGGAAGGAGGAAGAAAAGTATCAGCTCCAGAGTTTCTTTTGTTTTAGGAGAAAACACACTTTCTACTTATCTGAAAAGTTGTGATTCTATACTAAAAATTTGACCTGAGTTGAATGGAATAAGCTATGATTTTAAAATTTTTACCTGAGCCCCATGTAATAGCAAAATCAGCAAAAGCTTGCCAATTTCTCTCACAGGTACAATCCTCTTTTAGTGAACTTTATGGCGAAGCAGAGTCAATAGAACAGAACTGGAGTGTAGTGCTGGAGACTGTGCTAGAGCTTTCTTTATATATTTAAATGAAGTGGTACAGTCAAATTAAAAACAACAAAACTTCTACCTGTTCAATATGTCAATAAAAACAAAAACGCAAGCAACAGCCGACATTTATTGAGCTTTCCTAGGTACTAGGCACTGTGATAAGATCTTTCTATATAGTATCTTGTTTAGATTTTATGACCATGGAGAGATAGGACCCATTTTGCTCCTTTTACAAATGAGAATACTGAGTCTTAAATATATTAAGCATCTCTGTGAAAGAAAGCAGTTTGGCGAGGACAGCAAATATCCAAGATCATAGGATGATTGGGAATCGAAAATCCAAAGGAATGGGTTGGGAAAATAGATGCTATATGCTCCCCTGACCTTCTCCATATCCTTGAACATTTGGGAAGGCTTGAAATTTCTCTAGAACTTGGAACAGTCATTCATGGCATTTTAGTTATATGTTAATGGAGTCATTTAGGTTGTGCAAACCATTATAACACAGAGCGGCATATGTTGTGCCAGTGGCGGGTCTGGGGACCTGGGGAGACACAAGTGAGGGGGGACTCAGCCCAGTCTGAACAGTTGGAGAAGACATCCTTGGAAAACTGGCCTTGGATAAGATTTAAAGGAGGAGTGGGAAAGAGAATTCGTGGGAGACAGGGAGGAGATCACAGGTAGAGGGAGCAATGTAAGCAAAGCCAGGATGTGAAAAGTAGTTTGGTGTGCAGGAAACCATAATTAGACAGGTAAATGAATACAATTAAATTGCTTGTTTAAAGCTGTACTACAACGAGCCTTGGGATGTTTGTATCTTTTTGAATTATGGTTTTTACCTGGGCATATGCCCAGGAATGGGATATAGAGACTGTCATACAGAATGAAATAAGTCAGGAAGACAAAAAAAATATATGTCAATGTATATATGTGGAATCCAGAAAAATTGAACTTATTTGTAAAGCAGAACTAGAGACACAGATGTAGAGAACAACATATAGATACCAAGGAGGAAATGGGGTGGAATGGAACGGGAGATCGGAATTGACATATGGACCCCACTATGTGTAAAAGGGACAGCTAACAAGTATAGCGGGGAGCTCTACTTGGTGCTCTCTGGTGACCTAAATGGAAAGGAAATTCAGAACAGAGGGGGTATATGTATACATGTAGCCAATTCACTTTGCTGCATGGCAGAAAATGATACAACATTGTAAAGCAACTATACTCCAATAAATTTTTTTTAGGCTATACTATACATCCATGGGAAAACCAGAAAGTCTCATTCACATTCTAATTATCTGTTCTTTTCTAGAAAATTCAGGCAACTGAATTATCTGCTTTCCTAAGTCTCAGCAAATGTGGGTTAGGGAGAGAAGGTGAAATGAGAGACAGGCACTCTCAAAAGCAGTGGAAAGAAGGTCATAATGATAAAGTCACACATAAAAATTTTAAATAATAGCTGACTGCAGCCATATAGTAGGCTTTCCAGCTAGCTCAAATGGTAAAGAATCTGCCTGCAATGCGGGAGACCCAGGTTCGATCCCTCGGTTGGGAAGATCCCCTGGAGAAAGGCATGGCAATCCACTCCAGGATTCTTACCTGGAGAATTCCATGGACAGAAGAGCCTGGTGGGCTACAGTCTATAGAGTTGCAAAGCCATGTAGTACCTGGACAGACTCACAAACTTCAACAGAACCACAGCTTCAGTTCATTGTATCACAATAGCATGCTCTAGCCCTGTGTTATGAACTGAATGTTTAGGCAGAGCTTAGATCAAGAAAATTGGGTCCTCCATGATGAGATTGATGTCCTTCAAGAAAACCCACTCCAGTACTTTTGCCTAGAAAATGCTATGGGCGGAGGAGCCTGGTAGGCTGCAGTCCCTGGGGTCGCAACGAGTCGGATACGACTGAGCAACTTCACTGTTTTCACTTTCATGCATTGGAGAAGGAAATGGGAACCCACTCCAGTGTTCTTGCCTGGAGAATCCCAGGGACAGGGGAGCCTGGTGGGCTGCCATCTATGGGGCCGCACAGAGTCGGACACGACTGAAGCAACTCAGCAGCAGCAGCAGCAAGAAGAGGAAGAAAAGTGAATCTTTCTGTGAAGACTCAGCAGGAAGGCTGCTGCTGCTGCTGCTAAGTCACTTCAGTCGTGTCCGACTCTGTGTGACCCCATAGACGGCAGCCCACCAGGCTCCCCCGTCCCTGGGATTCTCCAGGCAAGAACACTGGAGTGGGTTGCCATTTCCTTCTC
>SJYX01000339.1:106174-116578 GCA_006410675.1 Oreotragus oreotragus
TTCTTGCCTGGAGAATCCCAGGGACGGGGGAGCCTGGTGGGCTGCCATCTATGGGGTCGCACAGAGTCGGACACGACTGAAGCGACTCAGCAGCAGCAGCAGCAAGAAGAGGAAGAAAAGTGAATCTTTCTGTGAAGACTCAGCAGGAAGGCTGCTGCTGCTGCTAAGTCACTTCAGTCGTGTCCGACTCTGTGTAACCCCATAGACGGCAGCCCACCAGGCTCCCCCGTCCCTGGGATTCTCCAGGCAAGAATACTGGAGTGGGTTGCCATTTCCTTCTCCAATGCATGAAAGAGAAAAGTGATAGTGAAGTCGCTCAGTCTGTCCAACTGTTAGCAACCCCATGGACTGCAGCCCACCAGGCTACTCCGTCCATTGTGTTTTCCAGGCAAGAGTACTGGAGTGGGGTGCCATTGCCAGGCAGCTGTCTGCAAATCAGCAAGGGGTCTCTCCCTTGCCCTGATCTTGGACTTCCCAACCACCAGAACCATGAGAAATAAATGTCTGCTGTTTGAGCAATTCAGTTAGTGATATTTTGTTATAGTATCCAGAGCTGCCTGACACTTAATTCCTCATCCAATGCAAGAATGGTTTCTGAAATATGCCTGGAGCATTGTGGGTCATTTGCATCTGGACATACAGCAGTGATGTGTAAAGTCACTTCAGCATGTCTGGGAACTGAAGAAGAAGAGGGTAAAGTACTTCTCAGGTTATAGATTTGGGGGAAGATGGAAGGTATAGCTGTAAATGGACTGTTGCATTAGATTAGGGAGAACTACTGGTTTAAGTTTATATACCTACAGTATAAACAAAGGGAGATATCCAGCAGGCAATGGAATATCTGAAGCTTAGAAAAAGGTCCAGGACAGCAATTTAGACTTGGGGTATTAGTGGCTGAGTAAGTCATTAGAACAATGAAAGTGGAGAAGTTTGCCTAAGAGACCATGATTATCCAATGAGAAGAGGCAAGACTCCCAAAGGAGACAACATCAGAAAGTTGAGAAAACCCAGCAGGACAAAGAAACGGCATTCAGCCCTTTCTTCTGATACTCTGAAGCTTCTGTAGCTGTCTCTTCGATGCCGGTGTCCTGAAAGAGCTAGAAATTTTAGCTGTCCAGAACAGAGCTGAACTTTCACCTACCTTTTTAAAATTTCTTTTTAACTGAACTATTGCTGATTTGCATTATTTTATTAGTTACAAGTAAAGAACAGAGTGATGAAATATTTTTAAAGATCATATCCCATTAAATATTTTTATAAAATATTGTCAATTTTCCCTGTGCTGCTGTTTACAATAGATAGGAAATGGAAGCAACCTAGATGTCCATTGGGAGATGAATGGATATGGAAGTTGTGGTACATATACACAATGGAATATTATTCAGCTATAAAAAAGAACACATTTGAGTCTTAATGCATATATGTGGAATTTAGAAAGATGGTAATGACAATTCTATATGCAAGGCAACAAAAGAGACACAGATGTAAAGAACATGATTTTTGGAGTATGTGGGAGAAGGCAAGGGTGGGATGATTTGAGAGAATAGCGTTGAAACATGTAAATCACCATATGCAAAACAGATGACCAGAGCAAGTTTGATGCATGAAGCAGGGTACTTAAAGTCGGTGCTCTGGGACAACCCAAAGGGATGGGGCAGGAAGGGTGGTGGGAGGGGGTTTCAGGATGGGTGGACACATGTGCACCCATGGGTGATTCATGTTGATGTATGGCAAAAAACCACCACAATATTGTAAAGCAATTATCCTCCAATTAAAACAAATAAATTAATGAAAAATATTACCTGTGCTGCACAATATATACTTGTAGCTTATTATTTCAAACTTAGTACTTTAACCTCTTTTTTTAATTGGATATGTGAGAATGTCATCTTTTTCACCTGTCTCATTTAGCTATAGTTTTATTTAACTTATTTATCTACAGTTCTACACATGTAGCTTGTGTCTATATTAATGTTTTGTTAGCCATAGTCCCACTGTTGGCTTCTTTTCCATTGTTAGTTAAACTAAAGCCTCTGTGTTATGTTCTCATGAACTGTTATAAAGCCAAACTTCTGTAATNTCTACAGTTCTACACATGTAGCTTGTGTCTATATTAATGTTTTGTTAGCCATAGTCCCACTGTTGGCTTCTTTTCCATTGTTAGTTAAACTAAAGCCTCTGTGTTATGTTCTCATGAACTGTTATAAAGCCAAACTTCTGTAATTTATGCAGTTGGTTTTTGACCTTAAATATGTCTCATCTACGTTAATTTTTTTATCCTTTGTTCCTTGGTTACCTTAGCAATCAAGAAAACAATGAGAGTATGTTTCATTACTTTAATGAAAAAAGCCAGGTAAATGATTACTAAAAAAATTATCATCAGAAATATTTCAATTAAAAACTGTGGTTTATTGGGTCAGACTTCAATTACCTGGGTGGTCATAAAATATGTATCGTTCTTTTAAAAATTAATTCTAGAAAGATATTCTAAAAGTCTGCTATTTACCATGCACTGAACTAGAGGCTGGGTGTTCAGGATGTAAACAGTCCAGTCTTTACCCTCATGGTTCTAAGTGAGGAAAAGAATCAGGAAGCAAATAAATAGAAATATAAAATCATTATGTACCATGAAGGTAAAATACAGGCTCCCGTGAGAAAGAATAACAGAGACATTCATGTTAAATGTTGTATTCAGGGCAGTCTTTTCAGAAGAAGTGGCCTCAAGCTAAATTTTAAGGTGTGAGCAGGTCTCAGTGAAGAGAAGATGAAGTGAATGGCAAAAGGCTTCAAGACAGATTGGGGCAAAGAAAAGATCCTAAGGAGCTTACCTGGTGGCTTAGCTGATAAAGAATCTGCCTGCAATGTGGGAGACCCAGGTTTGGTCCCTGAATTGGGAAGATCCACTGGGAAAGGGACTTGCAACTCACTTCAGTATTCTTGCCTGGAAAAATCCCATGGACAGAGGAGCCTGGCAAACTACAGTCCATGGGGTCGCAAAGAGTCAGACACGGCTGAAGGACCAAAAAGAAGGTTGAAGTGATTGAATGGCAGCATGGAGGTGACCTCTGATGGGACTGCTAAATGAGGAAGAAGACAGGTCAACCTAGCCTGGTACACTATGGTAAAGACTTGAGTGTGTGTGTGTGTTTGCCAAATATAATGGAAAGCTATTGAAAGATTTTCAGCAAGAAAGCACATTTTTATTTGAGAAAGATGATTCTGGGAAACTAGTTAGAAGGTAACTGCTAAAATTCAGGTGAACAATGTTGGTGGCTTGCACCAGGATATCAGCAGTCAAGATGGAGAGATTCATGATGGGCTTAGGAAAGATGTGTGGAGAAAGGTATAACTCATGATGGCCAGATTTTTGGCCAGCTCAGCTGGGTGAATGGAGGTTACCATTTACTAACATAATAAGAACAAGGGTAACAACAGATTTACAAGGGCAAGTCAAGATTTCCAAAATAAACGTATTTAGTCTGAGAATCTGTTGGTTGTTATGCCAGTTGGGAAGATAAGAAATCACACTTCTGGCGAGAGATATAAATTTGAGAGGCTTCACCATGAAGATGAAATTTAAAGCCAATAGATTAAGTTGTGTAGGAGACAGTGGAGATCAAGACTGGCTTGAGATCAATGCCTTAGAAGCTCCAACCTTGAGAAACTGTGTAAAAGGACTTATTTGGCCAAAGCTATTGAGAAGGAAGACAGAAAAAAGAGAAGGAATTCCTGGACTGTAATTTCTTGGAACACAAGAGAAATGAATGTCAATAAGAAGAAAGTGATTAAATGTTACTAAAAGGTCAAGTGAATATTTTATGTTTAGTGCTTCTATCATAGATATAAGGTCCTTGTGCATAGACATGACTTCATTTACTTTTGGACCCTTTAACAGTTAGTTCTCAGATAGTAAAGTCATAATATATTTTTGTAAAATCAATGAATGAATACGATAGCAAAATTATATTGCTTGTCATAATTTGTACAATATTTTAATGCATAATTACAGTCACACAGTAAGGTAGTTTATATCAGCCCCACTTTCCAAAAGAAGAATTGGCCTCCTGGAGAAGTTCAGTTTCTTGACAAAACTCAAACGTCTAGGGGCAAAATATGGACAGGACAATTGTGTTGTTCACTCAGGATGATGGATCAGTGATGTCATATAACTAGGTATTAACACAGATGAACATGTGTCATATTAAGACATGTTAAGATACACATCTTGGAATGTATTTGCATATGGTTCTCTGTCTGCCTGCAATGCAGGAGAACTGGGTTCGATCCCTGGGTTGGGAAGATATCCTGGAGAAGGAAATGGCAGCCCAGGCCAGTGTTCTTGCATGGTGAATCTCATGGACGGAAGAGCCTAGGGGGCTACAGTCCACGGGGTCACAAAGAGTCGGATACGACTGAGCGACTTCACTTTCTACTTTCTTTCTCTGTGTATAGATGTGTGTCTGTATTTCCCAAAATGTGAAATACAATCAAAGATGAAAACCTTGAGGTTAGCAGTCAACTCACAGAAGCAGTGGCCACATTCCCTAGTCTGAAGAGGGGAATATGATTCTAAATAGAGCATACTGGTTGTTGCAGGCACAGATAGACAGGAAGAGGCTGAAAGTGTGAGATAACAAGAATCCTAGCCACATTCACTCATGGCAAACAAGTGCACCTGCAGTGTCATCTTTAGATACTGAACACAATGACCTAGAGTGAATGAATTAGTCATCCTTCACCTTCTTTGTCTCACATTGTCATTTTGCTGTAACAACAGTTAACGGATAGAAGGATCTTCCCTCCCCCATCACTTCCAGTTCCCATCACACCTGCAAATCCACATAAACCCCAAAATGTGGGATGGGGGATATACAGGACATCTAGGATTTGGGGAGCTTTGCTTTAGCTCAATGGATTTTATCATGATTTCAGCTTTAGAAACTGCATCTTCTTTCATCTCCCTTCTTTTATTCCTTCCCAGCTGATCTGGGAAGGAATGAACCCAGGAAGAATTCTTTCTTAAGACACACATTTTTTAAAGAGAAGATCCTCATGATCTTTTGGTTCCATGAGGACAGGAGCTTATTATTTCACAGCATTTTGATTTTGTAAATTTCTAGGAGGGAATCACAAAGTGGAACATAAGAAGTCACTTTGTGGTTCTTGGAGCCAGTGATCTTAGAAGATGAGTCTGTAGGTTACTATACTGTTGCTATTTAGTGACTAAGTCATGTCTGACTCTTTGCAACTCCGTGGACTGTAGCCCACCAGGCTCCTCTGTCCATGGGGTTTTCTAGGCAAGAATACTGGAGTGGGTTGTTTCCTTCTCCAGCTGATTTTTATGACCCAGGGATCAAACCCACATCCTCCTAATTGGCAGGCAGATTCTTTACCTCCAAAGCACCAGGGAAACCAGCTCACTACATTAGGTGCTTCTAATTTCATGATTTTAGGAAAAGGATCCTAGGAATGCTTTGAGATTAGCAGTAATGCTTGAAGCAAAATCAGCAGATCTATACTCTCTGGGCTCTTAATGGCTTCCTGGTGTGGGCCATGTTTTCCCAGATACGCCTTTAATGACTTGAACAGCAGTTCAAGTGATTAACCCAAAGGAGTCTTCTGTTCTTTGAGATATTATGAAAGCTCAGAGAGTAGCACACAATGCTAGACTCAGAAAGCTGCTATACAATATTTCCCATCATGTGTTGAGTCCTATGAGTGGCTCCTTATTGAAAGGGTGAGACTGGTAAAATGTTTGGGTCATAATTCAACCATAAGCTCTTCTTGTCTAATACAATATTTCATTCTGGGTACTAAGAAAATTTCATGTTTAAGAAACCAATTAACTTTGTTTTATCCTATGCTTTCCAAATTTCTTTAACTATGGGACATTTGGGTTGTTTTTGGCTTCTCTCTACAATAGAAGTGTGTTTTATTGAACAGAGATTTGGCAAAGTCCAACTAAAACAAAGCTTGGAAAGACTTGGGTTCAAATCCTGGATCTGTCATTTTCTAGGTTATCGCTCCTGCCACTTAGAGTGGTGCGAACTTGGACAAATCATTTTAATTTCTGAAACTCACGAGAATAGTAACATTTGCCTCAGCAATCATTGCAAACATTAAATGAGGCAAGAGGGCAAAGTAAAAATCACAGTGTTTTGCACATAATAAAAGCCTAGGAACATTAACTAAATCTGAATCTGAATCATGGCACAGAGGGAATCAAAATAAAACAAACAAACAAACAAAAGGCACTTTTCATCACAGTGAAGACTCCTGTGGCAGACTTTGCAAAGCATACAATAGCACACACACCAAGATGTCACACCACTGTTTACTGTTTAATTCTCTGTAGCAGGTGTGTATGGTAGAAATACTTTTAAGTAACTTGGTAAAATGTCCTTGGATGCTTTCAGTTTTATTTTAAAGCCAGATTAGTAAGTAGACTGAAAGCCAGACCTTTGCATTGAACTTCCTTGAGGAAAAGCATCGCAGAACTGGAAAGCTAGAAAAGCTATTCAAATACTTTCCTGGGAGATGCAAATTATTTTCTGAATGCTGAATAGAAACATTACAACACTCTATCACAACATTAATGTCCAGTCTGGTCATGATGCTGAACACTGGAGTGGGTTGCCATTTCCTTCTCCAGTGCACGAAAGTGAAAAGTGAAAGTGAAGATGCTCAGTCGTATCTGACTCTTAGTGACCCCATTCAGCCCACCAGGCTCCTCCATCTATGGGATTTTCCAGGCAAAAGTACTGGAGTTGGTTGCCATTGCCTTCTCTGGAACATTTATTTTACATTGTGCAATTGGAAAAAAAAAAAAAGAAAAGAAAACATTTTGTTAAGGAAGCTCTTGAGGCCTAACAAGTTCAAGTTTAAAAGGAATCATGTTGATGTATGGCAAAACCAATACAGTATTGTAAAGTAAAATAAAGTTTTAAAAAAAGGAAGTTAGATTTCCGGCTCTCTTTCACTTTTAAAATAAGTGAATGCGTTATTTTTTTTCAGCCAGCAAGGAGTTGACTGTATCCATTGACTTCTGAACAGAATTTCCTTACACTAGGGAAGTCCAAGTCAACCCTGTATTTGTAAAATTAGCATACACTGACTAGACTTCCGACCAGAATGGAAATCCCTAACTGATCTTTCAACTGCACAGTACAATTCTGTCTGTGAAAAAAGTGAAGAAGCAGCTTTCTGGGAAGGGTTATCTTGTCCTAGCCTGAAACTGGAACACATTAGTCACCACCATAACTTATTAAAATCTAGCAAAACAGTGGGTAAAGAAAAATCTCTCATTGGTATGCTTAATTTGACTAGAAATTGTCAGTTAGCCTCCTAACAGTCTGAATCAGGAAGAGAAGAAGCTGGATCCAATGGGTGAGAAATGTACTCAGTAACAACTTACACCTCCAGGCATTTCCAATAAAAAGGGGGTGATATTTTCTCCAGACACGTCTGGAATCTGGAGGTGATGACTCAGATTCACAAACTATCTCAGTCACTTAATTTTCAGGCCATGAATGTGACATGTGAGATTCTGTGTCATTCCAATCAACAAAGAGCCATGTTAGATATGTGAAATGTACCTGAGCCTGAAGTTGTACCAAATTTGAAAGATGGCTTCCTCCAATGATTCAGGTTGAAGCACTTTGTAATGAAAATCCATCCAGTCTATGCAAAAGTCTAAGGATGTAAAAGAGGGCCTGGTGAACTTATTTTAGGCCAAATGGTATTCACCTAAAATGTCACTGAAAAATGTTGTTGCTCAAGTCCCCAATTTAGACAAATTATGAAGTATGACACCAGAGTCTGAAGACAGGAAAAGAAGATGAGGATGAGACTGATATTTAGTTAGCACTCTCTTTGTTCCCTAGAGGCACTATATTAGTTAATATGCATACATGTTTTCATTAGTCTTTTTTAAATTTTTTTTATTTTTACTTTATTTTACTTTACAATACTGTATTGGTTTTGCCATACATTGACATGAATCTGCCACGGGTGTATATGAGCTCCCAATCCTGAATCCCCCTCCCACCTCCCACCCTATATCCTCTCTCTGGATCAACCCCGTGCACCAGCCCCAAGCATCCTGCATCCTGTATAGATCATAGGCTGGTGCTTCATTTCTTACATGATAGTATACATGTTTCAGTGCCATTCTCCCAAATCATCCCACCCTCGCCCTCCCCCTCAGAGTCCAAAAGTCCGTTCTATACATCTGTGTCTCTTTTGCTGTCTCACATACAGGGTCATCATTACCATCTTTCTAAATTCCATATAGATGTGTCAGTATACTGTATTGGTGTTTTTCTTTCTGGCTTACTTCACTCTGTATAATCGGTTCCAGTTTCATCCATCTTATTAGAACTGATTCAAATGTATTCTTTTTAATGGCTGAGTAATACTCCATTGTGTATATATACCACAGCTTTCTTATCCATTCATCCGCTGATGGACATCTAGGTTGTTTCCATGTCCTGGCTATTATAAACAGTGCTGCGATGAACATTGGGGTACATGTGTCTCTTTCTATTCTGGTTTCCTCAGTGTGTATGCCCAGCAGTGGGATTGCTGGGTCATAAGGCAGTTCTATTTCCAGTTTTTTAAGGAATCTCCACACTGTTCTCCATAGTGGCTGTACTAGTTTGCATTCCCACCAACAGTGTAAGAGGTTTCCCTTTTCTCCACACCCTCTCAGCATTTATTGCTTGTAGACTTTTGAATCGTAGCCATTCTGACTGGTGTGAAATGGTACCTCATTGTGGTCTTGATTTGCATTTCTCTGATAATAAGTGATATTGAGCATCTTTTCATGTGTTTGTTAGCCATCCATATGTCTTCTTGGGAGAAATGTCTGTTTAGTTCTTTGGCCCATTTTTTGATTGGGTCGTTTTTTTTTCTGGAGTTGAGCTGCATAAGTTGCTTATATATTTTTGAGATTAGTTGTTTGTCAGTTGCTTCATTTGCTATTGTTTTCTCCCATTCAGAAGGCTGTCTTTTCACCTTGCTTATAGTTTCCTTTCTTTATTACAACAGTCTGAGCTAGGCATCCACATTGCCTTTCTAAAAAGGCAAAGAGATAATAGACACCTTGCTCAAGGTCACACAGGGAAAAAAATCAAATTCCTGTCTTCTGATTATAAAACTAGGGCGTTTACCCTTCTCTGCTCAATTATCTCTAGGATGTATTTTATAAATCAGCAGTTTGGGTGTTATTCAGTAGGATAGTATTCTTGTTAATTTTCTCAAGTCCTTTTAGCATGTAGATCTTTGTTCCTCTAAGTTAAAACTAAACTAGCTAATATTATCGAATGACAGAAGCCAAGCCAGGAACTTTATTTTGTAAAATCTTCTTTAATCACTGTAAAAAGGCTACAAGTTCTAGGTCTCATTTTACAGATGAGAAAACAAAACACTTTCAGCATATTTAGCCCAGCATCACTCAGTTTAGAAGTGAAAAGACCAGTTTTGAACTTAGGTAATTTGCTTCCAGACATATTCCCTCAGCTATTTTCCTAGGCTAAATATACATACATACACCGTGCGTTTGCTTTATAAAACTGGGATGGCTTGGTTTAAACCTCTTCAGAAGTACAATCATCCATGGAACCAGTGCAGAACCTCATCCTTTGTCCACACACGTGCTATGGCTATCTACTTCCTATAGGATGAGGTTTGATCCTGGGAATGTCTTTGCTTTCCCGTTGAGCATCTCATTTTGGTTGATGGACTGTCATTAAGATGATAAAACCTACCAGTCAAGACTAGTGGCCTGCAATTGATGTGTTTATACTAGTAGATAAATTATCAAAAAAATTTGAGAGTTGTTTGCCATAAAAATAAGAGACCAGTGGATTGCTGTGGATGACTAGGATAAACATTTTATAGCTCAATTCAGTGGGTGGAAATGTACTTAGTAATATGAATGTGACTCATGAATACTAGAACCTAACACAGGTGTGATTACCTATAGTAACAATGAAGAGTGTGCCTTTTTAGGACTTTGTTCACAACAGAAAGCTTTATCAACACAACATGAAATATGTAAGCTTCAGACTCAATTTAAAAGAAAAAAATCTCTTTTTGCCTTTATCATCATTCTTACATGTCGATTCTTCCATGACATTCTTACATGTCAATAACGGTTAAAATATTCAGTTCAGTTCAGTTCAGTCACTCAGTCGTGTCCGACTCTTTGCGACCCCATGAATCGCAGCACGCCAGGCCTCCCTATTCATTATCATCTCTCAGAGTTCACTCAGACTCACGTCCATCGAGTCCATGATGCCATCCAGCCATCTCATCCTCGGTCGTCCCCTTCTCCTCCTGCCCCCAATCCCTCCCAGCATCAGAGTCTTTTCCAATGAGTCAACTCTTCGCATGAGGTGGCCA
>SJYX01000339.1:116808-134795 GCA_006410675.1 Oreotragus oreotragus
CCAAGGGACTTTTAAGAGTCTTTTCCAACACCACAGTTCAAAAGCATCAATTCTTCGGCATTCAGCTTTCTTTATAGTCCAACTCTATCATCCATACGTGACCACTGGAAAAACCATAGCCTTGACTAGACGGACCTTAGTCGGCAAAGTAATGTCTCTGCTTTTGAATATACTATCTAGGTTGGTCATAACTTTTCTTCCAAGGATTAAGAGTCTTCTAATTTCATGACTGCAGTCACCATCTGCAGTGATTTTGGAGCCCCCCAAAATAAAGTCTGACACTGTTTCCACTGTTTCCCCATCTAGTTCCCATGAAGTGATGGGACCGGATGCCATGATCTTCGTTTTCTGAATGTTGAGCTTTAAGCCAACTTTTTTGCTCTCCTCCTTCACTTTCATCAAGAGGCTTTTTAGCTCCTCTTCATCTTATTCAAATATGTTAACTTAATTCTTCTGGAGACATCATGTAGATTTGAATTGTTCCTAGAATTTGTAGTCTATGTTCAATGCAGGATGCATGATGCTTTGGGCTGGTGTATGGGGATGATCTGGAGGGATGATGTGGGGTGGGAAGTGGGAGGGGGGTTCATGTTTGGGAGTTCGTGTAAAAAAAAATAAATAAATAAAATAAATAAATACAAAAAAAAAAGATCAAGGGAAGCCTACTACTCTTTATTCTTTTTTTTTTTTTTTAATTTTGGGGGGATAGCTTATTTATTTAATTCATTTGTTTAAAGTTTTGACTGTGCTTTCTCTAGCTGTGGCATGCAGGCTCAGTAGTTGCAGCGCATGGGCTCTCTAGTTGTCTTGCATCATGTGGGATCTTAGTTCCCCAACCAAGGATCAAACCCACGTCCCTTGCACCGGAAGGTGGATCCTTAACCACTATTGCTCCAGGGAAGTCTCCTACTCTTTCTTCTTTAAGAGACATTGCCACTCATCCTCCATCAAAGGACAAAGAGAAAATACAGTTGCTCAAGCCACATGGATCTGTGCCCTCACACTGATAGTAAAACCTATATCTTAGTCATATAAAGAGTGATTTTTTTTTCAGTGCTTTAGTAGGACACAGAGAAAATATTCTTTCCAAAATGACTCTCACAAAAAATAAAATAAAATAAAATGACTTTAGCTAATAGAAGTTTTGTTAGATATTTCTTACAGTTAAATTTTAAATGTTTTATCTTTTAACATCTGGGTTTGCCTCTAGAAGAAGACTATGACTCTTCTAATTCATTTTCTTTTTTAAAAGATTCTCAAAGACTTTCTCCAAATGGCCACAGAATTTTCATCCAATTTCCCTTCATGGCCAGTGTGGATCCCACTGTCTTGGCTTCGGTTGGGCACTCAGAAGACAGGGCTAAGCAGGCCAGAGCATGGCTGGCCTCTGTTTAGGAGGTGGAGAGAACCTGGTGTCTGGGTGTGGAGGGAAGATATCTCCAAGAGGCATGGGGGGTTTCTGAGTGTCCATTCCATGGGGACAGTCCTGAAGAAAGAAGTAAATGCACTTCAAGGGATCTGCAGTGAGTACCAGGCAAGCATCAGGAACTGAAGCCTGGACAGGTGCCTTAGAGCAATGGTAGATTGGAAAATTAAAGCCATTTCAATTAAGTCAACATATTTTTTAAACTTTTCATTTTGTATTGGGGTATAGCTCCATAGCAATGTTGTGACAGTTTCAGGTGAACAGCAAAGGGATTCGGCCATACTTATACATGTATCCAGTCTCTCCCAAACTCTCCTCCCATCCAGGCTGCCATATAACAGAGAAGAGCTCCCTGTGCTACACAGAAGGCCCTTGCTGTTATCTATACTAAGTGCAACAGTGTGAGCATGGCATCCCAAACTGCCTGGCTGTCTCTTCCCCTCTGTTCTTCCCTCCAGCAACAAGTTTGCTTCCTAAGTCTGTGAGTCTCTTTCTGTTTTGTAAGTTCATTTCTTTTTAGATTCCACATATAAGGGATGTCATAAGATATTTTTTTCTTTTTCTGTCTGACTTACTTCATGCAGTCTAACAATCTCTAAGTCCATCCATGTTGCTTCAAGTGGCATTATTTCATTCTTTTTAATGGCTGAGTAATGTTCCATTGTGTAAATGTATTGCATCATCTCTATTCCTCTGTTGAGAGACATTTTAAGCCAACATATTTAATAAGACATTAGCTACAAGCTTGTTTAGACATTCTCAAATGTGAACCCTTCCCAACATAATTTGAACAGAAATTAGACAAGATATGTTTGCTAATGTAAGCAGCCTTTGTCCCAAGTTGAAGTTTCACGTAGTGATCCTGTTTACTCAATGTCTTCCCCACATTCTCAGTGTTGAGATGCATTGTGCTTCGTAGAAGCTCAGCTTCATGTTTCTGGACCTTCCCAGGTCACTAACACAAAAAGCTTGCAAGTGAAAAGGGTGAAGAGCCAGTCTTTATGTTGCATTATAAACATAGTACAGAGTGTGGGGGAGTTTTGTTTCTTAAATGTAACAGTTTATTTTGGTGAAATTATTATCATTTTCAATCTCTTTCATTGTGTTCCAAATTCTGAGCAATTCTTTTAATTAACATAATTATTTTTTGTTTTTCAGTTACATGTATGTGTTTCATAAGTCACATGGACATTTTTCTCTGTACTGATCCAAACCCTAAGTAGACGTCAGTGACTATGCAGTGAATTCCAATCTGCTTTCCTGCATGCAGCGTTAGTCACTGTGTGGGAACAACTTACTGGTTCAACCTAATAGAACTAAAAGATTCTCAGAAAAATGAAAGCCATAGATTAGAGCAGAACTTTGCAGTTTACATTTCAGCATCTTTTCCAAGACCTCATATTTTTAACTCTTGTCCAGGGGTTTTAAGAATTAAGAAAAAACAAAAAAAATCAACCTTAACTTTCTCTACTGAAATAGTGTGGGGAAATAGTTGTAAATGACATCAGAAATTCTAGGCTCATTTCCCCCAATTACTGACTGAATAAACACGGAGAGGTCACATAATCTCTCTGAATCTTCACTACCTAACTAATCAAGTAGGAGCACCAATCCTTTCTTTGTCTTCATCGTCTCACAAGATTGTCCCTTAGATCAACTAAAATAGCTCAGCACATTGGAAAGCATAAACAAAATGTGAGAAATGTTTATTATACTTTCTCTTCTTGCTAATTTGTCAAAAAAGAAACTCAACCATGACCTCAAATAGCCAAAAGGTAGTTGGGTTGGTATAAGGTTTGCCATGTACAGCTGTGCAGTCTGTACACTGTAAGACTAGGGCTGTCAGGATGGGATGCAATGTAACCTGAGGTCTGCTGACAGACCCATGTAACCTGGCATGGGCCTGCTTTATTATTTATTTTTGCCAGTTAACACAGGATGATTTGTGTTAACAGAAGCCTGGATATTACAAGAGAAATCGGGGCTCTGTGGAATCAGTCTTGAATATTAAATAAATTTATAGTTAATATTACTATATTAAATAAATTATCATTCAATGGCATACATCTTAAAAGAAGTGGTTTACAATCAGGAAACCTAGATTCTAGCCCTGGCTTTGCCGGAAATCAACAATTTTAAGCAATTTCCCTGAATACTTGGAGCTTCTCATTGCTCATTTTTAGAATAAATTGGTTACCTTCCATGTAACATTGATGGTTAACTAAGTGCAAATCTATTTCTGTAGTACTCTGAAAATGCAGACATGTTCATCCTTCCATAGATGGTCTGACTGAATCTTATCTAATTATTTGCCTTACTTTTAAAAGCCTTGATTAATTGGTTTCTGAGAACAATAAACTTAATATTTAAAATACAGAAAACTCAGGCAGTCAGCCACCACCCAGGCAAATCAGACCTGATGTTCTTTACCCATGGCAAAAAACCCACACCCACTCACTATCTCCTTTCTCCATCATGTTTGGTCTCCAAATTCCCTTACTCATCTCAGTCAAAAATCGCTTGCTGGCCATTATGTAAAAGATAATTGATTTAATTACTTTAGGCTAAACCAACAAGGCTAAACATCACACGATTAGATTCACCACTGGCGTCTCCAAGGTCTTAGGTTCCAAGGCACCCAGTTTAAACAGCAGGTTCACAGAATCGTGAAGAATGTTGGGGGAAGGGGGCTTATGGAGCATAAAATTCATCTTCTTTCTTTTGTAGAGAAGACATTGAGGCTTTCTCTGCAGAGCAGGCATGGGCCCTGAATCTTGTGTCATGAGTGGCAGCATCTGACTCAGAAACCAGGGCATCTGACGTCGGGTGCATTACTTTTCTGATGACATCATGGTTTGACTGTGCCAGCTACATCTCCTGATATTCTCCCTCTTGCTCGTTAAACTCACGGCCCTCCCAGGGCTGCGTCTAGTGTCTTTGAGCAGCTTGGGAAAAAGCAACCAACCCTTCCTCTGGGAGACCATGCACCAGGGCACATGGATTTGTGCACAGATCATGAACTGGTTTGCCAGAAGGTCCTCATGCTGAACTTGTTTCCACTTCAGGGTCTTTATTGTATTTACTTGTTTGGCCACATCAGGTCTTAGCAGCTGTACATGGGCTCTCTAGTTATGGCACGTGGACTTAGTTGCTCCAGAGCATGTGGGATCTATGTTCCTCAACCAGGAATCGGACCTGCGGCCCCTGCATTGCCAAGTGGATTCTTAGCCACTGGACCACCAGGGAAGACTCACCTCACGGCCTTTAAACTGGCTGTTTCTTCGCCATGGATGCCCCTTCTCCCTGTAGTCTCCCATAGAAGTCTCCTTCTCATCCTTCAAATTGTTCCTTAAATGACAACTCTTATGAGAAGCCACGATCTCCTACTCCATCTGAAATCCTTGACCCTGTCGTTATTCTCTATACTGTGTACTTTAATTTTTTCATAACCCTTAGTAGTCTTCAACATTATATTTGCATTATTTATTTTTAGACTTGATAATTATCTTTTTTTTTCTCCACTTGAATGTGAGTTCAAAAAATTTTTTTTCTTGTATTTACTACCTTATCCCCAGGCACAAAGTAGGTGCTCAACATATTGGCTTTGTTCTTTTTTTTCTGTTTTGTGTTATTTTTCAAGTGGACTATTTTTAAATCTTAATTGAATTTTGTTACAATATTCCTTCTTCTTTTTTTTTTTTTTTTAATGTTTTGTGTTTTGGCTATGAGGCACGTGGGATCTTAGCTCTCCCATCAGGAATGGAACCTGCACTCCCTTGCTTTGGAAGGTGAAGTCTTAACCGCTGGACCACCAGGGAAGTCCCAGCCCATACTGTTGAATGAACCGATGAATAATTGAGTTTATGAATGAACTAGTCTTCTTAGATTCCAGAGGGTTTTTCTCTTTACTCTCTTTTAGCAATGAAGCTTGTTGATTTGGGTGGTTCTGAGAAATTAGATTAGTATAATTCAGCCTTAGTTTAGCACTCTTTAAATGTCAAGTCCCTCTTTTTCTCTCAGCACTGAGTCATTCTTACTCTTTTTTTGTCTCATTTTACAGAGAAGTACAGTGTAAGTAGAAGTATACTCCCACAAATTCTTTCTGGAAGTATAACAATAGATTCAGAGGTCAACATGCTGTTTGTGCTTTATATTTGCTTTGGAAAAAAAACTCAAAGAAACCGCACACCTTGTCTTTATTAAGATACTAGTTGTTGATATTTGGTTCCTATTGCTCTGCTGACCAAGATACTCTGAAGCTAAAACTGTGCTTTTTTATGTTCATGGAGGTCTCAGCAAATGGTGTCATGCTAATTTTGTTGTCTACTCAAATCCCCAAATAATGATGGATTATGGGCTAAGGGTCCTAGTGGAAAGCTACTAGAAGGGCTTCTTACCTGTTATGACATTTTTATTTAGCTCTGTCTTTATTTTCCAAGCTACTTGTTTTAGAGTCACTTCGTTTAAGGGGTTAGTATTCACAGTAAGAACATTTTTTTTTTCCTGTGGCAGAGAGAAGAATGTAAGATTACAGTTGATGCAAGGGCAAGTTCAGAAGCAATCCAAGCCAGACTTTGGCTTCTGTGCAGAGCCGAATCCATCAAACCGAGGAGATGAAACAGAAAAGTACACCCTTTAATTAGCTCCTACCCGCAGAGTGGTTTTTGACGGGGAAGGAAATACTTGGGTTCTCCATACAAGTGTCTTCTTGTCTCTTAGGGACTTCCTGTAACCTTGAGGGAGGCTCTATTTGTTTGCAGATGAGGTATTTTTTTGTTTGTTTGTTTTAAGTCTCTTTCTCTATATATATACATAGATATATATATCAAATTTACTTAGCCATTCACAAAGTTGATCCGTAAAGTTCTCAAAAGGCAAAAATATTCACAGTTTATACAGAACCTAGAGTAGTTTCTGGTACATAATAGTGCTTTTGAATCAATCAGTCAATGAGCAAATAAGGTAAATCAGTGAATTAATTCTTTGTACCTGATTATTTATAATGAGGAATTAACAAAAGAATAACATGTGTGTAGTTAATTTGGCCATATCCCAGCCTCTTGTCTCAGTCTGGAGAAACTTCAGAGCTCTTTGCAGAAGCAATTGAGGCCTCTGTTGTGACTGCACTAATTTCTTCTGTAGAGTCCCACTCCATCCAATCTCTTCCTTCCAGATGCGGTTCCCATATGTTCTTCCCAATAAACCTTTTGTTTGCAAATCTCTGCTATTGACTCTGTCTCCAGGAAACCCAACCTAAAATCCTAAAGTAGAGAAAAAATGTCCTTGTTGGTCATCAGTGGATGCTAATTTCTTTTCCTTTTTTCTTCACAAACTGTGCCATGATTTAAGTGTTTTGCTGCCACAAGATTAATGGTAAGCACATTCTTGTAGTATAAATGCAAACTGCAAATGCCCCCATGTGTCCTTTCTGTAGTATCCAGAGGGATAATACAGGTAAAGGCCAAAATGCTGAAATACCAGCCCATCTCATGTGGACTCTGCAAATGAAATCTCAAAGTTCAGCTTTGGTAAGGTTTGCTTCCAGTAAGTTTGAGTTCCTCCCTTTATTAAATGTAAAGAAAAGCCAGAAAATTACACCAGATTATTTTTTATCTATTAAAAAGAATTTTCTTGTTCCCTTTTCTGGGCACAGAACAGGTTTCATTAACAAAGAAATTAGGTTAGTTATCTTCATCTGTAGTAGTTTTACAGGTTTTCCTACAATTAATTTGGTTTTCTTTTTACATGCATTCTCAAGCCTGGCTTTAAGGGAAAATCCCTTAGATCTAAGCGGGAGTCCTCTCATCCATTTCTGTCTTCCCACTTCTGATTCTCTTTGAATTAAGACTACAATGTCTCAGGTAAGACTCTATGCCTCATTTTCCTCTCGTGTAATGTGGAGTATACTCTCTGGTAATGGAGTATTTTGTTTAATATGGTATAGAGATAAATTCACTTAAATGCACATTTCATTTTTTAAGGACTCGATGTTAGGAGAAGGGTAAGAACAATTGGCTCTGCATTTATGCAGCATCTTTCATGTGCTGTTAGTTGCTCAGATGTGTCCGATTCTGCAACCCCGTGAACTGCAGCACTCCAGGCTCCTCTTTCCAAGGGATTCTCCAGACAAGAGTACTGGAGTGGGTAGTCATTCCCTTTTCCAAGGGATCGTCCCAACCCAGGGATCCAAACTGAGTCTCCTCCATTGGCAGGTGGATTCTGTACCATCTGAGCCACCTGCCACTATTGCAGAAATAGTCAATAAATACATGTTTCTAGCATATGAAAGAAACATTTATGGAGCCATCTTTTCTGTGCTAGAACCATATATTTGTTGACTATTGTTGAAATAATGTTACACAAAAGAAAACCAACCCAAACAAAAGGCATATGAACAAGAAGCATTTGTTTTCACAGTTGGTCATGGGATTTGGCTGCCATTTGGCTGATGGTGGTTGGGCTTGGCAGATTGATTCTGCTTTAAGTTGTTGGACCTTCTGGTCTTGGCTACAAGAGGTGAATTCAGTTCATGTGTGCTCTTTGTAAGTCTGTTCTGGAGCCTGAGATAAAAGGGCCATGCTTTCTGAAGAAACCCACTCCCAGCAGGAAAATACAACCCCTATACTCTAATTCTGTAGTATCATCTTCTATTCTCCATCATCATCTATAATTACATAACAGTTGCCTGTTGACCTGAACTTTTGGGTGACAATAGGTCTTAGTCATTTCTAGATCTTGTAAGTTGGCACATAAAAAGTGCTCAGTAAATGTTTTTGAAGCATAAGTGAATAAAATCTGCATAAATCTATACCAATTCATTCTAGAATACAGGATTGTGCTAAATGATTAATGGCTGAGTTACAGTCTGTAATTAGGACAAGCTTGACCTGCTTGGGCATTTGCTGAGTACTTTGAAGTTGACATTATGGAACACAAGTGACAGATGACCGTTTCATGTCAGTATTAGTGCTTAATTCTGGGTCCTAACACTGGGTGGAATGGACAACTGATCTGACCCCGTGTGTTTTGTATTCATTCATGAGAACATTATTGAGTAATTGAGAGATTTCAGCAAATGTCCATGCACAGCTCTGAGTTCTTCAAAATATTGCCATTGGAATTATTTAGAGAAAATTATTTATTATCTATAAAGTATTAAACAAGAACTATTCCAGTAACTCAGGCTTCCCTGGTGGTTCAGTGGTAAAGAATCTGCCTGGCAATGCAGGAGCCACAGGAGATGCAAATTTGATCCCTTCATTAGGTCCTGAGTCAAAGGATCAGAGAAGGAATTTCAACTAACTCCCAATATGATATTTGCTTGGGTTAGCCTGAACACACAGATCATCTCAATGACTACTGAAGATCACTGGCAAATGAGCAGTGGGAGAAGATGGGTTTATAGGTTTTTAGCTCTCACTGGATGGGCTTCCCTGGTGGCTCAGTGATAAAGTATCTGCCTGACAATGAAGGAGATTCAGGTTCAGTCCTTAAGTCAGGAAGATTCTCCTGGAGAAGGAAATGGCAACCCACTCCAGTATTCTTGCCTGGGAAATCCCAGGCACAAAGGAGCCTGGTGGGCTACAGTCCATGGGGCTGCAAAAGGGTCAGACACAACTGAGTGATGAAATAACAGCAACAAATTCCAGTAACTCACTTATTACCTCCTGGAGAACAATTCAAAAATAATTCCATCAAGGCATATAGAAAGCATTCATGGAGAGTATTCACATCAGAGTTCTGAGTCAGCTTTCAGAAGCTCAGCTTCAATGGGAGGTGTTTACTAATGGACACAGAAGCTGTGAAGACTCAGATTTGATTCCCTCCTTCAACTTTTAGCAGTGAATGATGATAGGCATGTTGTTAACTTATTTAAGTCTCATTTTTCTCCTTTTCCAAAGGGATATAATCAAATCGACATGTAGCTTAATAGTGAAGATTAAACAGGACAAGGTATGCGTGGTAGCTGGTGATCAGTTCTTCTGATTTTTTTTTTTTTTTAATGAAAAGTCCTTTTTATATTTTGAAAGTAGCTTTTTTTTGATGAAATATTCATGGACTTTCCAGTCACTTCATTTAACTTTTGTTTTTCCATTTTCTTGGTTTGCTATGCATGTGTGCTAAGTCACTTCAGTTGAGTCTGATTCTTTGAAACCCTAGGAACTGTAGCCCACCAGGCTCCTCTGTCCAAGGGAGTCTCCAGGCAAGAATATTGGAGTGGGTTGCCATATCCTCCTCCAGGGAATCTTCCCAACCCAGGGATTGAATCTGTGTCTCCTGCACTGAAGGTGGTTTTTTTTGTTTGTTTGTTTGTTTGTTTTACCACTAGTGCTACCTGAGAAGCTCTGGTTTGCTATAGAAGTATAAAATTATTTCAATATTTATCTTTCTAAAATCTATTATCAGTATGATGTGGGTTCAGTTCAGTTCAGTTCAGTTCAGTCACTCAGTCTTGTCTGACTCTCTGCAACCCCATGAATCGCAGTACGCCAGGCCTCCCTGTCCATCACCATCTCCCGGAGTTCACTCAAACTCACATCCATCAAGTCGGTGATGCCATCCAGCCATCTCATCCTCTGTCGTCCCCTTCTTCTCCTGGCCCCAATCCCTCCCAGCATCAGAGTCTTTTCCAATGAGTCAACTCTTCGCATGAGGTGGCCAAAGTACTGGAGTTTCAGCTTTAGCATCATTCCTTCCAAAGAACATCCAGGGTTGATCTCCTTTAGAATGGACTGGTTGGATCTCCTTGCAGTTCAAGGGACTCTCAAGAGTCTTCTCCAACACCACAGTTCAAAAACATCAATTATTTGGTGCTCAGCTTTCTTCACAGTCCAACTCTCACATCCATACATGACCACAGGAAAAACCATAGCCTTGACTAGACGGACCTTTGTTGGCAAAGTAATGTCTCTGCTTTTGAATATGCTGTCTAGGTTGGTCATAAATTTCCTTCCAAGGAGTAAGCGTCTTTTAATTTCATGGCTGCAGTCACCATCTGCAGTGATTTGGGAGCCCCCCAAAATCAAGTCTGCCACTCTTTCCACTGTTTCCCTATCTATTTCTCATGAAGCGATGGGACCAGATGCCATGATCTTAGTTTTCTGAATGTTGAGCTTTAAGCCAACTTTTTCACCCTCCTCTTTCACTTTCATTAAGAGGCTTTTTAGTTCCTCTTCACTTTCTGCCATAAGGGTGGTGTCGTCTGCATATCTGAGTTTATTGATATTTCTCCCAGCAATCTTGATTCCAGCTTGTGCTTCCTTCAGCCCAGTGTTTCTCATGATGTACTCTGCATAGAAGTTAAATAAGCAGGGTGACAATATACAGCCTTGACGTACTCCTTTTCCTATTTGGAACCAGTCTGTTGTTCCATGTCCAGTTCTAATTGTTGCTTTCTGACCTGCATGTAAATGCTATTAAATTGTTTATTAGGTTATCTGCATTCTGATTCATTTATGAGCAATTTCTTAGTTATTTAACTGTTCTGAGTCTCAGTTTCCTCATTTGAAACTATTTTTTAGAGTTTATTGAAGATTTAAGAGTCTATGAAGGCTTCATCCCCCTGTCTATCTACTTTTCACTATCTGTTTTCTTATTTACACATGCATCCATACATAAGTCCATTAAAAACACTTTTCATGAAAGAATTGAAAAAGATTGCTGCTGTTGTTGTTTAGTTACCAAGTCATGTCCAACTCTTTGTGACCCATAGATTGTAGCCCTCCAGGCTTTTCTGTCCATGGGATTTTCCAGGCAAGAAAACTGGAGTGGGTTGCCATTTTCTTCTCCAGAAGATCTTCCCAACCCAGGGATCAAACCCATGTCTCCTGTCTTGGCAGGCAGATTCTTTACAACTGAGCCACCAGGGACGCCTATGAAAAAGAATATGTGTATGGATCACTGAATTATTTTGCTGTATAGCAGAAATTAACACATTATAAATCAAATATACTTGAGTAAAATTAAACAAAACAAAACGGTCTTCATACCCTTCACAAAATGACATTTTTATAATAAATGAATCTTCATATTAACTTGAGGATACAAGTAAACAACTAAAATTAACCAAAACTTGCTGAAACTGATGCAGTGAGGATAAATATTATTATTGTGTATGAGAAATAGCTACACAGTATTATATAGTCAAGTATATCATTTAACCAAATACAATTGAATTGGTGGCAAAAGCATACAAAACATGCATTGAGCTAACTCAAAACATGGAAATTCAAGTTAAGTGAGCATATATAGTATTACTAGTGCTTAGTCTGGAGAAGGCAATGGCACCCCACTCCAGCACTCTTGCCTGGCAAATCCCAAAGACAGAGGAGCCTGGTGGGCTACAGTCCATGGGGTCGCTAGGAGTTGGACACGACTGAGTGACTTCACTTTCACTTTTCACTTTCATGCATTGGAGAAGGAAATGGCAACCCACTCCAGCGTGGAGAGTCCCTGGGACAGGGGAGCCTGGTGGGCTGCCCTCTTTGGGGTGGCACAGAGTCGGACATGACTGAAGTGACTTTAGCAGCATAGTAGCAGCATACTTTGATCAGTCAGAAAAGGAATATTTTAAGTTACAACTTTTCTGACATTCAAATATGATTTACTTTTATGAAAATCTAATTTATATAGACTATTATTTTGGAGAACATATACACACCATGCAATAAGCCAAGTTTTTTTTTTTTTACTGTTTCCACTAAATATGAGCCTCTATTTGATTTTAAACTTTAATATTAGATCTTAGTTAATCCTTTTCTGAATTCAGCCTCTAAGAAGACAGATATTTTCCCCCCAGTTCCCTCTTCCATATCCACCATTCCTGCCACTGTCTTACTCCAAACCCTTAGGAAATCTATCTCTTGGTGTTTATAACAGCCTCTCAGCTGATCTCCCTGCATTCAGAGTCATCCTTTTTCAATTCATTTCATTGGCCAATCAAGTGATCTTTAAATATATAAAGCTGATCCCTAAAATTCACCTGATGATTTTGCATTTCTCTTAGGCGAAAGAACAAACCCCTTAGCAGAACACACATCACAACCCTACCATCTACCCCAAGATGGTGGTGAACTGATCTTCGTGCTCTTCCCTGAGCTTTCTTATGCCTCCGTGCCTGTTGCATAGATCTTTGCCCGAGAGGAAACAGCTTTTTCCCATTAACACATCTGACTCCATTTAAATCTCTGATCAAATACCTCCTCCTTCAGGAAGCCACCTCTGACCTCCACATGCATCTACCCTCCCCCTAACAAGTGTCTTATAATACTTTCTTTCTTGCTTGAAAGGTAACCTTGCTTACTCTTCTTGGTGCCTAACCCACTATGTTGTTGCTCTTGTCATTTAGTCTCTCAGTCATGTCCCAGTCATTTGCGACCCCATGGACTGGAGCCCTCGGGGCTCCTCTGTCCATGGGATTTCCCAGGCAAGGATACTGGAGTGATTTGCTATTTCCTTCTTCAGCGGATCTTCCTGACCCAGGGATGGAATCTGCATCTCCTTCATTAGCAGGTGTATTCTTTACCATTGAGCCACCAGGGAAGCCCTGACCTATTATAATTATCTGAAAAAAAAAATTGTTTTCATTTCCCCCAGTTCACTGTGCCCAGTTGAGTGTGAAGGTCCATGAGTCTAACATAGTGCCTGGCATGTGTTAGGATTTAGTAAACATTTGTAAAATGAGCAAAGTGAATGAACTTTAATTTAAAGCAGCCACAAATTGGTCGTCACACCCCAAATTTCAAACGAGAAAGAAAATTACCATACAAGATGATTTGTCTGAGTGCTTTGTTTCCTTGTCATAGTATGTCAGGGATCAAAGGATAGCGTTTTTTCCTCTTCAAGTGGAGAATAGCTTTGTTTTTACTGCCTTTTCGTCCCTCCTATTAAAGGGAGCTTTCATCATAGACTTTAATATGACTTGATTGTCTCTATATTCATATCCCTTGATACCCTGCTTTTCACTGTAAGTCAGCAAGATCAAAATCTTCTCCTAATTATCTTTACTACCTGCTGAAGTATCTGCTGCTGGGAATGTGTCAGTTGCTCCAACAATTATGCCGGTGGTAACGGCACACATTCCCATGAGGCAGGGCGGTGATGCCTGGACTTCAAAGGGCCTACGCCAAGTGGTGATGTATATTGTACTTCAATTAAAGTATAATTAAGGTGGCATGCTATATTCAGACTTCTGCTTGTGTCAAAGATAATCCATTTCAGTAGTTCATACTGCCACCTTTATGGCAGCTCCAGAGTTACATAGCGGATGGTGGAGCACTGCTCTCTAACTCTTCCAGTGCCCATGCATGGGAAGATGACCCTGGATATTCAGTGGGATCAGGTTTATTTCAGCATCCAGGGAATGAGCTGAAGCTTTGAGCCAGACCCAGAGGTAGTCTGATGTACAATACTTCACCAGCTCCTGGTAGCAGATGTTATTATTCTCATTTTTTTCAGAAAGGTTACCTAAAGCTCAGAGAGGTGCTATACCATGCCCAGAGTCATGAGATCTGTCATTCCTTAGGTCCATAACCTTGAGAAAGTTTCCTAACCTCTGAGAATCAGTATTTTCAGCTGAAAAGCAATCTATGGCTTTGTTACTGTGCTTTGCAGGTAATTTGCCATGAAACATACATATGCTTGGGCTTCCCAGGTGGCTCAGGTGGTAAGGAACCTGCCTGCCAGTGCAGGAGACATAAGAGACGTGGGTTCCTTCCCTGGGTCAGGTAGATCCCATGGAGGAGGAAAAGGCCGCTCACTCCAGTATTCTTGCCTGGAGATTCCCATGGACAGAGGAGCCTGGTGGGCTATAGTCCATGGGGTCACAGAGTCAGACAACTGCAGTGACTTAGCATGCATGCATCCATACACACAGCTGTGTGTGTATATATTTTCACCTGTCTGTCCTCTATCCGTCTTGTTGTTTAGTCACTCAGTTGTGTCTGACTCTCCATCATCTGTCATCTCAAATAGTGACCAACAGAACAGATACTCCTTAACTTTTAAAAAATTGTTGCCTCTTTGTTTATTTTCAAAGACCTCAGAAGCAGGTGAAACATCCAGTCTCCCAGTTTTCTCATGCCTAACGGTACATAGAATGTCATGAACTCTCTATCACTCTATCAAGGAGCAAGTGGAAAAACACTAATATTTGGTCAGTCTCCAAGTTGACTGAAAAAAGCCATGTAAAGACTCAATTCCTCTCATACATGTCATAGTTGAAACGGTAACCCAGAGGACTATAGACTTGGGGGAGTGTGTTTAGATGAGGTCCTTGNTACATAGAATGTCATGAACTCTCTATCACTCTATCAAGGAGCAAGTGGAAAAACACTAATATTTGGTCAGTCTCCAAGTTGACTGAAAAAAGCCATGTAAAGACTCAATTCCTCTCATACATGTCATAGTTGAAACGGTAACCCAGAGGACTATAGACTTGGGGGAGTGTGTTTAGATGAGGTCCTTGGCACTATTTTGGGCAGCTTATTTTCTGATCTCCTACTGGTTACCTGGGGAAAGACACTGAGGTGGTTTGTTGCAGTTGAGAGCATAGAATCAGGAGTTAGAAAAGTATGAATTCACTTTTAGGCTCTATGTGTTAATTGTTGTGTAAATATAGCTGTTGCTCTTGCTATCTAGTCGCTAAGTCACCTCTCCGACTCTTTGCTGCCACACGGATTTTAGCCCACAAGGCTCCTCTTGTCCATGGACTTTCCCAGGCAAGAATACTGGAGTGGGTTACCATTTCCTCCTCCAGGGAATCTTCCCAACCCAGGGATCGAACCCACGTCCACAGCTTGGCAGGTGAATTCTTTAACACTGAGCCAAATATTCAAGCTACAAAACTTATCTAAGTCTCAGTTTTGTCATCTAAGAAAAGACAATCAAAACAGCACTTGCCTCACAGGGCTGTTGAAAGGTTTAAATAAGATAATGCATATTAAACTCTTGGCATTGTGTTTGCCAAATTCTCAGAATGCAATAGATAAACATTATTTTTACTCTTAAATATGTAAGTGTGTAACTACCAAGAACGGTCTCTTACATAACCACAACAAGTGATGTTATGTCATTTCACATTGATATCATGCTACTATCTATGCCCTATATTCAAGTGTTATCAACTGGCTCAGTAATGTTCTTTAAAAAAAAAAAAAAAAAAAAAAACTCTTTGTTTGATGCTGGTATGTGGCTGGTTGATGTCTATGAGTAGCTGAGTCCCTTTGCTGTCCCCTTGAAACTATTACTTTTATTACTATTATTTCTTCTGCTGCTCTTGCTGTCTCCTTGTAATCTCATTTCTTGTCACACACACACACTCTTGTCTAACCTCAAAATCACCCCAGGTTTTAAAATATTCTTGAAGCTACTATCACGCAGTGATACAAGTGAGTGAAAATACAGACTTAAGCAAATTACCTCTGGAATGCATTCCAAACCTCTCTCTTTGCATTTCAATCAGATTCACATCTCAAAGCCTGAGCCTTGTCTGACAATTCTCCTGGCAATAGCACAGTGGAAGCAGAGTCCCTGAGCCATTTTAAAAGCCAGGTTTTCTAGTTCTCCCCATTCACTGGATTTCAGAGTGTACCTAGCATTCTCCGTGAGCTGTATCAAACCTGCAGAACCATCCAGTCATGGGTTGGATGGAACAGTGCTCTGAATAGGACTCTCTCATTTCCTGTCTCAGAGCTAATCAGCGATACCAGACTGGTTCCTGTTGCAGGGTTCCGGTGTAACAGGATGAAAACAGACTCAGTGTAGAATTATGCTAATGTTTCCACTTGCAAGACAAGATTTAGTGGGGTATAAACTTACTTAAATCTTGACCTACAAGCTTAAACACAGGGGGCAGAAGACCAATTAAGGAAGATAAAAGGGAAACAAGGAAGAAGTGAGAGAGGAGAAACATCATGAGATGGTCGTTGTGCAAATACTTGGTATTGCAAGACTATTTTCTAAGTATTTGCTATCTGCTAAGAACTTTCGTTTTCTCCTGATATCTACTATACCCTTTCAGCAAAAGATATTTTTTTAAAAAATTCCAAACACTCAATGAATTCTCATAAATGGTATTAAAATGGAGAGAAAAAGATTCTCACTTTTTAAAGAATTATAGTAGGCAGTTAGAAATTTGAATGGTTGGCAATTTTTCAAATATACAAATTTACAGTAAAACACCCAGTTTTATGGAAATAAGTGATTATGTGGGGCCAAAACTAGCTAATAGCTTTGTATTCACTTTTTTTTTTCAAATGCTAAAGTTATGTTTTATTATTAGATGTACTTTCCCTTCTAATATATCTTGCACATTTCCTGGCCTTATGAAACTATGAAGTAGACTCCATCAAGTAAACTGAATCTTGTCTTCATGTATAAACGTGCTTGTTAACACCATAAATTACACCATATACTGACTTCAGGGTGAACCTGGGTAGTTAATTGCCCTACACTGGCTGGCCTCAGACTGCTGTATGTTAGGAATTCTTACGTTTGTTTTTTATGGATTTCTGTCCCCTTTCTCTCTGTGGTTACACATTGTTTCGGAAATTACATCTGCCCCCAAAAAAGCATTCTACTGAATCCTGTCTGCAGTGGCAAAGAAGAAAGAATTTAAAAACAAACAAACAAACAAACAAACAAACAAGATCATCAAACCTTTGTTTACTTTCAAAAAGTGAAGTAAATATTTACTCTATGCCACATATCTGCTAAGAGTTGAGGCTAGAGACACGCTAAACCCAAATAGCTCATAGATTAGTTAAGAGAACAGGCATTTATAAACTTAATCATATGGCAAGAAAAGCAAAGTTTTCTGACAGGGATCCTAAATTCAGATGCCAACAGAAGATGACCAGATAAGATGAATTAGACATATCGGAAAATTAGAGGAAACAGTCCAATGGGTGAGTCTATAACCATTTTAGCTGGTACTTAGTTCTAACCCATTTTTGTCACACAAAAATGAGGAACAAGAGGTGGAGAAAGAGGGAGTAGCATTCTACAGACTTAGCACCATCTGCCATACAGTACAACCTGTTCATTCATGTGTCTGTCCCTTTTCTCCTTCCTCCACGGTGAGAAATTGAGGCACTCAATACATATGCATTCAGATCAGTTCAGTCGCTCAGTCGTGTCCGACTCCCTGCAACCCCATGAATTGCAGCACGCCAAGCCTCCCTGTCCATCACCAACTCCTGGAGTTCACTCAGACTCACGTCCATCGAGTCAGTGATGCCATCCAGCCATCTCATCCTCTGTTGTCCCCTTCTCCTCCTGCTCCCAATCCCTCCCAGCATCAGGGTCTTTTCCAGTGAGTCAACTATTCACGTGAGGTGGCCAAAATACTGGAGTTTCAGCTTTAGCATCATTCCTTCCAAAGAAATCCCAGGGCTGATCTCCTTCAGAATGGACTGGTTGGATCTCCTTGCAGTCCAGGGGACTCTCAAGAGTCTTCTCCAACACCACAGTTCAAAAGCATCAATTTTTCAGCGTTCAGCCTTCTTCACAGTCCAAATCTCACATCCATACATGACCACAGGAAAAACCATAGCCTTGACTA
>SJYX01000339.1:139705-248858 GCA_006410675.1 Oreotragus oreotragus
AATGATGCTAAAGCTGAAACTCCAGTACTTTGGCCACCTCATGCGAAGAGTTGACTCATTGGAAAAGACTTTGATGCTGGGAGGGATTGGGGTCAGAAGGAGAAGGGGACGACAGAGGATGAGATGGCTGGATGGCATCACTGACTCGATGGACGTGAGTCTGAGTGAACTCCGGGAGTTGGTGATGGACAGGGAGGCCTGGCATGCTGCGATTCATGGGGTCGCAAAGAGTCGGACACGACTGAGCGACTGAACTGAACTGAACTGAAGTGATAGACATACTAGCACCAATTTCTTCTTAGGGTCATGAGAAATATTGAAGATAATGAAAAGGAGAACTTCTCCCATTCATCCTTATATAGTGCATTGTGAAGCACAACAAAAAGGCAACTGTCATCCTCTAATAATGCACACTCTATGTTAACAAAACACATATCCAGTCAGAAGACAGTCATGCTAACAAGCAAGTACAATATGTGGGTCAAAGGATTAGAGACAGACCTGGCTAGGGCAACTAAATTAGTTTGTCATGTATTAAAAATTAAAGTTTTGAAACCAATAGATGGCTTTCGTATGAGTGCTCACAGACTTATGTCATAGTTGAATTAGAAGCTAAATTTGCAAGAGGAAAGCTCCATAAAACTGAACATTCAAAAAATAACCATCATAGCATCTGGTCCCATCACTGGTCCCATGGGTGCTCCAATACTTGATGTGAAAATCCAACTCATTGGAAAAGACCTTGATACTGGGAAATATTAAGTGTAGGAGAAGGGGGAAGCAGAGGATCAGCTGGTTAGATGAGCATCACTGACTCAATGCACATGAATCTGAGCAAACTCTGGGAGATAGTGGAGGACAGGGGAGCCAGTGTGCTACCGTCCATGGAGTCACAAATAGTCTGACATGACTTAGCCACTGAACAGCAGCAGCAGAGCTCTATACCGAGTGAGTCATAGGATGATGGACTTATCCAGTTTGTTTGGCTACAGACAGTCATGGAAGGCTCCACCACCAAGTTCGGTTTAGCATCTTTCGTACACTAAGGCTGGTTTGGGGCATCTACTTTATCTATTTGATTTATTATGATTTTCAATCCTATGCTGGAGAAAAAGAAGGAAGAGGTAGTGAGATCAGCTAAGAATGAACAATCCAAGTTGGAACCTATAATGTCTAAACTAAGTCAAGATAAGTTTAAATTAAAGGATATTTGACTACAGAATCTATAGAGATTAGTGATAAATGAGTTGGGAATAGTACTTTAAAGAGGGAAGCTCCTAAGATGACAGCATGGTTCTGAGATATTTAAGAGTAGGTAGAAGGTACAGCATGATTTAAGAAACTTTTTTACGTCATCCAAATCTGTAAACTATTTTAACTGGAAAGAGCCTTTCCTGGCTAGTTTCTACCTTTTCCTTTATTCTAGACAGGTGGAGTTACCAAATATTTAAGTTTCTTATTTATGAGTTAAATATTAAAACATAAATGAAATTGCTTTTTATAAGAAGGTTCGATTTGCAATAAAGAACTAGTTTGAGATTTGGCGTGAGAAGGTCCCACTTGGTGGTAAGCCCGATGAAGGCAGAAATAATGTCTATAGCTAAATACGTAGTGAAACAAGTCCCAAATCTTGCTATGTTGTCTTTTCACTCTTTGAATCCTATTACACAGCTGTATTTGTATATTCCATTAGAAAATATTTATTGAGAACTACTTTCTGCCAGGCATCCTTCTAGGCCCTACTTAACAATCAAACTGAAATAGTCTTTTCATAGATCTAGAAAATGAATCAAATAACCACATAAACACATGTAAAATTACAGCTGTCATTGCATGTTACTAAGAGACATATAATTGCATTGCAATGTTGCTCTGAGCTATTGTGAGAACACGAATACATTCATTCATTCATTCATTCAACAATTAATTCTTGAGTCCTTTTTTCAATCCCATCTTAAGGATGGAGGCAGAATAATCTATGCAAAGGAAATTACCTAAATTGGAACCCAGAATATCTAAACTAAGTGAGCGAAAGTCAGGATGGAGAGGAAGAGTTGGGATTAAAAATAAATGTAAAATTCAGCTGTAATTGCCTGCTACTCAGAGGGCTCTGACAATCCCATCTTAAGGATGGAGGCAGAATAATCTATGCAAAGGAAATTACCTAAATTGGAACCCAGAATATCTAAACTAAGTGAGCGAAAGTCAGGATGGAGAGGAAGAGTTGGGATTAAAAATAAATGTAAAATTCAGCTGTAATTGCCTGCTACTCAGAGGGCTCTGAGCCATCAGGGGAACATGAATGCATTCATTTAATAATTTTGGTTGACTCCTATGATGTACTGAGAACTCTCTTCTAGGGATACAGTTCAGTTCAGTTCAGTTCAGTCGCTCAGTCGTGTCCGACTCTTTGCGACCCCATGAGTTGCAACACAGCGGTGAGCAAATCAGGCAAAGCTTCCTGCCATCATGGAGATGACATTCTAAAGAAAGGAGATAAATAATAAATGAGATAATTAACTGGCAATTAATTTATTGGTAAGCAAGGAAAGGGACAAGAGTGTAAAGAAAACCATGGTTTTGGATAATACACACTTTTTTTTTTCTCCAGAACAAAAATGGAAACAAAAGAGTTGAAAACTCTCTCTCCTTGGACTGATTTTTAAAGGTTTTGCAGTGGAAATTCTTATGGGTACAGAAAGGTACCATCCCCTAGGCCTGGAAGAGAAGGAATGAGTGGGAAGGGGACTTTTAAATAAGGACATAAAAAATATGAGCTCTTCTGCCTCCTCTGTCTCAAAAATGAGCTGAGTGTACAGAACCAAGGTTGTTGTGATGATGAAATCAGATCACCTAAGTGAAAGAATCTAAACTTCTGCTGAGAGCTCCAGAAATGTTGGTTCCTAAGGGGCTAAGTCTAATTGTTCCTTGTATTCAGATGAGGTCCTGATATCTCATTCACGCGAGTGTACATTTTTTCTTATATTACTCTACCTAACTTAAAAAAAAAAAATGTCAATCTCTCCCACCCACTCTGAAAGTGATAAGTAATATTTGCTTGCAGCTAACATATTTGACACTTAAGCTTATTCCTTTTTGTTCACCTCTTAGTTCCACGGTCCTGAAGAAGCCAGGATGCAACAGAGTCTTGTTTTGTTTGTTCAAGGCGTAGCTTGAAAGGTATAGAAAAGTAACACCGATGGCATTTGGTGGCAGTTCCAGGGAAGAATGAAAAACACCCTGCACACATTTCCCTGTGTGAGTTCCTGGGGTATCTTCAGCAGGGAGGAGAGGATTAGATAGCATATTGCCTTCCTCGATGACCTTGGTAAAATGCATAACTTTCTTAGATCTCAGTTCTCTCATCTATAACACAAAGTGAGTGCTAACATTCTTTGACCCCTTGGAAGAATTAGGAGGGGGAAATAAGTTAATGTTTGGAAAGGCCTGGGTGACCCTGTGAGCCAAGACATTATTAAAGCACAAAGTAAATTACAGGCACTGTTTGCTATCCCATTAGTAACTCAAACAGTACAAGGGGCTCCTCCTGTCAGATCCTTGTAAGTTAAGCTTGTAATAAACACTTGTCTTTTTTTTTTTTTCCAGAGCAAAAATGGAAATGAAGGAGTTGAAAACTCCCTCTCCTTGGACTGATTTTTAAAAGGTTTTGCAGTGAAAATTCTTATGTATACAGAGAGGTTCCATCCTCTAGGTTCACTCTGTCCCAAGTCCTAGGAGCTAGGAAATAAGAAATGATTTTTGAGTCTGGAACCTGAATCCAAGGTTTCGAGACTTGTGATGTTTTAGCCAACTTGCTTAGCATCTCTGACAATTTCTGGACATGTAAAATGAGAATCATCACCATCATTATCCCTTCTTGGTTATGATGTCTCTTCAATTAAATATGGGTAAGCTAGCCTTCCACAGTCTCATTTATATAATATGAAGATTAAGGATAATAATAATCCATGGAGGTTTGGAGAAGATTTACAGAGATAGTAATTAAGAGTGCTTAACATTGTAAAAGGTCTATAGTCTACATATATTAGCTATTTAATTATACACTGTTACCTCTTACTATATTAAGCACTCAATGGTATCTCTGTAAATCCTATTCAAAACTATGAATTATTGTTATCCTTAAACTTCACATTAAATGAANAGAAGATTTACAGAGATAGTAATTAAGAGTGCTTAACATTGTAAAAGGTCTATAGTCTACATATATTAGCTATTTAATTATACACTGTTACCTCTTACTATATTAAGCACTCAATGCTATCTCTGTAAATCCTATTCAAAACTATGAATTATTGTTATCCTTAAACTTCACATTAAATGAACGAGGCTGTGGAAGGCTAACTTACCTATAGTTAAAAAATGCAAAGGCAGAAAGGTTAGACTTTGCTGCAGATCTATATGATTTCTGGCAGGAAAGCTGAACCTCAGCTCACTATGTTCATCTTTTTATTCACTCAGCTAGGTACAGAATAGGTCAGAGCTCTTTAGTGCTAGGCACCCAAGAAGCAAAATTGTTTTGTTATTTTCAAAGCATTATTCAAATGATGGTTGTTGGATCAAGAGTCACATTTCCATAGACCAAATGAGCTCATCAGCCCCTTGTGCAAGACAGTAAATAGACATCTAACACCTCTGCATTTTTATCCCTGGGAATTTGTAATAATAAATCCTTTCTGTTGTTATTCAGTTGCTAAGTCATGTCTGATTCTTTGTGACCCCATGAACTGCCAGGGTCCTCTGTCTTATACTATCTCCCAGAGTTAGCTCAAATTCATATCCATTGAGTTGGTGACACTATCTAACCATCTTATCCTCTGCCACCCCCTTCTCTTTTGCCTTCAATCTTTCGAGCATCAGAGCCTTTTCTGGTGAGTCAGTTCTTTATATCAGGTGGCCAAAATATTGGAGTCTCACTTTCCACATCAGTCCTTCCAAAGAATAATTTCTTTTCAGTTCAGTTCAGTTGCTCAGATGTGTTTGACTCTTTGCAACCCCATGAATTGCACCACGCCAGGCCTCCCTGTCCATCACCAACTCCTGGAGTTCACCCAAACTCACATCCATCGAGTCAGTGATGCCATCCAGCCATCTCATCCTCTGTTGTCCGCTTCTCCTCCTGCCCCCAATCCCTCCCAGCATCAGAGTCTTTTCCAATGAGTCAACTATTCATATGAGGTGGCCAAAGTACTGGAGTTTCAGCTTTAGCATCATTCCTTCCAAAGAAATCCCAGAACTGATCTCCCTTTAGAATGGACTGGTTGGATCTCCTTGCAGTCCAAGGGACTCTTAAGAGACTTCTCCAACACCACAGTTCAAAAGCATCAATTATTTGGCGCTCAGCTTTCTTCACAGTCCAACTCTCACATCCATACATGATCACTGGAAAAACCATAGCCTTGACTAGACGGACCTTTGTTGGCAAAGTAATGTCTCTGCTTTTCAATATGCTATCTAGTTTGGTCATAACTTTCCTTCCAAGGAGTAAGCGTCTTTTAATTTCATGGCTGCAATCACCATCTGCAGTGATTTTGGAGCCCCCCAAAATAAAGTCTGACACTGTTTCCACTGTTTCCCCAAATATTTCCCATGAAGTGATGGGACCAGATGCCATGATCTTCGTTTTCTGAATGTTGAGCTTTAAGCCAAATTTTTCACTCTCTTCTTTCACTTTCATCAAGAAGCTTTTTAGTTCCTCTTCACTTTCTGCCATAAGGGTGGTGTCATCTGCATATCTGAGGTTATTGATATTTCTCCTGGCAATCTTGATTCCAGCTTGTGCTTCTTCCCGTCCAGTGTGTCTCATGATGTACTCTGCATAGAAGTTAAATAAGCAGGGTGACAATATACAGCCTTGACGTACTCCTTTTCCTATTTGGAACCAGTCTGTTGTTCCATGTCCAGTTCTAACTGTTGCTTCCTGACCTGCATACAGATTTCTCAAGAGGCAGGTCAGGTGGTCTGGTATTCCCATCTCTTTCAGAATTTTCCACAGTTTATTGTGATCCACACAGTCAAAGGCTTTGGCATAGTCAATAAAGCAGAAATAGATGTTTTTCTGGAACTCTCTTGCTTTTTCCATGATCCAGCGGATGTTGGCAATTTGATCTCTGGTTCCTCTGCCTTTTCTAAAACCAGCTTGAACATCAGGGAGTTCACGGTTCACATATTGCTGAAGCCTGGCTTGGAGAATTTTGAGCATTACTTTACTAGCATGTGAGATGAGTGCAATTGTGCGGTAGTTTGAGCATTCTTTGGCATTGCCTTTCTTTGGAATTGGAATGAAAACTGACCTTTTCCACTGCCAAGTTTTCCAAATTTGCTGGCATATTGAGTGCAACACTTTCACAGCATCATCTTTCAGGATTTGAAATAGCTCAACTGGAATTCCATCACCTCCACTAGCTTTGTTCGTAGTGATGCTTTCTAAGGCCCACTTGACTTCACATTCCAGGATGTCTGGCTCTTAGTGAGTGATCACGCCATTGTGATTATCTGGGTCATGAAGCTCTTTTTTGTACAGTTCTTCTGTGTATTCTTGCCACCTCTTCTTAATATCTTCTGCTTCTGTTAGATCCATACCATTTCTGTCCTTTATCGAGCCCATCTTTGCATGAAATGTTCCCTTGGTATCTCTGATTTTCTTGAAGAGATCTCTAGTCTTTCCCATTCTGTTCTTTTCCTCTTTTCATTGATCGCTAAGGAAGGCTTTCTTAGCTCTCCTTGCTATTCTTTGGAACTCTGCATTCAGATGCTTATATCTTTCCTTTTCTCCTTTGCTTTTTGCTTCTCTTCTTTTCACAGCTATTTATAAGTCCTCCCCAGACAGCCATTTTGCTTTTTTGCATTTTTTTTCTTTTAGGGTTGACTGATTTGATCTCTCAGAAGCCCAAGGGATTCTCAAGAGTCTTCTTCAACGCCACAAAAGAGTGAAGGTTAGTGTGTGGCTGTTTGGAGCCAATACTTGGATATTCCAAAGTTTTATTCAGGCTCTGTTTAACCTTTAGCCTATGATGTTAAACGAAATTACAACTACCATAATCTTCAATTTATCCCCCAGTCTAATTTCACGCTAATAAAGGGTAGAGGTTTAGAGGTTGTTAAGATGAGAAAGGAAGCAGCAGCAAGAGCCAGTGGAAGTCTAAAACATTTAGGCCCCAGCGCCACTTTTGGCAGTCTTCAAAAGCCTTCTAGACGCAAACTCTCATGTAGCAGAGAAGTGTATCTCATACCCTGGGCTACACAAAGTTTGGAAAATTATTTGGAATGGCGATCTAGAATGCACCCTTTCCCAGTTTCTTAAAAGGAAAGACCTGAAAGGTTGTTGTTGAATTACGACGCCGGGATTCTTGGCCCCTGGAGGAGAAGAATTCAATCCGGGGCCAGAGACGAGGCTTGATCGCTCAGAGCTTTTGTGTAATAAAGTTTTATTAAAGTATAAAGGAGATAGAGAAAGCTTCTGACATAGGCATCAGAAGGGGGCAGAAAGAGTACCCGCTTGTTAGAGTTAGCAATGAAGTTATATACTCTCCAAAGAATCAAAAAAATGTCTGGAGGTTGTAAAGACCTCACCAGACCTACTCCCATAATTTACATTTTAAGATAACAGAATTAGCCAGAAGGTTTAATCCAGAGACTGTCCTCAGGCAGAATACATTGTTGTTATATAATCCTAAGGAATGTAGAGAAGAAAAAAAGTTTGTCCTTTCTTCCTCCTTGAGAATTCCAGACCCCTCTCTCCTTGGGGACCCCTAGACTTCTTATCAACCTGCCTAGGAAATGACTCTCTCAGACCAAAGTTGACTATGTGTTTATAAGAGATATTGAGACCAGTATATGCAAACAATATTTCAAAGTACTGATTACTTAATTTTTTCTCAACTTTAATAAGACAAGTTGTTGAATACTCCCTAACCCTTATTAACGTTGTCTCTAAAAAGTACTATTTTTATTGTGATGGAAAGGGACAAGACAAGAAGAATTATGAAGTGAAAGATCTAAACACTTTGGTCAATAGAACTAGTAACTCCATTGGAAATGATGTTGGTCTTGCAATTTCAAGGCATCTTCGACAATATTTAAGCTGTGCCTGGGATAAAGTAGATTCAAACGCATTGAAAATGTTACCGTTTGCTGCAGAAACATCTCAAGTGCATGAACTTGACTATCACAGGATTCAAAGACAAACAGAAAAGTTCTTTTTTTTTTTTTTCATTTCAAGGAGGAGCAAAATGCCGTTTTAAAATTGGCTCTCAGTCTCCAAACTTAGATCTTCTATGTCCAACTTCCATAAAGTGGTGTTTTTTCAGCAGTAAGCTCATATAGATTCAGCAATATTCTTTTCTACAAGAGAGAAAATAAAGAGTTCAGGTTATTTCTCCTACCACTCCACTAAATGTAGCAACGTAATAGAATAATCCTCTAGATTGCTGTATATGATGCAAAGTACAGAAAGAAGGACATGTCCTTTGCTGGGGAAAAAAAAAAAAAAGAACTACTGATACAGGTTCTATTGTCCTTGAGTGAAAAATATTCATCTTCAAAATGGCCTTTAACCTTTCTAATCTATTTTCATGGTAATTTTGATTGTACATTAAAAAAAAAATCTCACATACTCATGTTAGAACTTTTTCAGAAAGATGTATTCTGACACTACGAAATTATATTCTAAAGGTCAAGTTGGACCATAACTCTCCATAGTCAGTGAGTCTGTTTTTGTTCATTTCACAAATATTTAATAGGCACCTACTATTCTGGTACAGGTGCTAGAAAAAAAAGCAGTAAATAAAGGAAGTGACATGTGTCTCTTGTTGAACTTTTATCTCAGTTCAGAGGCAGGCAGAAGATACACATGTACTTAACCAAGGTGAATCCATGTAGTAGGACGCACTAAGGAAAAAGTAAAGCAGAGTGGAGAGAGTAGAGGTGGGTCAGTTTCAGATTGCGCTGGGAGAGGTGTTGGTTCTGAGAAGATGATATCCGAACAGAGATTTAATTGATAGTTGGTGGGAAGGAGGCAGCTATGTGAATGCCAGGGAAGAAGGGACTAGAGCTCTGAATTCTTGTAAAGTCTCTGAGGCAGGAAGAAGCTTGGCACAACTGAAGAACAGACAGAATATCAGCAGCATTGGAAATTCAGAAGCATTAGCGATTGGCAAATGCTTTTTCTGCATACAGAACAATGCTTGATCTGATACTAGCTGATTTTCCAACCTTAGCTCTCAACATTGCTCTACTCACTTCTCTAGTTTTGCTGGACTGCTTGGAGAGTTCAGTGTGCACATACCGGGCTGTTCATGCTTCCCTTTATTAATACATGTGGTTCTCCCTGCCTGAAAGTGCTTCTACACTTTGTCATCTGATAAACCTTACTCATCTTTCAAGATCAATCTTCCATCCCATCCCTGTGGAGTCACAGAGAAGGAATGATTAACTGCCTGAATTATCCAGGCCTCTATAGATATCAAAATATTCTGTCACTTGTTTTAGAGCCTGTATTCTAATGCAGTACCCATCTCTTCTGCTCGATTTTGGCCTATCATCAAATTCACTATAACATTTTAGATTGCAGACTCCAGAAGAACATGCACCTTTCCTGTGTCTAATGCAGAATTAAAGCACATGTGCTCAATCACTAAGTCATGTCTGATTCTTTGCTACCCCGTGGACTGTAGCCCACCAGGTTTCTCTGTCCATGGGATTCTCCAGGTAAGAACATTGGAGTGGGTTGCCATTTCCTCCTCCAGGAAATCTTTCTGACCCAGGGATCAAGCCCATGTCTCCTGCATTGACAAGCAGATTCTTTACCCAATGAGCCACCTGGGAAGCTGCAGAAATAGAGATTAGCACTCAAATGAATCAATCATTTCTCCTTCCTTCTTTGCTTTCAATTAATTTTAACTAATTTATTTAAACTAATTTTTACTAACTCACTCATTTGATACCTCCTTTTCCCTCTTCCCTTGCAGCCATGTTATTAGAAAATCACATTGAAGCTACCTGCAACACACGCATCATCTATTCACCTCTACAAACCCTCACTGTACCATCCTCCTCCTTCAAGAGAGATGACCCTGGCTGTCTGGTCGCCTCACTCCTTGTGCATTAAGAAATTTCTCACCAGGCCTTAACCTTGCTCCCTCTTCAGGCTTCACACAGAGACTGTCTTAGACCACCCTGTCACATGCAACATACTTTCCCATACTCTTTATTACATTACCATTTATTGCTTTCATAAGGTGTATCAAAATACTGGATTGTCTGCTTATATATTAGCTTATCATTCACCCTCCCTCATTTTACTATAAGGTCGCTGACCTTGTATATATCACAGCTGTGTCTAGGACCCAGCATATGTGGCACACATACAGCTTTAACCAGTGAATGAGTGAGTGAACCGATACATGAGCAGCTGTAACGTGCCAGGCTCTGCATTAGACAATAGAATACAAAGAAATTAATTCATTGACTTTGGCACAGATGCCCTCTTTCCTTCTTTGTAAGTCCAGTTTTTCTTTCTTCTGTTCTCATGCATTTTTGGAGAGAATATTTATTTAGTGCAGTGAGTTGGAACCTTGTGATAAAGCCCTAGAGCAGAGGACATGGCTCTCATCTGGAAGAGAACCAGTTATTTGTGTCCTTAAAGGAGTCCCTAACCTTGAGAACTTACTTTGCAGTCATTTGAGCTTGATAATTAGGTGATGTGAATGGGTTAGGGGCTTCCCAGGTGGCGCTAGTGGTAAAGAACCTGCCTGCCAATGCAGGAGATATAAGAGACGCAGGTTTGATCCCTGGGTCAGGAAGACCCCCTAGAGGAGGAAATGGCAACCCACTCCAGTATTCTTGCCTGGAGAATCCCATGGACAGAAGAGCCTGGTGGGCTACAGTCCATAGGGTCACAAAGAGTCAGACATGACTGGAGCAACTTAGAACAGCAGAGTACTATGGGTTAGGTCGAATATATTTCTCTATTAGTACTCATCACAAATACTGTGGTTAATAGTTTAAGTATCTACCTTTCTTACCAAATTCTGAGATACTCAGTAGCAAGCAGTGCATCTTACTTATTTTTTCATTCTCTTCATCAAGTACTGCCATAGAAGTGCTCATTTTTCCCTAAAACAACTATCACAATAATTAAGGCACCTATTTAATCCTTTTTCAGAGCATATAAGAACCTTTAGAGATTGTGTTGCCTACTTTCTAACATTTCAGATGAGAAAATGATGGGAAAGATTATGTTCAAATTAAATAGCACACACAAAAATGTGGTTTGGGTCCATGACTTCAAGGCTTGACAGCTCCTTTGGTCCAAAGTCACATATTTATCAGAGAGAAAAAACAACGTTCTTGGGAATCATGCTGGGCTGATGAAACCTCTGCTCTCATATGGCAAGGCAGTAAACAAGTGATTTAGAAATGAGTGCTGAGTTGGCATAGAGAGCTGATGTTTCATCTACAGAAGACTTAAGGCATATGCCACTTTGACAGTAAGGAAATTCTGAATACTCTGAGTCTGTCACTGGCAAGAAGGAACTGAGAGCTGTCACTGAATTAATATATCAGGTGATGCTGGAGAAAACACTTCCTTCTAGAGGATGGTCTACTTGCAGTGACAGCAAAGAATTAGACATAGCCTTCGAGGTGATATATGTTTACTGGAACACTCAATTAACCAGAACGTTGCTATTTTGGAGAACTTTGAGAAAATCCTTGTTTGACTACCTTGAGTTTTTCAAGTTATTTGAGGAGCAAAGATAAAAAGAGAGACCATAAGCAGTCAGGATCCTAACATTCATTGAAAGCCTCTGCTGGGGAGTCCTGACTTCTGACAGACCCTGATCATCATGGTGGTCTTAACTGTTTATGTAACATCTTGGGTAATCAATTCCTCATCCAATTTTTTAATGTCAATTCCCTGTGTAGTTAGATTCCATTGATATCTCAACAGTCCATACTCTAGACTTTTTATCATCTGAGCTGTGAACATATTTCTAGGTTCTTTATAAAGCCTTTTTGGTAATTTAACTACAGTTTGCACACAAAGGTTAGAGAGCAGGGCTATAGAGACCTCTTATCTGGTCTGAGCAATCCTGCCTTCTCAAAAACTTTTGTATTAGCTCAAACAATATTCATACCTTACACAAAACGTAAAAAATTAATTAAAAAGCCACTTTATTCTTTATGGGACTTCCTTGGTGATTCAGTGAGTACAACTCTGTGCTTCCAATGCAGGGGGTACAGGTTCAATCCCTGGTTGAGAAAGTTCTAAATGACGTGTGGTGAGGCCAAGTAAATAAATAATAAAATAAAACAGCTCTACAAATAAAGTATATTAAAATTAGGATGCTCCCTGGGTCTATGGGAAAATAAAGGAAGAGAAGCTGGAGCCTTTGTTACATTTGCTAGATGGACTGTAATACCAGTCATGCCTTCCCTAGACCATCGGGTCATATTGTGTGGAAGGCATGTTGGAGTGAAGTAACCATTTTAGAGGGAGCTTAATGGAGAAGAGTCCAGCTAGAGACACTTAGAAAGGCTTAAGTAGAAAAATCGGGGGTTGGGTTGACCCAGTCCCCTCTGGTCAACTTTTCTAACATCCTGATCTTTGTGAGTCATCATTTCCCTTCACCATTTAGTGACATGCTGGATGGATTTTTTTTTTAAGAGTAAAAGCAACTCAGAAAGATGAATGTGTACAGCTGAGCTAAAAAATTCATCAGCTTTAAGCAAAAGAATCACTTATGAACATCTCATTCATTAGAAAACCACTAATTTGACATCTGTACTCACTTTAACTTTTATATAGTCACTCTCTATAAAGACAGCATTCAAAACATATACACTGTAGCCACAGATGCAAGAAAATGTTTAACCTCCATAAGAAAATTCACTGTACTCAGTGATGATTTAGTGGCAGAGTAAGAACTAGATTCTAGACCTCCCATTTCCCAATCTAGTAATTTTCCTCCTAGTTGATAATTTAAGATGTTCTGGAAAACAAATAAAAAACTCATGCATTTCTGTGTAAATGTTGCATGTGGGCTATTTGTATACAGAGGAACTAAAATGATAGTTATTATTTTTACACAATTTCTAGGTCACAAGTACTTCCCTAAGTACTTCAGATACACAAAGTCATTTAGTCTTGCAAACAGCTTTATAAAGTGTGAACTACTGTTAGGCCTGTTTTAAAGATGAACAAACTGAACCCCAAAGCCCTGGGTGTGGGGTACAGTGAGGGTGGGTCTCCCCTCTTCAATTCCTCCTATTGTTCCCCAGAAGTCTTATCTGGGCTGTACGTCCTGTCCCCCCCTTAGCGGTCCCTCCCCCCATTGTGGCCAGAGAGACCTCAGGCCCGCAGGGAGGCTCCAGCTCCTCCTCAGCCTCCCACCCCAGCAGTCTATTGTCTGCTGAGGAAGCTCAAGTACACGTGACTGGCCCCAGGGGACGAATGGACACAGTGGACACACTGATGACCAAGGACCCGGGCAGGACAGGGCATCTGGACGCGAATCTCTGCACGTTTGGGTCTCGGACCCAGGGGCTGTCCCAGAAGTTGGGAGGGGTGAAGACCTCCACTCTTAGGTCTATGGCTTGAAGAAGTATCCCTTCCTGCTCAATATGGATATGCTTTGCGACCTCCCAGACAGCAAAAATAAGGAGACCCAGAGCCAGAAGGGGCCAGAGCCCCCAGCATCCTCCCCACCTCCCCATGTTCCCTCAGCTGAACATGGTGGCCTCAGAAAAAAAGGTACCGTGGGCATTCAGTGCTTTAGCATCTGGGTGTTGGGGGAACGGTGGGAAGTCAGCCCACAGCAGGCTTTCCAGTGGCGTCTAGAACAGGGACCAGATGGGAGGGAAAGGGGCTGGATAAAAGGGAGGATACATCAAGGTTCTAGGGTTTTCCTGTAGCCCCAAGACCTGGACTGAGAGATGCTGCAACTGGAAGTGAGGGACAAAGATAACTACATTTTTTAAATCTTACATCCTGCACCCTTCTCCTTTCACCAGACCCTTCCTCCAACGACTGATTTGAGGGGCCATCGGATCTCTTCCACACTCCTTTACCCCAACTTCAGCTTCCCCTTCCCTCTGCTAAGACAGCAGCTTTAGTGATATAACAAAACCTTTATTCTCAGAAAAAAGAAAAATTAAAAACAAAACCAATGATTTCTATCTGGCCCTTGCCCCAGCCCTCCCACCCACCCACATATCCTCCTTTTGAGGGGACCTGTGATGCATGCATAGGGGTGGGAGCTGAAGGAACCTGTGTTCCTTGGGCAGAAAGAAATCTTTTTGAATCTAGGTGCCCTCCTCCAAGTTGACATCACNGAAAAATTAAAAACAAAACCAATGATTTCTATCTGGCCCTTGCCCCAGCCCTCCCACCCACCCACATATCCTCCTTTTGAGGGGACCTGTGATGCATGCATAGGGGTGGGAGCTGAAGGAACCTGTGTTCCTTGGGCAGAAAGAAATCTTTTTGAATCTAGGTGCCCTCCTCCAAGTTGACATCACTCCCAGCCTTGCCCCGCCTCCAGACACACCAAGAGGGAGGAATTCCGGAGCAGTGCCAAAAGATTGCCCTGAAGTTCCTGGGGGAACAGAGTGGCTGAGTCAGCACCACCCCCATGGCCTTCACCAGTTACAGCTCATCTTCATCCAGCTTGGCAAGTCTGGCTTGGCAGGGAGGGGTGTCCGGAATTGGTGGGACTGGAGGAGAGTCATGAGGAGCCTGGAGGATGGCACTGGGCGTCTGAAAAGAGACTCAAGTCAGAAAATCAAAGAAGTTCAGGCATCCACCCTCACTCCTCTCTCGTCAATGGAAGCCCCTAGTCGAGCCACGCCCTCTGGCCAGACATCTCAGATCATCTGAGACCATCAGCTTCTCCCAGGGTTAAACTGGAGTCGGGGAGGGCAAGAGATGGGAAGTAGGAAGGGGCGGACAAAAGGAAGGTGGTGGAAGAAAGGAATGATATGGGGGTTTGGGGACCTGGAATGGAAAGAGAAGCCCTCCCCATTCTGCCCTTACAACCAGGGAACTTCATTCCTCATACCTGTGTGTCCAGGCGCAGGGGGGCTCTGGCCACCTCCCCCTTGGATGACAGCAGCAGGGATGGGAGAGAACCATTGATGGGTGTGTGTGTGCTGAGCTGGGCCCGGTCTCCAGGCTGAATTCTCCCCGGGCTCCTCACCCCAGGCCCTCCTGGGCGCCCCAGGCTGTTGGTCTGACTCTCCCGTCTCTGGTACTCAATGGGTGACTGCAGCGCTGGGGCAAAGAGGACAGAAGGAGGGTTACAGCAAAGCACACCCTTTCCCAGGGGCTCTGCTCAGGCCATCTTCTCTCACTCTGCCCTCCCCTCCCAAGGGCTGTCAGCCAATGTAGGTTGATTTAGGGGGATTCTGAGTTACTAAATCTCAAGTTAGTAGTGAAAAAGTGGAGATGAGGGGAGAGGGCAGGGATCAGAGACTGGGCAGGGAGGGATTCAGGAGATCAAAGGGCCGAGGAAAGATGGGAAGGAGTGAGGGGGTGGGCTTCACCATTGAGAAAGTCCCGCTGGCTTTCCAGGATCTGGGCCACTTGCTTGATCCAGGCCTGACTGACTGCAGGGTCTGCAGCCTGCAGGACGTAGCGCTGGATCCTACTGTCTGGCCCTCTGGAGGTCAGTGCAAACCGGCAAGGGTCACCTTGGAGGTCCGCCTCCAGTCCCAGGCAGCTCACCTGGATTGGCAAAGAGGAGGTAGCCTCCAAATTCTTCAGCCCCTCCTCAGGACCCTGCCCCTCCAACAAATATCCCAGAGCCAGATATTCTCTCACAGGCCTCCCTGACCCCAGTCAGGCCCCTCCCGGGGGGTCCCCCTCCCCACCTTGATGCTGTTCTTGTACACATAACCAGGCTGCGCTCCACCTCGTACTCCTCCTCCCAAGGCCTCGCTGAAGATGACAATTTGCTCAAAGAGGAAGACACGCCTCTCTCGGCCCCGGGAAGAGAGCAGCCCCCCAGCCTCCGGCTCTGTGACCCAGAATGTGTCCTGGCCCAAGAGCTTTCCCTGAGCAGTCAGTTTGCCCTAAAACCAAAGGAAAGGGGCCTTTGAGAGAAACCAGAAGAGGGGGCCACTCTCTGCTCCTCCCTCCTTCCTCTGACACTCCGACCAGCCAGCTCCTGTCAACCCCAAGAGAGGAGGACAGCTCCCTGTAGGGACTCTCTGCTCCATCCCCCTACCTCAAACCCCCGAAGTCTCCCCAGGGTCATCATGTCATTGCAGCGCTTGGGTACGAAGCACATGACCTCCACCGCTTGCTGGGACGCAGGTAAAGAGAGGAGCGTTGTCAACGTTGGGAAAGAGGCCTCTTCAGACCTCTTCAACCAGCCTCCCCCTATAAACCAGATAGCGCTATAAAGGAGCCCAGGAGACTAAGAAGATAAGGTGTGCCTGGTATGTCCTACGAGACATGGGAGCCCTCACCTCCAGCTCTTCCGTATCCATCCCAGCTCTCCTATAATACTTGAGAAAGTCCTAAGACGCAGAAAAGAAATTCTCAGGGAGGTCATGAGGACATCCTCAAGACACCTCACACCCTCCCCTGAGGACACAGGGGAGGGCCCCCAGGAATTCGAGGGGGAGCCTTAGGAACTCTGGGGAGATGAATGAAGAAAAGGTTGTCCCAACCTGCTGTGCCCCCCAGGAAGCAGGTGGCCCTGACCTTGAGCAGCAGCTGGTACTTCATGATCCTCTGCACTGGTTTGATGAGGAGGTCGTTGAGCTGCAGGCGGTGCCCCAGCTGCTGCCGGAGCTCCTGGGGACAGGGACAGACAGGGTGGTTTTGCAGCCTGGAAAGCCCACTCGTACTGATGATTCTGTCCCCCTTTCCACAAGGTATCTCAGCCACTGACCTCAAAATAGCTGTCCCCAAATTCGGATACCACATGCTCTGATTTGGGCTTATTCTGACAGTACACCACGTACATGTGCAGCCGGCGCTCCTAACGGGTAAATTTTGAGAAAGAGTCGAGGCAGTGAGGCCTGATCCACTCCCAAGCCCCTCCCCTTCTGGACGCCACGCCCTCAAGCCTCACGTGTTTGATGAATAGCTGAGCCAGCCAATCAGGATCCTTCAAACAGCGCTGTAACTCCCGCAGGAAATAGCTGGACGGGTAGACAGGGAAAGGCAGGTCAAATACCCCATCCCAGGCAAGTTAGAGCTGTCTGCCCCGTAGTGTTGCCCGGGAAGTCTCTCCAAACATTCCTCAGGCCACAGTGGGCCCATGGGGAGGACACAGAGACTACCAGACATACGCTCCTCCCCCTTGCTCTCAGGGGATCCATCACTTACTCTCGATGCCACTCATAAATTTGCTGGATGTTCCCAAACACAATCCTATCACGACCTCGAAGATTCTCGGGTACCCCCTGAGCAGCCATGGTGGCCATGTAACCCTGTGGGAAGGTGGGAAGGGAGCACGCGTGTGTTTGTGGGGCCCATCCCAGAGGGAACCTCAAAAAGTCCAGGAAGTCTGGGAGACTGGGAGGGTGGGAGCAACGAAGCACCTTCTAACACAGCCCTGGGAAGAGGGAAAGGGCTGGGCCAGGGCTGGAAAGGGAGACGGGAACTACCTCCACAATCTGCCCCAAGTCGTCCACGTACATTTTCTCTGTCTCTACCAGTTCACTCAGGACGTACCTGGGAAAAGAACAGGTTTAGCCACTTCCTCTTTCCTGGACTAGAAGCCCCTTCATTACCATGGCCAACCTCAGAGGAAATCCCAAGTCTCACATCTAAAATGTGAGAGACAGTCCTCTGCAAGTTGTGTGATTGGAGGGGGGAGGTCAGGGAGAGAGAGGGTGTAGACACTTACATACTCCTTTCCAGAGCCTTCTTCTTCTGTTCCTCTTCACTCTCAGGGGCTTGGGACAAAGTCTCCTCTTCAGGGGGCTGGAAGGAAGAACATCTCAGAGTAAGCAAACAGATGACCCTTGGGTGAGGGAAGCCACCCCACACTTATTTCTTCATGTGTGCTTGGTCTCTAAGTCATGTCCAGCTCTTTGCAACCCCGTGGACCATAGCATAGGCTCCTAGGTTCCTATGTCCATGGGATTTTCCAGGCAAGCATACTGGAGTGGGTTGCCATTTTCTTCTCCAAGAGATCCTCCCGACCCAGGGATCCTACCTGCAACTCCTCTGTGTCTGCTGCATTGACAGGCAGATTCTTTATCACTGAGCTATCTGGGAGCCCTTATTTCTTCATACCTGTGTCTTATCCCCGGAGCCTCCCAACAATGTGGTCAGCAGGTTCAGTTCTGGCAGCTCCTCTCCCGTGGCTATGGCTGGTTCCAGCATCCAGTTCTAGGGGCCAAAGGTCAGGGACAATAGCTGTGTCTCCCCATGACCAGTGGCACCCAACCCGCCCTCTCCCAGCGTTCTTCATGGATGTCTCCCATGCTTCTGTGGCGCTCCCTGCTCACCTCACATGGTCCAGCCCGGCCACCGTCTGCCTCAGTCTCCACACTGAGACAACGTTTGGAATGATCCAACCATCTTCTCAGGCCACTGACTGGCCGTGGGGGGCCCGGGGAACAGGGGCCAGAGCTGAGACCAGAGCTGGGGCCAGAGGGGGCAGCCAGACCCGAGGCAGCCGAAGCTGAGATACTCCCCTCACTGCCAGCAATGGAGTAGGACTCTGATGGGGTGGGGTGGGGTTGGGGGAGAAGGAATGACAGATGTTGCTTCAGCTCTAGATTCAGGGTACCCAGGGAGCTCCCAGAATTTCCATTCTGTGATACTCAATCCCCTCTCCCCCAGGGCTCACTCTCTTGCCATCCTCATTTGACTTGGCCAGGAAGAAAATTTCACCATGGCACCCTTGGGAGGAAGGACAGTAAACACCTGGCTCCCTGGGCCTGGCACCCCTAGTTACATGTGGAGGTTCCTTTATATCTGAGCATGGCAGTGGGGGCAGCCATCTGGGCAGACACTGGAAGCTGGGGGTGGCCATCTGCTCTCCTATAAACCCTCCCCCTTGCAATGGGTACAGACCATTCTCTGAGAAAGGGGGGAAAAAAGAGATAAGAGCCGCCCATCTGCCACCCCCAGACCCCTCCTCCATCAATTGCAGTAATCACTATGAAAAGGAAAGACTTCTGCAGCCCACCTCTCCAACACAAGCACAAACCCAACAAGGGGGCAAGTGAGGAGAGCTCATCAGAGTTATCCTTGGCCTGGGCTCAGGGACAGAGAAGCTGAGATTTGTCAAAGAGCCCCTTATAGCCCCCTCATCCCTCATTCCTCCACCCCCATGTCCCTCTACAGACCTTAAGTAGATTTTCAGCAAAAGGATTTGAGGGAAGATGTGGTTCTAGGCCTAAGGGGATTGTGAATGGGTTCTTCTCCTCAGTTGAGAGAAGTCCCTTGCCCCTTCCCCAATTTCCTTAACTTGAACTGATAGAAATGAAGGCAGAGGGGAGTCTTTGAGATCACCTATTAAGTCACTCTTCTGGAAAAGACAGGTATAGTCCCCAACCTCTAAATCCCTAGGGCCGGGACAAACTTAAGTCCTGAACCCCTCAACCCGCCCCCGACTCAACACTGAGCCCTTGCGACCTTACACTCACCACGTCCCCCCCGGGCGAAGCAGCAGCCGCATTTTGCCAGCACTTTTCGGATCACATGGGGACAGGCACAACGACCCTCCTTTTGCCCCCCCCGCATGGCGCCCGGGCCCCCCCGCACCTCCCACCCGGGCCGGCCATGCAGGGGGAATCACGGGGGGCGGGGACGACGCAGGGTGCACACCCCCCTCCCTCCTACCCCGCTCCAGGCTGGGAGAAGGGGGGAGGGAGGGAACAGAGAGCGGGGGTCCAGGGGTAGGCGGAAGTCTGATCTGGAAGAGGGCTGGGGGCTCTGCAGAGAGGGCGGCGCGGGGCCCGGCCGCCGAACTGGGCGGGGAGGGTTTCCGGAGCCGGTGCGGGGCCCAGGGTGGTCCAGATGTCCAGCGGGGAGGGGAGGGATGGTGGAGGAAGCTGGGCCAGGATGCTGCAGCCGCTCCCGCTCCGTCTCCGGCCTCTCGGATTGGGGGTGGTTCTAGGCCCGGGCAGAGGAGGAGGCGGGGGCCGACTCCCCGAGTCACTGGCGCGGCGCGGGTCCTGGCCGAGCGGCGAGCGGAATAACAGGCCCCGCCGCCGGGCCGCCGCGGGGAGGGGCCTCCGCGGCCCAGCTCCGCCCTCTCCCTCTGGTTCCCCCTTCAGCTGAACCCCCCCTTCCCCAGGAACCACCACGTTCCCATTTCACATCCCCAGCGCCTCCGCCCCTCCCCTCTAGCCGGGGCTCCCCAGCCCCCGGGTTCCCCCTCCCTCCCGCATCTCCAGCGCCGGCTGCGGAGCACTGGGGTGGGGGTTGAGCCCCGCGGCGGGGCCTGCCAGGGTCGCCCCTCGGCCTCTGCCGCGAAGGGCGCAGCGGATGGGGCCTTGGCCTGTGCGAAGATGTCCAGGGGTTGGGACTGTCCCAAGCCGCGCGGGGGGAGCGAGGGCGGGGGACGAGGTCCCCCAGTAGAGGGTGCATGAATGGGGAGCTCTTTGTGGGGAACATAGCCCAGGTGCCGCCCTCTTGCCGGACCCTTCTTTCCTCCAGGCCCCGGGACTCCAGCTGAGGCTAATCACCAATTAAGGCGAAGTCCTGGAGACTGGGCTGGCGAGGGGCCAGGGGTGGGGCGCGGGGACACTCCGCCAGCGGGGCTCGGGACCCGCTGAGGTGGAGGACTCACAGTCGACTAGAGGGCGAGAAGAAGCGTGGAGGTCTCAACGTTTCTATGAGTCTCATGCAAATTAGATGCGAACCTTTATGCTAATATGAGCAGCATATTTTTTAATTCGCCACTTTGCGCAGGATGGCAAACTGGGCGGCACCCCACCCCCAGCTTCTTACCGAGCAGAGGAACCCAGGCGGGGACCTCACGATCGCTCTCCCCTCTCTGATCCCCCTCCGTACAGTTAGATCCTGGCTCGGTACCCCCCGGCCCTAGGGGGCTTCTCTTCGAGGGCTGCGGGTACAGAGCAGTCATAAGGAACCCGCCCTCCACGCCCAGCCTCCACCTCCCGCTTCCCCTTCTGTCAAAATCCACTCTTTACAAAAGGGTCGCCGAGGCCAGGTTGGAGAGAGCAGTTAGTTCACCCAAAAACGTGCCTACGGTCCTCTTAATGGAACTCGAATTCCTGCGACTACTCCGCAGAATTCTTGTCTGCGGGTATATTGAGTTGTGGGGTGCAGCCGTCCTGAAGCCCGCTAAAGACCCGGACCCCACCTTGGTCTCCCTTCTTACCCCCTCCTGCCCGGGTAGGGCGCATGCGCGCAGCATGCCCCCCATAACCCCCAGTATCCGGTCAGTGCGGCCAGGGCCAGGGCGATCCGGGGGCTTCATGCTGGACCCCTACCCTCCTCCAAGTTTCAGAGCAGAGGGGGCACGGAAGCTGGGGGGCTCTGAGGCCTCCGTGCGTCCGGGGAGTTGCCGCCGCAGAATCCGCCCCCCTGCCCGGCTCCGCCCCCACTCCCACCCCAGCCAAACTTTTCTAAAGGGGTAGGGTTGTCGCTTTCTCTACAACCGGCGTTCAACAACAAACAAACCCCTCTTAATCCCAACTCCTCCGTCGAAGCACGATCCAGGGCTTCGCCGTGTTATCCTGGAGCCCACTAAATGCATGCCGCTCCAGGCCCTCCGGAGGCAGGCAGCCTGGCGAGACTCACAGGGAGCTCCCCATCACCGCCACCGCCCCTTCTCAGCAGGTCCGGCCCCCGCACCCCACCCCTATCCCGGACCCGGCCCACAGAGCAGAAGGGGCGCGGCATAGAGAGTTGCATATTTTACTTTATTTTTATTAAATTAAAAGCTACAGTCTGGCGGCGATTCCAGAACGGGATAAGGAGGCTCCTTATAGGGGGCAGAGAAGAGCGGGAGAAAGACTGACAGAGACAGAGACACAGGAAAGAAAGGACAAGGCTAAGGGAAAAGAGGGAATTGATTCTGAAGAACACACGCAGCCGGCTCCAGGGGTGCTCACAGCAGCCTGATCCCTCTCCCTGCACAGAAGTTCAGCAGTGGAGCAGTATGTGGGGGTGGGAGGTTCAAGAGACCCTCCCTTCCCACCCAGGTCCTTTCTCAGCAGAGTCTCTGGAGCACAGCACATACCAGAAAAAGCCAACGGCAATGGAGGGGGCAGGGCGGCTGGGATTATGTACACGCGCGGAGGAGGGGAGCAGAGCCTGGGACAGCGCCTTTGCCAGAAGGGAGTGGCTCACACTGCACTGAAGCACTCGGCCAGTGGGGGGCTGGGGAAGGGATAGCCCCTCCCTCTGCAAACTCCTTCCCAGGTCTGACAGTCCCCTACTGGAGTGTGAGGGGGGCAGAGGGAGAGAGAACAGAGGCTTCCGTTGGGTCCTACTGGAGAACAGCAGGGGCTTCCCGAAGGGGCTGTCCTTCAGTCATCGGTGATGCCCTTGGCTCTCAGCTCCTCCTGCACCCGGGTCAGGTAGGTGGGGTCCGGGTACCCAAACCTGGGAGCAAAGAGAAATGAGGGTCAAGGTTAGCCCAGCAGGCTTACTCATATTACCCCCATTCTCACCCTCATTCTGGTGCCCCACTCTAGCCCCTCCCCACCTTCCTTAAGTTTATCCAAACCCAAGATAACTGAGCCCAATTCTGCTGTTATTTGTAGGTTAAGCTGGGCACATCAGGACCAGGATGATTATAGGAGACACTGGGATGGACAAGACTGTTGAACAGTTTGGGGGTGGTCCTCTCCAGTGAGGAGGCTCCCACAGAGAAGGGGTTCCCTCTGCTGAAATGGGGAGGAGGGGTAGAGCCAAGAGAAGGGAAGGAGGAATGTCGCACAGCTGTGGTCCCCCTGTGCAGCTGGTCTTGTGGTGGATGTCGTTCCAAGTGATGACATTCGGTCTCCCTGTGGTCATGGAGGTGCCAATAGTGAAGGTGAGACGCTGGTCAAACGCCTTGCGGAACAGGGTCAGCACCTTGTTGCCCTCGGGGCAGTCCGGGAGGTAGGCCACCCGAGTAGTGCCAGGATACCGAACTCCTGGGTTTGGGTGTTCAGCCTGGGGGAATGGGGAGGCAGAATGAGCAGCTGTGCATCTGAAGGCCCAGGGAGGGTCGTGGTGGCCAGCCTCCTGGCTGTGCACCCCAGCTAATGCTGCTGGGGCAGTGACAGCCTTCCGCGGAAGGACCAGCTCTAGGGTCTGGGCACCAGAAGCCTGTTCCCAGACAAAATTCTCATCACTCAGAGGTTCTTTCTGCCCTCCCAATCCCGCAAGCAACAAACGATTCTCGAAACTGATGGGAGGTAAGCTGGGCCTTACTCTCCAGATAACTCAGCAGAAATATGAAGACAGAATCATTTATCTTTCAGCTTTCCCTTCTCCACCTGAAAGTACTCCCAGTGCATTTTCCCCTGTCTAACCTGTTCCATTTTTGTATTTCTCTCCTTCAGAGCTCCCTCATCTTTCTGCAAACTGGAACTGGACATTACTCTTTGTCAAGCAGGAAAAGACACCTGTAGGCTCTTGACCACTCCTGTTTTAACCTTCGACTGTCAACAAAATTTTCTGTCTCTTAAATCTGAAATGGAGTTAACACTCCCAGCACTGTTGAGGGGAGGTCAGACTTTTCCCACTGTGCTGGTCTGCACCTGAGCCGCAAGACTCACAGACTTCACCTCTGCTGACAATAGCTGTCAACATCCAAGTTCATCAAGGAAACAGAATTCGATTCCTTTCTTTCATACCTGATTTTCATGGGTGCCTTGGGGTCGTGGGGATGGAAAAGCTAGGCTTCAAGGGGGCCTCTTGCTCCAGGGCACTGAGCTGAGCGGGAAGGCATCCCAGGAGACAGCACGACTATATCACATCTAACAACCATACTCCCCTTGCACCCAGATTTCCTAAATCAGAGAACAATCAGAGAACAAGGAGCCTGGGGAAACCAAAGGGTAAGGGCAGCCATAGTCTTCTTACCCCCTGGACACCGGGCGGGAAGACGTACTGGATGACGATGGTGCCGTACTTCTCATAGCTGGGTAGTAGGAGTGTGGCATCCTTGGAGACCAGCATCCGCCCGTTCTGGGGCTGGTTGCCCACCAGCTGCCCATAGAAGCGGCCGCACATGGGGCAGGCCTTCTTCACCTGCAGGGCCCGGGTAATGCAGCCCTCGCAGAACGAGTGCCGGCACTTCTCCAACGTCTTGGCATTCTGGATCTCTCCCAGGCAGATGGGGCAGGTGCTTTCCTGCTCTTCTGTCTCTTCCCGAAGGCGGGGAGGAAGAGGAGGGGGCAGCGGAGGAGGAGGAGGCGGGGGAAGCCCCCGGGCCCCTGGGGGCAGGAGTGGGGCTGCACGGAGAGGGGGCGGGCCTGGGCGGTGCAGCTCAGGGTGCTCCCCTCCACCCCCCAAAGCCAGGCAGCCCATAAGCTCCCCCTGCCTCTGAGCTTTCTTGAGCTCTTTCTCTGCCTCCTTGAGCAGCCCCTTGAGAGCCTTCCTGGCCAGGTAGAGCCCATTGGGAGGAGCTGGGGGAGGGCCCTGAGGGGAAAGCTGGAGAACATAGATGTCAGAAGTCTCGCCGTCTATGAGAATGGACACGTGGTGCTCCTCCCGAAGCCGGGCCAGCCGGGCAGGGGTCTCCTTGCTCAGGAAGTCCCACACAGGCTTGGAGACAGTCACTTTGTTCTTGCAATTGCCTCCACAGGCTGCCATTCTGGACAGGACGAACGACACTGCCCCCAGGGTAAAAGGGACTCAGGGTTGGGGGGGTCCCCATTTCAGATATCAGTGCCTCCTACTTCCTGTTCCTTTCCGGTCCTATATTATCTCTACTCTTTCGGAGCCCAACCCCCATCTCCTCCCCCAAGTTCACGTTCTAGTTCTTCCCATCTTTCAAACTCCAGCACCCTCTGAAGAGCAAGAAAGCTGCTCTAACTTTATTATTATCATCTAAGGTAAGCATCAGTCTTGGTTCTCCTACACTCCTCCCTAGAGCACAGAAGCATCCTGGCCCTCCCCAACTCTGGACTGGGTTCTGTAAAAGGAAAGATTTCAACCCTCCTTTTTGCTCACTTTGATCCTGAAGAGCTTAGAATTGGCATGCAGGCACGCGCTCTCTGTCCCCACTCCCTACTTGTAGGTTGTGTGACCTGGTGGGTGGAAAGGGAAAGGAGTGGAAAACCCCTTCTCCCATTTCCACATGCCCCCACCCAGCAGCCCACGAGACAGAACCTGGGGGTAAATCTCCTGGGAATGGGATTACTAGGAACATGGAATGAAGGAAACCAATTTAAGGGTGAAAGGTAAAGTTTCCATGAAAGGCAGATACCTGGAAAGCCCATGGACGGTGACAGCAGAATCCCTTCTGTTTCCGCATTCAGCTGACCAGGACTAGGGGAGGGGCAGGGAGGGAGGAAGGGTTAGGGTGGCAAATATCACCCTTTCCCCCAGTCAGCCCAGAAGCAAACAAAAACTCCTTCCATTTCCTCTCCCCGTCTTCTGCAGAATTTCATCCCCAGCCTCTGGCCAAGTTCCTAAAGAAGGAACTTCAACATGCTAACTTTCCTCTTCCTCAGCTTGGGGCTCTTAAGAAACCTAGGGACACAGATTAGAGAAGTCTGGAAGGGAGAAGCCCACACACAGAGAGGTCTGTTTTGCCACCTCCCTCAGATCACAAGGACAAGAATATCTCCTTTGCTCCCCAGCTCCTCGCCCTGCTCCACATTTTGCCCATAATTCAGCTCCTAGAGCTAGGGTGCCTTCCTTGAGTGTTAACCCAGTCCCTTCTGCTGGAGTCTGTTCGGAATGCAGACTAAGTGGCGGAAGCCCCTGTAATAACGAAGTTCTGGCTGTCACCTTTTAAACCCAGCACACAAAGTCCAGGCCTGCCAGCAACCTCGGCTGCATTTCAGGAGGGGTGGAGCTCACGCAGGGGATCCTGAAGATCTGAATATCTCCTGATATTCTCCACCACCACCATCCCCTCTCTGCCCCAGTCTTGCTGTGTTCAGCTACAGAGCTATCCCTACAACACCTCCAAATGCGGCCCAAATAGAAAGAAGGGCCATTAGTGTGACCTCAATTCCTTGACTGATCCAAAAGGGAGCAGCTGTCCGTTTGTGCCTCCTTCCCAGCCCCTCAAGGCCAGATGCACCTCAAGATTCAGAAAGCGAAATCGGAACCCTAGAGCCTCGGCTCATTCGGTCCATCCAGGTGGAACGCCCCCTCCCCATCAGAGTGAAGCCAGGACCTAGGTGTCCTTTGCTCCGAGTCCTGCTGGCACAGAAAAGGGAGGCGGGGCCACAGTTTTTGCTGGGTCCGATTCCTCTGGGGCAGCCCAGGCCGGACAAGGGGCCAGTCCCTCCCGTTCGAGAGGGGCCGGCGGACAGGGGCAGCCAGGAAGGGCCAGGGTCCCTGGGGGCATCAACGGAGGCATCTCCACCCCTCCCCCCCACGACCTCCTGCCAGACGCGACCCGGAACCAACTCCCCGCATCCCCGGCTCGGCAGAGCCCCCGCAGCCCCACCATTGGGTGGGGATGCATGTCGGCCGGATAGCGGGTCCCAGAACCCCCAAATGGAGGCCAAGGCTGGAGGGTAACAGACGGAGGATCGGCGAGGCCGGGCCCGGACCCCCAGCGCCACGCGCAGGAGGAGACCGAGGAGGGGGCGCAGGGGAAGCGGGAGGGCGCGCGGGGGTGCGAGCAGGGTCCGGGGGGCGCGCGGTGGGTGTGGGGGGCGCCGGGCTCACCTACCTCTCGTCAGCGCCGCCATTGCCGGTCACATGACTGAGGCTGTTGCTGGGATGACGGTCTGGGCCTTAGCAACAAGGGCGGGGGGGAGACCCCGAGAAGGTGTGTGTGTGGGGGGGAGAGTTTGCAACGGGGTGCAGACTGAGGAAGAGGGAATGAAGGAAGATGGCACCCCCTTCCCCTCCCAGGTGATAATCACCGTTTCCTCTGACCCCCTTCCATCCACAAGCCCCTGCCTTCCGCCCCAAAACAGAAATGGAGGCGCCGTCCCAATCTTTGGAGGGGGGGTGGTGTCGTGGAGCCCAGGGTAGGAGGTTAAATCCCTTAGAGACGCTACCCTTCTCGCTTTCCCCTCCGGAGAGGGGCCCTCTCTCCCCGTTCTTTGCCAGCCAGCTGCGTGGCAGCTTCTGGAAGCTGGTGGCAGATGGGTGGGTGAGGAGTGTCGGTTTAGGTAGGTGGGGAAAAGGGGGCAATTTCTCTGTGATCCTTTTTCTAGAAAGGCCTTTGAGGAATAGGAGGTAGGAAGAAGAGTCATAGTAAAAAGCATTGGTTCTAAAAAATAAATCCAGGACTAAGACGTTTTCCTTCTTTATTGCTTGCCTTTTCCTAGATTGTTACCTTCTGTCAAACCTGCTCTCAGCTGGGTATTGATCTCTGATTTTTCTCTTTACACTGAGGCTGGTGCAGAATAAGTGAATACATTTTGTCCAAAAAAAAATGCCTTGGAGTGATGGTATCAAGTCTATGGTTGAAATAGTTAAAAACTCACAAAGCGAGGGGGGAGAGGTGGGGGTGGGGACGGACCCTGTTCTGCTTCTCACATTAGAGCCAGCAGTCTCCGCCCCCAGTCCAACTCACTTCCCTGGGGCCACATCAAGCCACGTTTTTCCAACGGTCAGAAGACCTCCTTGGCCAAACAGTACTGGATGGATTTCGCACACTGGAAACAACCTCTGCTGATCCACCCACTTTCTTCACTTCCACTCCAGGCTGGATGGCTGATCACTTCCTTCTTTACTTTCCCAGGACCCTGATGTACTCTTCCTGTCCCCCACACAAAGGACATCTTTCCCAGGAAGCCTGAGAAAATACTGGATTCCTTCTCCTTTAGCTCGCATGTGCTTGGTGCTGTTAAGACTCACTCACCTTTAGAGATGTGAGTGTCATCTAGCCCAGAACTCTGGGGAAAGGGGCTGGGGGGGGGGGCTCACATCACCTCAATTGTCCCTGGCCCCCCCTTCCCCCCTCCGTTCCTGACTCCTGCAAAACTGGGGAATGTCTTCCATTCACATGCACACTCCTCGCCACCTTTTAAGCTCATAGCCGTCTATCTTGAAACCCACGTCCTTAGGGACCCAACACCTTAAAGATCAGTTCTTTACTTGTCACTGCACCCCTAAGCCCAGGCTTTCGAAAAAGAGGAGTGGGGGAGAAAAATAATTTCTGTGAAGGAATTTGAATTCAATAATTTATTTTCTTTATAGTGACAGCAATGGGAGTAAATACACGAGATCGTTTTATTAATAAAACAAAAAAGATGAACAGAAGCAACAAATGAAAACCATAATGCTTATGATACATCAGCCAGAAATGGGTCAGAAAACCCATTTCTAAACAAAGTTGCTGGTGTCATGGAGTTTTATTGCATTCAACAAGGGAAAGGTAGACGGTGGAATGAAAAAGATCCATGAGGCTCCTGACAGGAAAATTTTATAGGGGCTCCAATCCTCAACCGGGGACTCCTCTTGTTACTTCCTTTGGAGAAGATGGAGGGGCAGGAAGAATTCTCCTTTATGACCTCATGACTTCTTATGAGACAGATCAGTCCAGTCAGATACAGAGCAGAGGGTCTTTGTATCCCTAGAGGCCACTTGCTGGTGCCCCATCTTTGTGTTCCAGAGAAATGCAGAAGCCTCAGGGGAGATGCAGAATCACAAGAAGAATGGCTGCCTGAGGCCCAAAGGCAGTGTGGGGAACGGAACTATCCCAGCTCATCAGGGTCCATTGCATTCTGAGAATATCATGCATCAGCCCAACTCGCTTTGGAGGGGGCTGGGTGACTGAGTTATGGCTCTGACTCCTCTCTGGGGGTGGAGAGTGAAGATGACAAAGAGGGCCATCTGTCCCCTGAGAGACACAGTAGCAGTTAAGATGGACAGAAAAGAACAGAATAACAAATCCAACTGGGAAAAGGTTTGAGAAGGGGCAGGGGAGGAAGTATGCTAGAGGCATACATCCAGGGAGTGGAGGAGGCATCCCCATGTGAGACTTCCAATCTCTTGAGATGATGAGGGTTAACCAAAGTAGAGGTATTCCCTTCTGCTGGGACTAAAACCTCTAGGATGGCTAGACATGAAGAAAGGAAATTTAACACAGGGAGTGAACCTTACACCCTTGGCTCATCCGTCCAGCCTCCAGAACTGACCACACCTCCACTGAAGGGTTCTGGCCCTAGGAGGGATGTGAGGTCCTGGTGAAGAGCAGCAGCAGTCAAACAGCTTCACCCAGGATTCAACACTATGGCCATCTCTAGTGGGGGTAGGTGGAGTGAGGGAAGAGATCAGTCAACCCTCAACAAGAGACCTCCAATTCCCTAAATAATCACAGGAGTCCTCATAGGTCCCACCTCCACAAGCTGCCAGCCCACCAACCACTCTCCACCCTGCCTGGATAAGACTGGCCATATCCCAGTGTATGTGTGCATGCTGGCACCCACATCTATAGTGTCTTGAAAATCTTCCATCCCAGGGCCTATTAGAAAGGAAGCATGCCACAATGAGTTCTATAAAGTTATCAGCAAAATTCAGATACTCTTAGCTCATCCCACACAGCAAAGTGCATCCAGAGTAAGTTGCTTGAGCCAGGTCCATCTGTCCAGTCAGGTCTTGAAGATGGCCAACAACCCCCTTCCCCCAGCTCCTCCTGTGTTATGGAAACAACAGGACATTTTACAAAGATCAAGGCACTTGGGAGAGAGTCAACAGTAAACACTCCAATGAAGCAAGCGACTTGGTGGGGAAGGGAAAGCGGGGAGGGAGAGAAGGAAAGGAAGGGGAGAGAAAACAATGAATCAGTATTTCTGAGGGCCAGGAAGAGCCTACTCAACAAGATGGAGTTATTTGGATGGAAGGAGCCTGTAGCCTGAAGTTAGCAAGAGAGGAAGAGAAGTTAGTGGCCAGAACATCCACAATTCCCCCATGCCTCTCAGACCCCCACCACCTGAAACATAGAGCAGCAGTCACCATCAAGTCAGGCAGTCTCTTAGGCAAAGATGTTGGTAATAAAATCCAGGAATCGCTTAGCATACTGCTCAGGATGGACAGTAGAGATCTCTGCCCCGGCCTATGAGAGGAAGGTGTAGAACAGGGTGTCAGTCCCCACAGCCCTTCCCAGCTCCCTGCCCTCCCCTTCTTCCCACTCCCAACCATTTCCATATCCAGCCCTTCATCCTTCTGCCACCCCACTGCTCTGGCACAAGAGGCTCTTGAATAGTCAAGACAGGAAAGGAAAGGCTTCAGGGAACCCTCACCCCATGCTTGACAGTTTTGGCTGCGTGAGCTGCTTTCTTCTTGGCATCATACTGTGTCAGGATGTCAATGAGGCCCATGAAATATACCTCCTTCTGAGGGGCCCCTGGGGAGAGAGACCAGTGATGAAGACCAAGTATAGTTCCAATTCCCTCCCCTCAGGAACCAGTCAGATTTCTTCTGAAAAGCTAACCAGCCTCTCCATCCACCACCCTGGTCTCTGTCCCCCAGGGACTACCCTCCCTGCCCTTAAATTTCCAGACTCTTTCTCACCCTCAGCACTCCGGATGGCGTAGACATCAATGAAGGATTCAAACTCTCCAGGGCCCAGGGGCCGGTGGGAATGGATGTAGCCGCCGATACCTTCAGGGGAAGTGCCATAGGAGCCCACCGGAGCAGGAGGTCCAGTAAGGCCACAGTCCCCATCCCCCTCTGACTCCTCCTCCCGCACCGGCCCGTCCTCCTCCGGCTCAGAGCCCCGTATGATGTCGTGGATGCCCAGAAGAAGGCTGTAGTCCATGATCTTCAGCTGCACTAGGAACTGAGACCCCACTGGCAGGTTAGAAGCCCCAGATGCTCTCTCCATTCCCATGTACCACCCTTATACCTCCCTCTCTGACTGTCCAGGGACCCCTGGGGAAAGGAAGTGTAAAAACAGAGGGTTGGGAGCATACCATTGCCCTTTATTGCCTAAATGTCCTGGTATCTCAGATCAGTTTTTTAAAGAATTCTTTTAAGATCATTCTTTCAGTTCATACCAGCCACCCCTTCCAAAGGTCACCTCTAGAAGGTTTTCATGAAAGTGAAAGTTGCTCAGTCTTGTCCAACTTTTTGGGGCCCCACGGACTATACAGTCCATGGAATTCTCTAGGCCAGAATACTGAAGTGGGTAGCCTATTCCCCGGAGAAGGCAATGGCAACCCACTCCAGTACTCTTGCCTGAAAAATCCCATGGGCGGAGGAGCCTGGTAGGCTGCAGTCCATGGGGTCGCTAAGAGTTGGACATGACTGAGCGACTTCACTTTCACTTTTTAATTTCATGCACTGGAGAAGGAAATGGCAACCCACTCCAGTGTTCTTGCCTGGAAAATCCCAGGGACGGGGGAACCTGGTGGGCTGCCGTCTATGGGACACAACTGAAGCGACTTAGCAGCAGCAGCAGCAGCAGCAGCCTGTTTCCTTCTCCAGGGGACCTTCTCAACCCAGGGACTGAACCTAGGTCTCCCACATTGCAGGTGGATTCTTTACCAGCTGAGCCACAAGGGAAGCCCAAGAATACTGGAGTGGGTAGCCTATCCTTTCTCCAGCAGATCTTCCCAACCTAGGAATCAAACCAGGGTCTTCTGCTTGCAGGCAGATTCTTTACCAACTGAGCTATCAGGGAAGCCCAAATCCCCTATAGGCAGAGAGCCCCAAGGGAAGGGGATGAGCTCCCTCGTATTGTAAATGGATAGCTACCCAGGGGGAAGCAAAAAAGAGAAGCAACGTCATTTCCCAGGGCATCCCAATGATCACCTCCACATCTCTCTTTAGCTTCTCTAGAAAGATTTTCTTCTCCTCTTCACCAATATAAACTTTCTGGTTCTTGTTGAGAAAGTCCATATCCTTAAGGGTGGGCAGTTCCTTAACCTGAGAACAGGTAAAGGGACATCTTGGGAATACAGTCCTCCCCTACCATCTCAGCCAGTGACCCCTGCTCTATGTAGGGCTCAGTCTCTCGCTCTGGGGCCCCTGGGGGAGAGGTTTACCACCCCTCTCACCTGACTTTACCCTGGGAGGCTGCCCAGAGTCTATTCTTAACTCCAGTGGTGCCCCCAGACTTAGTCACTGCAGCTGTATCCCAAATCACACCCCACTACTTTCTACCTAGGGTTTTCAGTCCACATATTCCATTCTGACTTGTCTTTCTTCTTCTTAAGCAAAGACAGCTGGCTTGAATGAAAGCTCAGAAGCTCAGAATGGGAGGTGGTTGGTGAGCATTTTTGCTCTTGAAGTCTGGCATTTTCACTCATTCCCAAACCCAAGACAGTGACAAAAAGGCCCTTCCCACTGCCCCTTCCAAAAAGTCCCTGGATCAGGAAAAGTTTACATTTCTCTTCTCTTTTTGGTGGTTTAAGGTAAGAATTAATATCCAAGGATCCCTACCTCTTTATCCTAAGATCACTTTCACCTGCCCTCCCCCACCCCTCACACCCTGTCATCTAGAATTATATCACCTTCTCCTTATCGCTGGCTTCCCGGGACACTAGGGAGCCCTGTGGAGAGATCCAAAGACCAAGTCAGCAGAAGGGGCTAAAGCAACAGTCGGAACCTACCTCCTAAGACAAATCCTCAAACCCACAGCCTTCTTTCCTTTAAAATGAATCATCCAGTGCCCTCCCTGGCCTTTCCCCCTGCTCAGGCCATCAGGAGCCTCCCCTTCGGCACCCGCCTCCTCTCCTTACCTTAAGGTCATACTTCCTGTGCACAGGAAGACGGTGGCTAAACATGTTGCGCATCACAAGCATGTAGCTGTCTTCATTGTCCACGCTAACCCGGTACATCCCCAGGAACTGGGGCAGCAATGTGTTGCCATGACACTTCACAATATACTGGGGTAGGAGGGAGGGAGGAAGCAGGAGAGATGAACAGCTCAGGGACGGGAATTCAAATACTCCTATTCCATAGGGAGCCAGAAAACTTCACATAGACAGGTTACAGAAGCTCAGAAGTGGTGTGGGGCTTTCTGAAGATGCCCCAGGTTATCCATGCAGTTTCTGAATCCCCATCTCCTCTGATTTATCCCAGATGTATAATATCTCTTAAAGTGCCTTCTCTCCTTTGATCTTTATCATTCTTTGAGATGGGGAAGGTAGGTGCTGTTATCCTTGTTTTTGACCCTCTTTATTCACAGAACCAAGAACAGATATTACATCAACAGAATGATTTTACCTAGGCTAATATTTCTTGGTGGGCTAGATTCCCACAATAAAAACATTTGCATGATGGCCTATAATTTGGATTCCTAAAAAAATCCCCTTTTAAGTGCTACCATCTCTGTGTTGCTGCCTTGCTCTTCATAGCCAACCTTCTCAGAAAATTAGTCAGCTATCAGTCCATTTTCTCTCATTCATACCTCAAACCAACGAAATCAGATTATACTCTCATTTCTCCTAGGAAATTTCTCTACTCTTCACTGCCTCAAATCCCTCAGCTGCCAACTCAAACAGGCATCTTGTCATTATCATATTTCAACTGGCTGGTACTTGATACTACTGACCAGCCTGAGCTCCCATCATACCACTCCTGTCTGTCCACAAATCCTACGTGGAATGAAGTAGGGCATAAATCATTAAGCGCATCCGACAGCTCCAGCCACGAAGACCCGAATGTGGTGCTGGCCCTTGGGGCTTCAGCCTCAGCCTCACCGGTCACATGAGGGTAGAAGCTCTCTAGATCTGTCCCCGGCAGGGACTTCTGGGGCAGCGCTGGGGACCGAGGCCTGGGGGAAGGAGGAAAAAACAACCACAACAACGTCTCTGGGCAGCAGTGACCATGTGGCCTTACTTGGTCCCCATCTCATCTCCCCTCCTCTTTTCTTCCTTGGGGTCGTGGTTGTGGGTTTAGACCACCTGGCTAGTCTAGTCACTGGGAGGAGCAGAAGAAAAGGTTTTTGCTCCTTTAAACCTGATGGAGGAAGCCACTGTATTTGGAAAATGCTCTATTAAATCTTAGTATCCTATTCCCAAGGTGTATTGATAAATTACCAGTCTGTATTTTTTAAACCTTAAAACTTGTTGTATGTGCATTTCACATCAACTTTTTTGTAGAGCTATATCAAAAACAACAAACCTGACCTCACATCACAGTGTACCTCAGAGAGGAGCATTCTGTTATTTTTACAAGGCAGGAGTTAGTGGAGCTGTTGAATTAAACTTGGCAATCATGTTTAAAAAAAGAACCAAGAACAGATATTACATCAACAGAATGATTTTACCTAGGCTAATATTTCTTGGTGGGCTAGATTCCCACAATAAAAACATTTGCATGATGGCCTATAATTTGGATTCCTAAAAAAATCCCCTTTTAAGTGCTACCATCTCTGTGTTGCTGCCTTGCTCTTCATAGCCAACCTTCTCAGAAAATTAGTCAGCTATCAGTCCATTTTCTCTCATTCATACCTCAAACCAACGAAATCAGATTATACTCTCATTTCTCCTAGGAAATTTCTCTACTCTTCACTGCCTCAAATCCCTCAGCTGCCAACTCAAACAGGCATCTTGTCATTATCATATTTCAACTGGCTGGTACTTGATACTACTGACCAGCCTGAGCTCCCATCATACCACTCCTGTCTGTCCACAAATCCTACGTGGAATGAAGTAGGGCATAAATCATTAAGCGCATCCGACAGCTCCAGCCACGAAGACCCGAATGTGGTGCTGGCCCTTGGGGCTTCAGCCTCAGCCTCACCGGTCACATGAGGGTAGAAGCTCTCTAGATCTGTCCCCGGCAGGGACTTCTGGGGCAGCGCTGGGGACCGAGGCCTGGGGGAAGGAGGAAAAAACAACCACAACAACGTCTCTGGGCAGCAGTGACCATGTGGCCTTACTTGGTCCCCATCTCATCTCCCCTCCTCTTTTCTTCCTTGGGGTCGTGGTTGTGGGTTTAGACCACCTGGCTAGTCTAGTCACTGGGAGGAGCAGAAGAAAAGGTTTTTGCTCCTTTAAACCTGATGGAGGAAGCCACTGTATTTGGAAAATGCTCTATTAAATCTTAGTATCCTATTCCCAAGGTGTATTGATAAATTACCAGTCTGTATTTTTTAAACCTTAAAACTTGTTGTATGTGCATTTCACATCAACTTTTTTGTAGAGCTATATCAAAAACAACAAACCTGACCTCACATCACAGTGTACCTCAGAGAGGAGCATTCTGTTATTTTTACAAGGCAGGAGTTAGTGGAGCTGTTGAATTAAACTTGGCAATCATGTTTAAAAAAAAAAAAAAATACCTTAGTCTCTTTTATGGACTCTACTTGCCCAACGTTCTGTCCTCAACCTTTTCATTTCACTCTACATTTCCATAATCTTATCAATATTCATGGTGATAAGTACCATCTACTCACCTGTAACTCTGAAATCTAGACTAGAAAGAAATCTAAAATTAGAAAGAGATCTGATTCTTTCTCCCAAATTCCACACCCCAACCACTCACAGGATATCTGTATCCCAGTGAACTGTAGAAACCAGAAACTCAACATGCCTAAATCAGAATTGTCTTCCTCCAAACACCTGTTTCTTTCCCTGCTTCCCAACTGGGCAGGAATTCCCAGGACTTTGGAGCCCCTTTGCCTTAATTCCTGCAGTTCTCCCAAAGGTCTTCCTTTCCACCTCCACTACCATCACCTTTGCAAGCCCGTGTCATTTCTCACCTGGACTATAACACTTAACTCCTCACTGGTATCTCCACTCTCAGTACTTCCCCTCTATAATCCATTCTGACACAGGGCTATTTCTAAATGACATATACATCACTCCCCCACAAATGACCTTTCAGGATAAAACCCAAACTCTCTGTGTGGCTTAGAAAGCCCTCACCGCCTGGCTCCTGCCTAACTGTCCTTCTACAATACCTCATCCTTGTCACATTGAATTTCTTGCAGTTCCGCAACATCAAGCTCATTCATGGCTCTGTGCCTTTACAAGTGCTGCTTTCCTTTGCCTAGAGTGCTCTCTTTCACCATGTCCAATGCCTGGTTCCTACCAGTCCTGCATGAATCAACTCCTAGGATACTCGCTCTAAAAACTCTCCTTGAGCCTACCAGGTGCACCTCTTGCCCCGGGTGAGCTGGGATGCTCTTCCTCTACCCACCCAGAGCATTCCATACATACCTCCACTGCCTGCACACATCGTGCTGTGTGTTTACCTAATGCTAGCTTACCAGTCTCTGCCATTAGAACAAGAGATCCTCAACGGCCACGGCCATGGCCATTTCATTCACCTCTTTACTGTCTGACATAGGACCTACTAACAACAGACATGGGTTAGCTGTTGAATAACCAAAAACTCTTTTGTTTTTGCCAGTACTCTTGCCTGGAAAATCTCATGGGCGGAGGAGCCTGGTAGGCTGCACTCCATGGGGTCGCGAAGAGTCAGAGACTGAGCGACTTCACTTTTACTTTTCACTTTCACGCATTGGAGAAGGTAATGGCAACCCACTCCAGTGTTCTTGCCTGGAGAATCACAGGAGCCTGGTGGGCTACCGTCTATGGGGTCGCACAGAGTTGGACACGACTGAAGTGACTTAGCAGCAGCAGCCACATTGATTTGCATGAGATTTTCCTTCAGTAGAAAGATATTGAGGTCTTTTTTATTCCCAAAATATTCCAGAAACTTCATATTCNGCCTGGTGGGCTACCGTCTATGGGGTCGCACAGAGTTGGACACGACTGAAGTGACTTAGCAGCAGCAGCCACATTGATTTGCATGAGATTTTCCTTCAGTAGAAAGATATTGAGGTCTTTTTTATTCCCAAAATATTCCAGAAACTTCATATTCCAAATTCATCTGCTCAGATAGAATAGCTTCCCTAATCTCTCTTAGGGCTGGTTATGATCATGGCTTCTTCCTTCCAGTCTATCCCAATGGTACACACACCGCGGTTTTCTCCCCAAACTGCATTTATTCCTGATAGTACATTTGATGTTGGCACTTCATCTAATTCTGACTTAGTCTGAAATTTATACTTTGCTATTCACGTACCCTTTTTGTATCTTATCAATTCACAGTGGCTTTAGATTAGAAGCATCAAATGAGAAGGAACATGTCTAAACTCTTATTTAATCAAACACAAATAGGTATTCGAAGCCTCTCTTTTTGAAATGCCTTGTTTTTCAAAAAAATGATGTTGAGCGCTATAGGCTATAGGGAGGAAGAGGACAGGAAGTCTCCCAAGTGCTCTGAAGCTGAGCTATGAGTAGGGAGGGAATGGGAAGAATGAGGCTGAGAGAGGTCTGACCTGGTGGTAGTTGGACAGGTTGCTATGCATGTCGGCAATGTCCTCACTGGATACTTCTTTGATGACCAGAGTCCGATCATAGGAGATAAGGAAGCGACCATCACTGCCTTCGCTTTCAGTTGGGGGACTTCGGGTAAGAGATACCTAGGGACACAGAAGGGGCTAGGAGCTCTTTTTCTCCCCCTTTATATATAGATGCATAGGACAGTGGTCAACTGAACACATCTGCAAGTAGATAAAACCTTGGCATGAGAGGATGAAAAAAGGTTCTAAATCCTGTGTCCATATATAGACTGAATGAAATGAGCAGCAAAATTTTTAAAGCATCTACATTTCTCCCCAAGGACAGGCTTTATACCTTTCTTCAGATTTTTGCAGATGCCTGACCACAAGACAGTAATGACCACAAAAAGGTAAAGAATACCTTGAAGGTCCTCATTTCTCCAAACATTACTGTCCCAAGGATTCCCCTTGTTAGGGAGAAAGGCCTACCCTTTCCCCAAAATGGACACTCACCAAGTAATCCTGGTCATCAATACCAAATCGATCACGCAGGTTCCTGAAGACTTGGGGACAATATTCCTTGAACTTGAAATGACTGGGCAGATTTTCCCTGCAATAGGGGTTTTCAAGATAAGAAAACAAAGTAACAATATTATCTTACATTTATAAAGGGCTTGACAGTTTATAAAACACCTTCACACATATTATCTTATTTTATTCTCATAGAACCCATATGAGGTCTTTTATAAGTGTGTTATTCTCGTTTTATAGAAACAGAGACTGGCTTAGGGTGGCTGAGTGACCTGCTTAAACCACATGACTGGTAAGTGGCTTAAGTAGAGCCAGGATCTACTGGCCATCCAAACAGCAGCATTTCCCAAATCTCAAGAAAGTCAGAGACATCCTTAAATCAGCAATAGGTTTTGAATGGTACCTTCTGATATTAGGAGGGCTTATAGGATTCAGATATTTCTTTCAAGGAGTACCTCTCAGAAGCTAATGGTAATGACAACTAAATGTATTTACGCTGTGGAATTTTCAGGCTAGAGGAGAGGCAAACTAGTACACATAGATAAGTGTGTAGGGAACACTGGAAATTATTTTAGTGGTTTCTTTAAAAAAATACTGAATTTCTGCATTGGGAAGAAGTTTAAGCAATAAAGCAAGAACTTGTAAGTTGCCTTTTAAATCTAAAACCTTCAACTCATTCAACTTTAACTCTTAAAATGATTTCTTCTCTTTTCTAGGAAGGCTGACAAAAGAAGAGCAGGGATTCCCACATACCTGTGGAAAAGGTGATTGTTGACCTTGATCTTGGAGCTAGCCTTAAAGTCATCTGGCAGCAGCATCACCGGGGGAGGCACCTGGCTGAGCTCATTGATCTGATCAGTCAGAATAAGAATGGGAAGGCAGTGAGGAGGGGTATGGAGAGCTACTTATACACTGTGTCTGGGAAAGAGTCAGAAAAGGGTCACGGAAAGGACTGCTGCTGAAGCTGAAGCTCCAATATTTTGGTCATCTGATGCAAGCAGACGACTCATTGGAAAAGTCCCTGATGCTGGGAAAGACTGAGGGCAGAGGGAGAAAAGGGCATCTGGGGATTAGATGGCTAGATGGCATCACTGATGCAATGAATATGAACATGGGCAAACTCTGGGAGATGATGGACAGGGAGGCCTGGCTTGCTGCAGTCCATGAGGTCGCAGAGTCGGACACAACTGGGCGACTAAACAACAACCACCTCATTCCTTTAAATACCCTGGTTACGCATATGCCTGACTAAGGTGAGTATATGCTGTCTTCTGCTGCCCAGCGAGGCCTGCAGCAAGCAACCCTCACACACGGCGGCCCCTCACACTCCCGCCCCCGTGGAACTTCAGGCTCACAACAGTCATTTTATATTAGGCAAACTCTGTAAGCAACTCTGGATTATTTTTAAAGCTGTGAGAAATTCTAGAAAAAAAAAAAAAACCCCTCAGCAGACTCAAGACATTCAAGACAAACAGTTCCATGCTCCACTGGAAACAAAACAAAAGATGTTTTCAAAGTACAGAGAGTTAATGGGACTCTGAGGGGTCAACAGCAGCCAGAACAAAATGTCCACATCCTGAAGGAGGCATCTTCTTACAAACAGGATCTGTTCTTCCAGACCACTCTGCCCCAGTTCTCTGAGTAGGTCCCCACCTGCCTATATGTAAGGTAAGAGAAAAACAGCTGATTTCTGAGGGAATGTGGGCAGGCAGAGGATATGAGCTCGTTTGTTCACTAAAGTAAAGCCAACCCACAGCCCAAAGCATGCAAGCACCACATGCTCTCCTCAGCCCCAAGAATCAGCAGTCTGCTAATATCAGGGTGGAAAGGGAGTTCCTGTACCAAGAAATGCTCAGGAGATGTGCTTTCTCCCCAGTGACTAATAAGGGTGCTGCAGTATCTTTGACGCAGCCTCAGCAGCCTACTTCTCACTTGACTCTAACCGCTAGTTTATATGAGCTCCCCACCTGGGCTGTGAGCTCTCATAAGGACCAGTTCTCATCATCTACATCTCTCAAGCGACTAGCACAATGTCTGGCACACAGTGCTCCCCAAGTGTTTATTAACCGAATAAATGGATGCCTTACCTTTTCTTACTTGATCATTCAACAGAAATTCAGTCTAACCTAAATCCCATACACTGCCATAAAAAATCAGCTCCTCTCATTCTCAGTAGAAAAAGATAGAACATATTCCTCCAGGAAAAAAAAGAACCCACTAGAGATTTCCAGCCTAAAATTCAGCTATAGTTCTTCATGGCCCTCTCCTCGCCACCTGCTGTTAAGCAGGCTGACTCATCACTAGGACATATGTTCAAGGAATTTCTCCATTCCAGATCCTTTAAGTAAATGTGTGCTGGCTGGAGGTAGGGTGTTGGGACTAAAGTAGACATATCTAGGGAAGCTGAGGCAGGTCTTCTGTGTAATTTCCCCAGTCTTTACCAAAGGAAAACCCTCCTTCTCAAGCTTTCCAAAGGGATGGATGGGAAGAGAGGAAGCCCTGCCTCCATTAGCCTTGCCCATACCAAGTAGTGTAGACTGAATACTCTCCAATAAGACATTACCACCCAGGGACCTGGGGACCACAAATGCAAAAGGGAGCTGATAGACCCCATATAACTTCCTAAGCCCCAAACTAAGAATGACAAAAACTGTATTCTTCCCCATCCCCTTCCATCTCCACAACACTATATGATGGCTATAATACAACACTCCATGTGACTATAATGTTTCAAGGAAATTGAATTTTTAAGATTTTGGTGTCACATTCAAGATCACTGCACTCCTCCCACTCCAGCCATAAGAGAAGGGAGGGCAAGGCTGTGCTTTCTTGACTTGAGGTATCTTCAGGAACCAGAGATGCGCTGGCCTCTCTGGTCTCCTCCTGATTCCCAAGCCGACCGTCTACGCAGCTCCCTGATTCTAAAGTTCACCACCATAATATCCACCAGAACTCCCGAGCCAACTCTTCATTCAAAGATGACCCTCCGTAACACCAAATACCATTACTCCAGCCAGCAGCAAGGTGCAGGTAAGACCAAAGGCTTATACACATGAAGTGCTGACTGAGTGCAACCACTAGGCTCAGGGCAGGGTAGCCTCCTTGAAATGCTGTACCTCTGGAAGGGAAAGGGACCTGCAGGATTAGAAGATCCAGGAAGGCTGGAGCTTCCCCTCAGAGCCAAGGTTCCAAAGTCAAGGAAGGCGGCTGGAAAGCAGGGTGCAAAGAAGAGTAAACAGTTACTTCCTTTCAGCTACTCTTCCCGCTCCCCTTCTACGCGCACTCTCTCACCGGAGACCTCACCGGCACCAATCTATTACAGTCACTCCCCCTAAAGTCCTTCCAGATGGAGCCAGGTCCTGGCCGGGCTCCGTGGCCTGGGGCTGAAGCTGGAACTGACTGGGAGGAGGCAGGGAGCTGGATTTCATGCGAAGAAGATCTTCTGGGACCCCTGACCCAGTTGCCACCTAAGAAGGTGCAGGAGGGCACTTGAGGTTCTGAGTGCCTAATCCAGCCCCCAGCGAGGTCAGGGCTCTCAGTGATGACCCTATGGGGGGAGGGGGTTGGGATAAGGGAACGGCCCCCGGGATGGTCCCCTGGCTAGTGTTCCAGTCCCAGGCCGCCCTGCAGTCAGGCCCCTATGTAGGACGACAGCCCTCTCTCGGGGCAGCGCCGCGGTCACGTGGCACTGCTGGTGGGGCCCCCTGGGGCAGGGGCCAGGGCGAGATTGAGGAGACTCATGTCTCATTTGGAGCAGCTCTGCAAAGCAGCACATCGGCGGGGACCATGGTGAGAGCCACGGAGTTCAGGGCGGGCCTGGGAGCCAGGTGGAAGCTGGCTGGCTGGGTTGACGGGTCTCCTGGCTGAGGCCGGCTGGACTGAGCATATCTGTTCCCCAGGCTGGCTCCCCAGACCAGGAGGGCTTCTTCAACCTGCTGAGCCACGTGCAGGGCGGCCGGATGGAGGAGCAGCGCTGCTCGCTGCAGGCGGGGCCGGGCCCAGCTTCTGACAGCCGTGAGTGGGCAGCAGGGTGTGCAGAAGTGGCTGTGATGTGGGTGGCCAGGCATGAATGGGGCAAGTGGCCACCTGGGAGGCCTGCGGGCAAGAGTCTGAGAAAGTGAGCTGGTGACGGGACAGAGATGCCCATGGGTTGGGGGCAGATACCAGCATGCTTCTTGGAGGATGTGAGTAGGGGGTGGCAGGGTGGGCTGGGGGGCTCCAGCTGGGCTGTCTGAGCTCCCCACGGCCTTGGCTCCACGCAGAGAGCGCCCCTGCACCCGAGATGGACAGCCTCATGGACATGCTGGCCAATACCCAGGGCCGCCGCATGGATGACCAGCGAGTGACGGTCAGCGCCCTGCCTGGCTTCCAGCCTTTGGGCCCCAAGGTAGGTTATGTTCTGCCTGGACTGAGGAGAGACCGACCAGGCCGAGGCCTTTAACCCTGCCTTCCACCCCAGCCAGCAGTGCAAGGGGCCCCACCCCCACCTCTGTCCGTCCATCGTCTGGTAGGACCCATCTTGAGTCCCTGCCAGTCACAAGACCCCGCTGAGGATCCAATACCCCAGTTCAGAGGGAGGGCAGGGGCCCAGACAGGGCTGAAAAGGGATCGAGGTCATGTCCGGGGCATGTTCAAGTCAGAGACATGGCGGGAACTCACAGCTCCTGAGCCGGAGTGTCTGAGAGCTATGAGGAGGTGACAGAGAATAGACCCCTTCCTGGGAAGGCACCCCGAGGGTGGAGGACAGGTGAGCTTGTGCACAGGATGCATCCAGACCCCCACATGTCCACATCACACACACTTGCCCACAGCTTGGGTTCTGATCAGGACCCCAGTGAGGCCCCCAAGACCCACCAGCCCCCAAATACTACCCTTAATGTTGAGTAACCGAGGAGCACAGAGGCTCAGGGATGGTGGGAGCAGGTAAGAGGAGGGGGGAGGTGTGACCCAGTTGCCATATGCCGCCTCCCTCCAGTGTCTGTGTCCCCCTCTGGTTGGCACTACCCTCGGCCCCTCTCTCTGGTTGACCCCTTTGTATCAACAGGACGGAGTGCAGAAACGAGCTGGGACCCTCAGTCCCCAACCCCTCCTCACCCCCCAGGACCCAGCTGCTCTCAGCTTCCGTCGGAACAGCAGCCCCCAGCCCCAGACACAAGCCCCCTGAGGGCCTGAGGTGTCCTGGGCCCCACTTGGCCCCTGAGAGCCGACAATAAAGCACTTCCATGAGCAACAAAGAACCGTGTGTGTGTTATTCTGCTGGGCAGACTGGAATTCCGGCACGTAGAGACCTCAGGGGCTCTGCTGGGCAGCACGAAGGAGTTTCTCCTCCCGCTGCTTCCGTATCCTCTCTTTGAATTCTTCTAGCTCCCGGCGCTGGGGAGGTGAGATGGGAAGGAAGGAGAGGCAAATGCACCTCAGGGCCTGGATCTTGTTCCCTGCCCACCTCCCCTTAACCCCCCAGACTGTGGCTTCAGAGTTCCTGTCTACAATGAAGCCTGTGCCAATTACAACCCCAGATTAGCTTCAATCTTCAGGGAGTTCCCTGATAGCTCAGTTGGTAAAGAATCCACCTGCAATGTAGGAGACCCCAGTTCAATTCCTGGGTTGGGAAGATCTGCTGGAGAAAGGACAGGCTACCCACTACAGTATTCTTGGGCTTCCTTTGTGGCTCAGGTGGCAAAGAATCCGTCTGCAATGCAGGGGACCTGGGTTTGATCCCTGGGTTGGGAAGATGCCCTGGAGAAGGGAAAGGCTACCCACTCCAGTATTCTGGCCCAGAGAATTCCATGGACTGTATAGCCCATGGGATCCGCAAAGAGTCAGACACGACTGAGTGACTTTCACTTTCACTTTCAGGGAGAGGGCAGTTAAGGAAATCATATGTCCCTCCACTCTAGGTTCCCTGCCCAAGACTGAGGGTCCCATCAGGGCCACAGGAATCCAGGCCCCTCCCCGCTCCGGTGGGAGGAAAATTACATGGCCTACCTGGTCCTCCTTCTCAGGGGGCCACAGCTCCCTCTGTAGGAACAAAGTCACAGATAGAGTCAAAAGCCAGAAGCCTCCAGAGCCCCGCATCCAGGGCAGGGTCGGTTCAGGGGAGGCTGACCCTGCTCCCTCATACCGATCCCCACCCCCTGGAATGAACCGGTGCCCACCTTGCGCTGTATGACATAGTCCTCAAACCACTCGGCCTGATTGGCAATCCAGAACATGGCCACAGGGAAGGTGAGGTAGATGGTCATCTGGAAGGGAAGGGGAGGGATGAGTAGTCAGGAATTACCATCCCCGCCTCCACCCCTACTGTACAGAGGCTGCTCAGAGTCGGGAAAACCATCCTCTGGCCGAGACCAGAGGTGTTTCCTCAGGACCCTCCAGAACCCCCAAACTCCCAGCAAGGGTACAGAAGTCACACACCTTGAAGTCTAGTCCCCAGAATTCAAGAGTCACCCCCCCCAACCCCGAAAGCCCCCTCCGAGTCTAAAGGACTCTTTCTCAAAGAAACACAGACATATTGGTCCCAGGAGCAGAAGAGCTCGTACTACAATAAAGGCATCTCTTTGAGACCTCAAACCACCCCCAGCTAGATTTCAGAGCACCCTCAGATCCAGAACCCAATCTTCAGAGTCTAGGAGAAAGACGCACACCCACTGTAAACCCGAGAGCTCCGCCAGAGCCTGAGGTCTTCCTTCTTAGAGCCTCCTTCCCAGGTCACATCTCTCAGAGGGCTTTCCTCACACCTGCCCTCCCAAAGCCCCCAACCCAGCGCCCCCTCCTCTACGTCTCCAACCGTAAAGGTCCCTTTCAAATCAATGGAGCTTTCGCCCCAGAGCCCCTCTCTCCGAGGCCTCCCTTTTCAGACCCTTCTCCTCATCCAGGAAGAACCCCGCGCCCAGCCTTCCGACCGCTCCGTTGCTCACTGACCCGAAACACCTCAAGCTTCACCCCCATGTTCCTCCTCTTAGGCTTCACAGCCGCTTCCGCCCAAAGCCAACCGCCCAACAAGACAGTAGGTCATTGGGAGTCCGCGGGCTCCACTGCTAAAGCTGATTGGTCCAAGTAGCTTCTTGATGACGTCATCTTAGAGCGCGCGCCTCTGCTTCCGGTAGCTGGAGTGGTCGAACGGAAAGTCAACAACACCTGGCGCATGATCGGGAAGAGTTCAGCCAATGGGAAATTAGTTTGGTTCGAGAGAGCAGGCCTTTAGGCGTATACGTCATCATACCGCGACTCCTGTCCGTACCTGGAGAGCCTGGAAAATGGTGGTGATGGCGCGGCTCTCGAGGCCCGAGCGACCGGATCTTGTCTTCGTGAGTCCTCCGCGGGCCGGGGGTGGCATTCATAGGTGTACCGGGGCTTAGATACCTCAGGGGATTGGGGCTTGGCCACTCGGGGTATTTAGGCTAAAACTGTGCCGGTCTGAGAGCAGGAGGACCCTTATGGGCTCCTGATGTCTGGACCAGGCTAGTCAGGAGCAAAGATCTGGTGCCGGAGCCCAGGTGACCTCAGTAAAGAACAAATGGTCGAAGTTAAGGGCCTGGCATCCCGGATCTGGGGCGGAAATGGGAGCGCGCGGGGTGTGGGCGGGAATGGCAACTCATGTAGCTAAACTTTGAGAGGTCTGGTGTTTGAAGTAAAAATATGGTGACTAGTCCAGGGCTAGTTTCATTGGTAAAATTTAAGTGTTCCGGGTAACGGTCCAGGTCTGGTCCTGAGCGTTATAGTTTCTGGGATAAAGGCATGGTGTCTGGACTGGGAGAATCTTGGGAAAAGAAGTAAAGATCTGGCGATGTGGAGCTGAGTGGGCGACGGCCAGTAGAATCCTGTAGAGTCAAAGTCTTGGTGTTTGGAGTAGAGGCGTGGCATTTCTGCAGCCATGAAATTAAAAGACGCTTACTCCTTGGAAGAAAAGTTATGACCAACCTGGATAGTATATTCAAAAGCAGAGACATTACTTTGCCGACTAAGGTCCGCCTACTCAAGGCTATGGTTTTTCCTGTGGTCATGTATGGATGTGAGAGTTGGACTGTGAAGAAAGCCGAGCGCCGAAGAATCGATGCTTTTGAACTGTGGTGTTGGAGAAGACTCTTGAGAGTCCCTTGGACTGCAAGGAGATCCAACCAGTCCATTCTGAAGGAGATCAACCCTGGGATTTCTTTGGAAGGAATGATGCTAAAGCTGAAACTCCAGTACTTTGGCCACCTCATGCGAAGAGTTGACTCCTGTCTCTTATACACNGTCATGTATGGATGTGAAAGTTGGACTGTGAAGAAAGCTGAGCGCCGAAGAATCGATGCTTTTGAACTGTGGTGTTGGAGAAGACTCTTGAGAGTCCCTTGGACTGCAAGGAGATCCAACCAGTCCATTCTGAAGGAGATCAACCCTGGGATTTCTTTGGAAGGAATGATGCTAAAGCTGAAACTCCAGTGCTTTGGCCACCTCATGCGAAGAGTTGACTCATTGGAAAAGACTCTGATGCTGGGAGGGATTGGGGGCAAGAGGAGAAAGGGACGACCGAGGATGAGATGGCTGGATGGCATCACGGACTCGATGGACGTGAGTCTGAGTGAACTCCGGGAGATGGTGATGGATAGGGAGGCCTGGCGTGCTGCGATTCATGGGGTCGCAAAGAGTCGGACACGACTGAGCGACTGAACTGAACTGAACTGATTCTTGGTGTCTCGAGTTAAAGGCTAGGGAACTTGTCCATACCTTTCTTCCTGAGATAAGGATCTAGCTTCCAACTTCTGGGGCAGAGTTGAGCTAAACTGGCGGGTGGGAGCCTGAGATGCCAAAGGTCTGGTGTCTGGGGAGTCATGCTCTGAGGAGGTAAGACTTGGTGACTAGGGCAGAGGCCTAGCGTTGGACCAGAACCTTGGTGTCTGTAGAGTCTGGTGACCTGGGCCAGAAAGTGGATAGCTTGATTCGGAAGGCCAAGAGAGTGATATCTGGGTGATAGTTTCATGCCTGGCCTGGAACTCAGTGACCGAGGAGTCTGATAGTCTGGGTCACACTGTAGGTCATCAGATTCTGAGAGGTAAAATCTGGTCCATAGTCCTGGTGTCTGGGTGACTGGGCTCCAGGGGTGAGCAGTGGCATTTGGGACCTGGGTAGGGGTCCCAGTAGGAGTGGTGCTGTGCGCAGGCTCTGAGAGCAGGTCTGTCTTCTCTCCGTACCCCGGCCCTGGCAGGAGGAAGAGGACCTCCCCTACGAGGAGGAAATCATGCGGAACCAGTTCTCCGTTAAGTGCTGGCTCCGCTACATCGAGTTCAAGCAGGGGGCCCCCAAGCCCAGGCTCAATCAACTGTATGAGCGGGCGCTCAAGCTGCTGCCCTGCAGGTGAGATTGGCAGCAGCTGCCCTGCCTGCCCCCGCCCCCTGCCCCACCCTATCTTATCCCATCACACCAGAACTGGCTAGTCCCAGGTCCCTCCTAGGTGTTGTGTCAGCAAGTAGACATCCCAGGAATCGCTGAGCACACCTTCCCTGATGTCCTGGCCATCCTCCCCAGGCCCCTGCTCCTAGCACTTGTCTCATAGGGCATAGGGAAGGGTCCCGGATGTCCATAAAAGCTGACCAGTCACTGCCCCTCCCTCCAACTCCCAGCTACAAACTCTGGTACCGCTACCTGAAGGCCCGCCGGGCGCAGGTGAAGCATCGCTGCGTGACCGACCCCGCCTATGAAGATGTCAACAACTGCCATGAGAGGGCCTTTGTGTTCATGCACAAGGTGGGGAGGGGGTGTGGCTGGGCCAGGGAATGAGTAGGCAGGTGGGGCTCAGAGTCCATGGAGGTGGACAGAGCAGGGGTGGGAGTTCTGTGACCTCTGTGCATGCCGGGCTGAGTGAGACTTAGTTCCAGGGGCACTGTGGTGTTGGGTCCTAATGCAGGGGACATCCAGCATCCTGGGGCCCAGTGGTGAGGCTGGAAGCTCAGCCCCTCCTCTCCCTACCCCTCCAGATGCCCCGGCTGTGGCTGGATTACTGCCAGTTCCTAATGGACCAGGGACGTGTCACGCACACGCGCCGAACTTTCGACCGGGCCCTCCGGGCATTGCCCATCACCCAGCACTCTCGTATTTGGCCCCTGTACCTGCGCTTCCTGCGCTCACACCCTCTGCCTGAGACTGCCGTGCGGGGCTACCGGCGCTTCCTCAAGGTGAGCCCCCTAAAAGGGCAAGACGGGGCCAGGTTCAGACAGGTGGGCCAGTTCCCTAGGTCAGGACTTTCTAAAAACGGGCTCGTTGGGGGGACCGTCTGCCCTTACAAACAGGAAATGAGAACATGGCTCGTTGAGACACACAGGGTTTTGTTGTGAGTTCTGTGTTCAATTTCCAGAGAGTTTCCAAGCATCCGCTCCATGTCAGGCATTGGGATACAGATGCTGGGGATAGCGTGGCTAAGATAGTCCCTGCTTGCACGGAGCTTTCAGTCTCACCTGGCAGACAAATGCTTGCGACCTGACTGCATAAACCAGAGTAAACCTGCAACCATGAGAGGACAGGGAAGAGGAGACAGACACATAACGAGCAGGGCTGAGAGTTGAGGGGCAAACTGTATGGAGGCCTCATGCACTTTCCCCAAATTTATAGTCTCTAATGCATCGGGAAGTCCTTAGTGCAGTGCTGTTTTAGGTAGGGGGCCTGGTCTGTGCAGGCTGGACCGCTGGTGTCTAACCCAGACCAGTGAGGGCTGGACCTGGACTGGAGAGGGCTGGGGCTGAGACTGGAAGTGCAGCGCTAGCTCCTTCCCAGGACAGTGGTGGGTGGCTGACCCGAGGTGGGGTGGCCCTGTGGCCCCACTGACGGCCTGTGGTGTGTGGGTGCCCAGCTGAGCCCTGAAAGCGCTGAGGAGTATATCGAGTACCTCAAGTCAAGCGACCGGCTGGATGAGGCGGCGCAGCGCCTGGCCACCGTGGTGAACGATGAGCGCTTCGTGTCGAAGGCCGGCAAGTCTAACTACCAGGTGGGCCCTGGGGTGCTGGCCGGGCGGGAGGACTGGCCCCTTGGGGCCAAGGCTGACCTTCCCTCGCCCTGCAGCTGTGGCACGAGCTCTGTGACCTCATCTCCCAGAACCCTGACAAGGTGCAGTCTCTCAATGTGGACGCCATCATCCGCGGGGGCCTCACCCGCTTCACCGACCAGCTGGGCAAGCTCTGGTGCTCGCTGGCCGACTACTACATCCGTAGCGGTCACTTTGAGAAGGTGCCTGGGCAGCCAGGGGTCTGGGAGCGGGGCGGGACCTCCCTCCAGCACTCAGCCTTTGGGGACACTTGTGGACGTGCATATGGGCAGAAAACATGTGCCAGTGTATTATTAGTGCACACCTTTGCACGTGCCTTCCTGAAGGTGGGTCGAGGCAGACTGCCTGCCCCTGCCAGCGAGCGCACCCACCTTGAACCAGCGAAACCTAGTTTTCCATTGTGGTAGCCTTGGACCTGTTTTAGCTTAGGTGTCCTCGTTTGCTGAAGTTTCCTGAGAATGAACTTTTGAGAGTGACAGTTGCTTTCCCACCTATTGGGACTCAGGCTGGAGTTTGGGTTTGGTGTGAGGGTCCCTCCTGAGGTGTTGGTGTTACCATCTGTTCACGTTGGCTGTTCTCCTTGTGACAGTGGAGTAGCAAGCTAGGGGATGAGGGCAGTGTGGGGGGCTCTGAGAGGTCCCTGGAGGAGCTGGCTGGGGTGGCGAGGGTGGGGAGGGGGTGGGCCGGGGCATTCAGAGCAAGAGGGCAGAGCTGGAGTCGGGGCCCAAAGGGGCCGGTGCAGGCCTGGGGGAAAGGGGAGCCCTGCAGGCCAAGAAGGGGCCGACTGTGTCCTGCTACAGGGAGCTGCCAGTTAGCCAGCCGTGAGCAGGACACAGGCCTGACCAGCTGTGCGTTTTACAAAAATACAAAGACCCTTCGGGCTGACGCTTTGAGTGGACCGCATAGGCTGGGGCCGGCAGCAGGAGATGGGCCAGGCAGGGGCAGAGTGATGGGGCCTCCCACCACTTTCCTTTCATACTACCCATCCCCTCGGGGTTTGGGGAATGACTGGGAGAATGTGTGCTGGCAAGAGGGGTCAGACTGGCGTGAGGGGTACTTTGCAGCAACAGCTGAGCCCTCCGTGGCCTGCTGCGGTTCAGGTCCTGGCAAGGTGGTTGGTCCCCCCTGGGTCCCATGGGGGCTGGGCCGCCATGTATCTCACTTGAGCCCCACGGTTACTGCACGAGGAGCTGTCACTCTGTTTACTGATGAGGAGCCGAGGTCCCCAGATCATCTGGCAGAAGAGGGGAAGGGAGAGCTCCAACCATTGTTAGGTGCTGGCAGGGCTGGGCAGGGCCCGGGGAGTACCCTGCGGGGATTCTGATTTGGGACGGGTGCTCAGAGGCCGGTTCTGTCAGATGCCTAGGGTCTCTGCGGTGGGCACACGCGCCTCTCCCCTGCACTTTCCTTACACCCCTCTCCCCCACTTCCCTTCCCTGCAGGCTCGGGACGTGTACGAGGAGGCCATCCGGACTGTGATGACCGTGCGGGACTTCACCCAGGTGTTTGACAGCTATGCCCAATTCGAGGAGAGTATGATCGCAGCGAAGATGGAGACCGCCTCGGAGCTGGGGAGGGAAGAGGAGGGTGAGCTGGGGGAGAGGAGTCCTTGGTGACTTGCTTGGGGGTGAGTGAGTCTTGGGGTCAGAGGACAGCAGCAGGGGAGTGTGAGTGGGTGGGTTGCCAGGACTGGGGACACTTTTCAGTGGGGCTTGGGTGAACGCTGGTGAGAAGGGAGAGCAGGGCGGACAGCGAGGTGGAGAGGGGGCCTGGGCCGGAGCTTGGCAGGGAAAGAGGGCTGGTGTGGGGGCGGTGGGATTGAGGGGTTTCCCTGGTAGCCTGGACCCTGCGCAGTGTGGGTTCAGGGTGGCCCTGGGGCAGCTCAGGGAGGGAGTGCTCAGATGGACAGGGCGGGGTGGGGCTAGGGACTGGCCTCGAGCAGGAGGTGCGCTGGGTATGTGAACCCCCCTGCCCCGACTTCCCAGACGACGTAGACCTGGAGCTCCGCCTGGCCCGCTTCGAGCAGCTCATCAGCCGACGGCCCCTGCTCCTCAACAGCGTCCTGCTGCGCCAGAACCCACACCACGTGCACGAGTGGCACAAGCGCTGTCTCTTATACACATCTGGAGGGGTAGGTTGACTCCGCCCCCTGGTGGTGGCCCGCGCGCCCCGACGCCTGCGCGGTGGGTGGGCTCACCTGACGACGGGGAGTCGCGCGGAAACCTTTTCCCTTGAGGGCTACCAGCGGTCCGTGAAGCCCAGACCAGTCGTCCAGGCGTTGGGGTTGCTGCTTGGGCTAGACCGATTTAACCTTATGGTCGAGGGCTTCGTAGCTGTGAAGTGGCCGCTTTCCAGTTTTGCCCAGTTTCTAGCGATAACCTCGCGTCTGAGGCTAACCTGAAAGCATTTGTTTAAGAAGTAGGAGATCCCTTATGTGGGTTTTGTGCTTTTATAAAGACCGCTCAGGCATCATTCTGGAGGATGACCAGAGTATTGCAAAAGTTTAGGCACGAGGTGAGACACTAAAACAGTGACTCTTGGGATAAAAGGGGATGGCCTCTAAAGGTTCAGTTTGATGTTAGCGTGTAAAATTCACAGTGGATGTGGGCTTTGAGGGAGAGGGAGACACTGAGAATGAATCCTGGGCTTTTGCCTAACAGTGTTTAGGGCACCTGAGGGAAGCAGGACATCTGGGCCCAGAGTTCAGCTGAATGATCTGGGCTGGGAATACGAGTTTAATTTTTGTGAGGAATCTGTAGACATGAATGACAACTTCAAGGAAAGTCCAATGACTGAACCCTGGCATAGACCAGCATGTGAAAGGCTAGTGGGAGAACTGAGAAGGGGTGGCCGGAGGGCAGGGTCACAAAAGCCGAGGGAGTTGAGTTGTCTTTGGCAACTAGGGGCTTTTGTTTTTCTTCTTAGTTGGCTGTGTTATGCAGCATGAGGAATCTCAGTTCCCAGAAGGGGAATTGAATACATGCCCTCTGCAGTAGAAATGCAGAGTCTTAACCACTGGACTATCAGGGGAGTCCCACAACTAGTGACCTTTGGAAAGCACTTTCAGCAGAACAAGAGCCAGATCAGGATGGGCTGAGGGATAAATAGGAAGTAAGAAAGAGGGGAGGGAAAGCTTAAGACTTTTTTAGGAAATTTGGTTATAAGAAAACCTGGCAGGGAATGCTTTATAGGGAAACACATGGTAAAACACACGTTTTAGGGAGACCTTACCAAGGAGAAGAGTCAAATTCATTAAAATAGAAGTGAACAAAGAAGATGCAAACTGCCCAAGACTGCATCACTTTTATTTTCTCTATCGAGTCTATGTAAGTACCTTAAGAAAGAAAATCTAGAAAGGCCTTGATTAAGTCCAGAGAAGGGAGAAAGTAGAAACAAAAGGGATCTATGTAGATAGAAGTGTGTAGGTGTGTGTGTTTGGGAGGGAGGGAATGAAGAATTTCACACTCCATCACCTTAATTTACGCTTTAAAACAGACATAGTTGTTGCCTAAGAGAGGCAAGTAAGAAGGGATTTAAGGAGGGAGGGTTTAGACCACTTGCTCTGGGAAGTGGGAGAGAAAACAGCAGAGATACACAGAATGTTAAGCCAGCACCAAGGTCCGGTTAGCTCTGTGGCTCTTTGTTTTTAACTGCCCCAGTGTTTTAGTTGTGGGGTTTTCTCTGTTCATCTCAGAAGCTTTTAAGTGAGAGCAGGGACAAGAGGTGGGGCTGTGCCCTGGAGTGGGGGGTTAGAAGGGGGACTGTGGTGAACAATCTTGAGCCTAGAGAATTGAGCTCTTGGCAAGGGAGGGATGGAACTGATGCTGGGGCTGATGGTGGTCTGTGGGAGAACAAGGAAGAAAACAGGATCCCATTGTTGTTAAAAATTACAGACAACCTGGATAGGTGTCCACCAACATTGAATGGTTGAATAAATTATAGGGTAAGTTTGTGGAAAAAATATATGTATATTTTTTAGTGAGGTAAGCATGTATACTGACATGAAAAGATCTCCAAGATATATTGTCAAGTGGGGCCGGGGGGGAAACCTGCATGTAACTATATGGAGAAACACCTGGAAGACTGTCATAATGTCCCATACTGTCATAATGCCATTACCTGCAGGGAAGGGAGAGAGACTGGGGAGGGATAAAGATCTGCAACACGGAGCGTCATCACTGAATTTATTTTATTTTAAAGATATCTATGTACATCAAGTAAATACACACGGGGGTTGGTGCGGTTTGGTTTGTCGTCCACGCTGGCATGCAACATTTTGGCAGAAGTGAGTAAGCAGGCCAGGTGCCCCAAGTGGAGACCCTGGCTCTCTGAAAGGAAGGTGGTGAGGGGGTGAGGGGAGGGGAAGAAGGAGGACGGTCGAGTGAAGCTTCTGGTCAAGGCTTTCCTTATTTACGTTAAGTGAATTCTATTCCCTTACATCTTGCTCAAGAGAAGGCTGCTCCCTCTGTCACCTCTCTCCTCATCTGCCCGATACATTCACATTTTCTTCTGTGTTTGAAGAGAATCATTTGGTGGCAAGAGTATGTAAAACCCACTGGAGTCTTGGGGGCCCTGCGGGCTGATATGAGCACAAGTCTCCAGGTACACAAGAGTCTTCCTTCCTCTTCACCAGGGTCTGGAGACAGCGTGGCTCACTGACCCCACTCTTTCCTTCTTTGCTTGGGGCAGGGGAGCCAGATTACATCCCTTTCCTCTGAGCAGTGGTTTTCAAACTACTCTACAGGAACCCTCAGGGTCTCTTAGGACTGTTCAAGGGGTCCTCAACTAATGAACCATTTTCCATCAAACAGTAAAAATGCAAAATGCCCAGCTCTGCCTCACTTCTAGTTACTCTTTATATCAGGGTTCTATTATAAGATTGGTTCTGAAAAACATTTGAATATCACCGCCTTGGATTTATTCCATACCCCTCTGGTATATTTTTTCCCTGCATTTCTCTTTAGTTGCTGAAAGGCCCAACAGGTAAAGGGAGAAGGGACTTCTTCCCTTGACGGAGTCATGGGCCACGACAGCCTGTATTTACCAGCTGGCACTCACACTGAGCTTTCTTTCCTGGTTAAGAAACTAGGTGATGGATGGTCTGCTACCCTGTTCTTCCATCCCAGATAAGACAGGCTATCTGGACTCTTTCTTGATTTGGACTGGCTTGTGACCTCCACTCTGCATCCCTGCAGTTACCTGGAAAGCCCCCTTAGCACCATGTGGTAGGAAAGGATATGAAAACAAAACCATAGTCCTGTCAATTACATAGGAGCAGGAGAGCCCCCGCCCCCATATCCCGGGTCCAGCCCTTGGGCTCTTCCACCTCTGGAAAAGCTGCCCTGCCCCTTTCTTTAAAGTGCACTTAATGCCTGATAAGGACATTATAGAAGGAATTCTTGGGGAAAAAATTTTAATGTATATCATCAGGGAAAAGTCAAGCTCCAGTCTGAAAGGAAGGCATTTCGAGACAGCTATTTTGCCAATGAACTGGAAGCCCCCACACCAAAAGGTGGAGACGTGGAAGAACATGCAGCCCAATATGGGACAGAGAAAGGGATCCAGCTCATCACTGTGGCAAAAATCACTTAGGAATTTTCCAGCCTGCTGACCCCCAAAGCCAAGGAAGCAATCCTACTGCTTCTGCTTGGCTAGAACTATCCCTGTGAACAGGTGAGCAACCATCTGAGAGACTGTTGGGAATAGGCTGGCCTCCTTAACTTTGCAAAATCGTTTTGAGCAGCTTTGGCTTCTAGTCAGGAGCTCTGGGGGTAGAGAATGTCAAAAGGAGTTTCAGGGAGAAAGGGAAGTGGTCCCTTGAGCAGTCCATGTTCTTGGTTTTCCAGGGGGGAATAGGAAGGAGGAGGCAAAAGGCAGACTTCAGGGGGCAGAGGTGCACACCCAGAACTCCTCAGTTCAGGTGAGGGGTGTCTGAAGAAAATCCTCTGTATAATTTAAGCAGTCCTTCCATTTTATCCTCCTCTGTGCTAAAAGTGGAAGAGGAGGGAGGAAGAGGCCCTTTCTGTATCTTACGATGCTAAGACATTCTTCTGTTTAAGGCTTTGTGTGCATGCATGTGTGTGTGTGTGTGTGTGTTTGTGAAGGATCACAGCCCTCTAGCTCCCATTTTCCTTTTTTAATCATCTCCATGACTAACACCACTCAGTGTGAGAAACGCATATATGAGAGAGAGAAGAAACACTGACCCCCCTCCCTATGGCCCCCAATGAGGAGGGTATACTATGCTTAGAAATTGCTAAACACATCATTAGATACTAGAGAGTAAGACATAGAGGAGAAACATAGCAGCAGCTTTTGATAATATAGATACAGAGTACAAAGAGATACAGAGTAAGAGAAGACATCAAACAGTACAGTCAAACAACAAGGGCTGTTGGGGAGGGAGTTAGTATCAGAGACCACAGGTTTGCAGCATGCTGAGAGAAGAGGCCTCAGTCCCTCTTAGAAACTGGGGAAGAAAGAGAAAGAAATTGTGAGGAACCACCTTGCATCCTGGCTACTGAACCAGAACAGGGTGGCATCTAGGCCAGCTTGGATTTCCAAGCTGTTTGTTTGATACCAACGACCAGATGCCACCCTCCCAAGCCCCTACTCCTCCACCCCCAGGCCTTCCCTAACTCTTCCTCCCCCATTCCTACTGCTTGCTTCTCATGCCTTTCTGCCTGTGTGTGTGCCTGGCCTGTTATTCTGGAAAACCCCTGGAAAGGGCTCAGCTTGGATGCCGCCCAATAGAAGGCCATGACCTCTTGTTTCTTATTCTCCAAGGATCCCAGTGCTCGGTTCTGAGCCCTAAAGCAGCCCTGGTGAGAAACCTGGCGACGCAGGAGAACCAGGAAGGTGCCCGCGCTGCTGGGAGAGCACAGGCGACAGAGGTGGGGAGGCTTGAAGGTAGGCATATACAGTTCCCACTTCCACTGGCAAGACGGGAGGAGAGTGGATACAGCTGCTAGAGGAGTAGAACGTAGGCTTCCTGGTGCATTTCCTGAAGCTTAATGGCGATATATACAGACAGGAAGACTGCAGGACACAGAGCTCTTCTACCTGTGGCTGTTGTAGTCTCCCAGTCGTGTCTGACTCTTTGTGACCCCATGGACTGCAGCCTACCAGGCCTCCCTGTCCCTAAGATCTCCTGCGGCTGCTGCTGCTAAGTCGCTTCAGTCGTGTCCGACTCTGTGCGATCCCATAGACGGCAGCCCACCAGGCTCCCCCATCCCTGGGATTCTCCAGGCAAGAACACTGGAGTGGGTTGCCATTTCCTTCTCCAAAGATCTCCTAGTATAGATTCGGTGACCCTTGTTGATGCTGTAGATGGACAGTGCCCTTCCCCACTTCTTCTGACATGTTGCAGTGACCCCTAGTGGCAGAAAGGCAGTACTGTGGCTACCACTATCACCAGGTACAAGGCAGAAGGGAAGGGCCCGTGTCCAGGGGACACCAGGCAGTTCCGATGTAGCCCCTAGGAGGGGATAGCAGGAGTTGAGGGACAATTATTGAGTAAAAGTTCCGAGATGATTAAAAAAGCAGGAGAAACAAAGAATCTGAGGGTAAGGAAGGAAGCAACCTGAGACTGTTCAGAGGAAGCGGCCTGAAACTACCTGAAAGTGCAGGTCTGCGGCAGCCCCTGTAGGAGATTAGCTGGCTGCCGTCTCTTGGTGGAGAGGGAACAGCTTGGCCTGGTCTTCAGCCTCGTAGCCGCAAGGCAGGTCACTCCTGGAAGAAGAGACCCCACACAATCACAGCGTTGTCAGCTCCCATATAAATGACAGCATTCCTGTCACTTTGCTCTCTCAGCATGCCTGTGAGATAACCAAGGACAGCAACACTGGGCAAATCAAGGCCAGAGAGATGGAGCTGATCTGCCCAAGGTCACAAAGTTCCCCAACATAGGAGAGAAACCCAGGTCCTCAGACATCCATGGCGGTTTTCCCCCCACCCCCACAGCTGCAATGGCGAGGAGCATAGGGCGGACTGGAGGAGGGGACAGTGCTCTACAGAGAGGCAGGGGAGCGACTGGATCTCCTGGACAGGACGGTGATGGTGAGAGTGGCTCTCGCTTCCTCCTCCTCTCCCCAAAGGCTCTGGGGAGCCCCTAAACTGGGCACAAGGGAAAGGTGACCATTTCTTCTGCTCTCACCCGGAGAGCCTGAGAGCAGTGGGGGCTGGCGTACCTATTGTCATTGATATCTGTGGTGTTTCCTGTAGAGATCACCGTGGAGAACACAGCATTGGAAGAAGGGAAAAAAGAGATGTGTTACAATCTCCTCAAACCCTCTCTCATCCTAACTCCTTGAAGAAAAAGGTAAGAGTCTTGGGAACATAGCTGCCATCTTGGTCTGTGGCACTCTGTCTTCAACCATTCTGAGTTGCATCATGTTTTGTTTGACAAAAAGTCTCCCTGAGCCCTCATAGAGGAGAGGAGAATGGAAGGGAAGGGGCGAGGGAGGGAAGGGAATGGTGGGGACAGGCATGTGACCCCACTTCTAAGCGCCTAAGACCCTGAAGGGATGCACAGTGTTTGAGCTGTAGGCACAGGGTCACTTATTCTCCTGATACTTTCCAGTTTGCCCTGGGGATCCCAAAGGCTGGTTACCCATCTTGTTCACTCACCATTGTCCATGTTGGCCTTCTGGTAGGAAGTCAAGGGGCCGCCAGAAGACGTGGCCCCACTGCTGGTACAGGAGTTTGCGAAGCTGGATGGAGAAGAGGAGAGAGATGCAACATCTAATACCCACCTTCCACTATTCCAAGGACCACTGATCCACACTCACCGTCAGGGATGGAGCCATCCACCCTGCCCCCAAGACCAGCAGACAACAAACATGGCCGAAGATTAGGAGGGCAGATGCCCACCTTCTAATCAAAGGTCTGAAGTTGAGAAAGGGTTAGAAATGAAGCTACTTAGGAAAAGAACTGAATCCCACCCAATAATTAACCCAAACTTATGTCTTATAAGGTGCAGAGAGCCTTGGGTTGGGGCTCCGCCTATGCCCACAGTCACTCACTACATATCTGAGGTGGAACTAGGTGCAGCCTGCAGGTACAAGTTCTGGTAGTTCTGGAAGAGGCTGTTGGTGTAACTGATGCACTCGGGGCTCCGGGTGCCATAGGGGTTGGTGGGTGAAGATGCCGGGTAGTGGCCAGGCCGGACGGGTTTGGCTGCAGCAAAGAAAGGAAAATGACCATGAAGAGACCACCTGTCCTCTGCAGTCACTCTGGGTCCCTGAGCTATAGATGAACTGAGTTGCTTATAAGATAGTAATTCACTTTCTACTTTTTGGGGCGGGAGTGGTGGGGTGAGGCTGGGGTGGGGTTGCTTAACATCAAGGAATTTGCCAGGATCCCCGGAGTGTGATCCCACTGCCCACTCACCAATCTGGGCAGAATGGCCCCGCTTGCCGGAGCTCTTGTACCGCACAGCCTCCTTAATGCGGTCCACTTCCTGCTGGTACCGGCGCTTGTCCTTCATGGCGCCCTCCTTGGCCTCCTTCAGTGCACCCTCCAGGGCCTTAACTCTCTCAGCCGTAGCCCTAAGTCGTTTTTCCAGTTTAGGAAGCTCACAACGCAGATCTGCATTGTCACGTACCAGCTGTGGGGTGAGCCCCGGGTCAGAGGCCGGGAGAAAAGCAGCCAAGGACGAGGTGCGGAGTTGGGGGTGCGGGCAGGAGAGAGAATACAGAAAAGTCCCGTCAGGGAGGCGGACGCCGCGTTGTCTCCTCCAAAGGCCTCATTCCCTTTACCTAACTGCTGCTCTGGAAAGTGCTTTCCTTCTTCCTTCAGCAAACAGGGGCCAGGCATTAAAAAGTTACATCGTTTTCTGAGCAGCAAAACATGTCAACTCCTCTGTAGCCCAGAACTCTTTATTTTTTAAGTCACTTTTTTTTTTAAAAATTCAGCAGCAGCACAGACTAATCTTTAGTTTTTAGCCTAGAACTCTTGTGACAGTGCCCTGTTCTTATCTCTTCCTGGCCCAAAACACCACCAAATCCCCCGTATCTCACAGCTGGTGCCAGACCAACAGCCCCAGGGCAACCATGGGGACAAGACACCCCCCCTTACCCAGAGATGGCTATGTGGGCATGCACAGAGCAAGGCAGCAAGAGCACAGGGTGCTCTTGCTTAGCAGTTTGCTTAGCAGTTTGGGGGGTGGATATGGGGCTGAGCACAGGTTCGGTGCAGTGCAGAGCAGGAGCAGAAGCTGGAATACAGGCGCCCCCCCACACATCCACACATCCACACAGCTGCCCCATAGGAAGGAAAGAAAATGTTTGAGGTCTCACAAACATTTGTGCTCATTACCTTCATGTTCGAGGATTTCCTGGGCCAGCCCTCTCCCCATTATAATTAAGCAACCACCTTATGGCCAGGAAGAGACTTTTTACAATGTCTCACACAATGACTGGGGGTCTACAGATTGCATAAAGAGCCAGCCTTGGAGGATATCAGGTACATCGATGTAGCAGGGGACACTGGGAGAATTGTCCCTTTCATTTTGGACAACTTACAGATCATAAACAATGTTTTTGCTGTGACAAGAACTCAGTTCAATTTGTCACAGGCTGCAGCCCTAGCTATTTAAGGTCCTGTTTAACTGAGAGGTTTCTACATCTCTAGTGTTTTCCTTTCTAGTCTTGTATCCCCTGAGGGATGAAATTAGGAGGAGTCCTAGCCTATAGGTGAGTAGTTTCTGGTCTTTGAGACTTAGAACAGAGGCATGGGGGTGGGGGGTGGAGAGGGAAGAAAACAGCCTGTGATGTCCTGAAATGTGCCACAGTGCAGATGAACTTGGAGGACATTATGCTAAGTCAAATGAACCAGGTGCAGAAGGACAAATTCCAGATTACCCCACTTAGATTCTATTGAGATTCTTAAAGCAGTCAAAATTAAAGAGGCAGAAAGTAAAATGGGGGTTGCCAGGGGTTGGAGATAATGGGGAATGAGGTTATTATTTAATAGGGATGGAGTTTCAGTTCTACAAGATGAAAAGACTTATGGAGCGGGATGGTAGCAAAACATTACGAATGGATTTAATACCACTGAATGGTACACTGCGAATGATTAAAGGTGGTAAATTTTATGTGTATTTTACCACCATAAAAAGTTGCTGCGGGGGGGGAGGGTGGGGAGGGAAGCAATGTAATATGCACTTGGAGAGAGAAGGAAAATGAACACAAAAAGAATGGCAAAACTGATTACAAATGTTGTTTCTATCTTTTAACTTTTCTATAATGTTGTCACACTGTTGGATAATAAGCACAGGGGAAAAGGTGGTGGTAAGGCCTTCTGCAGGTCCAAATAAAATAAACCCTGTGTACCATCACTGGGCCACAACTCTCGGATTTTTTTTTTCATTATTAAAAAAATAAGGTGTCCTGGGTATTGACTGTATATGCTGGGTATGGCACTGGGAAGAAGAAAAGCTGAAGCTCTAGTTTAATGANTGTATAAGAGACAGCTGTTGGATAATAAGCACAGGGGAAAAGGTGGTGGTAAGGCCTTCTGCAGGTCCAAATAAAATAAACCCTGTGTACCATCACTGGGCCACAACTCTAGGATTTTTTTTTTCATTATTAAAAAAATAAGGTGTCCTGGGTATTGACTGTATATGCTGGGTATGGCACTGGGAAGAAGAAAAGCTGAAGCTCTAGTTTAATGAGAATATGAGCATAAAAAGCATTTTAAGGTGGATTTGAAAGGACAGGAATGCAGAATAGGTAGGGTCTATTCTCGGAATTGTTTAAAGAGCCAGCTGACAGTGTGTTGCAGCGGTCTCAAGGCTCAGCTGTATGGCACTAAGGAGGGTTACCTGCTCTGTGGGCACCCAACATCTCCTGTCTTGACTCCTTTGGACTGCCCCTGCCACCCACCCACCCCATACCTTTGAAACCCAGTCTCCCACCTAAGGAACCACAGCAGCAAGGAGGGGTGGCCCCAGCCAGGGGCTGCCTGGGCCATTTGGGACAACATCGTGTCATTCCTCTGCGTGCCTGCCCCAGGCCTAGGCAGATGGAGTCCTCGCCACGAGAGAAAGCCCAGCTCCCCTGGCTGCCTCTGGCTCATTGCTCTCCGCTCCGGCCACAGTCTGCCCAGTGTCCCTCACACAGTCCCAGGCCCATGCCTCTGAAACTTCTATTGGTTTCCACCTCACCCTCCACTTGAGCCTGGGAATTCCACTTGAGCAGAGGCAGGTTGGGAGCTTTAGGAAAGGGAAAACAGGCATAGAACCGAGAACAGGGTAAACGTAGAACCAAATACAGCATAAAGAAGGGGTCAGTAGGAAAGGGAAGAGGGAAAGGGAAGGAAGACATGCAATAAGATTTTTCTAAATCCAAGGGCCTCTGAGGATTTAGGGACCCCAGGCCTCAAGAATTCTCTTCACCCCTTGCCCTCGCTCTTACCTGTTTGTGAACCTTTGTAAGCTGTTCCAGGTTGTTCTCAAGAAAGGAAATCTTCTGCTTTTGGGAGTGAATCCCCCCACTGTCCTCGGGCTCCATTTCTGCACTCTGAGGAGAGACAGGGCGGGGGAAAGATACGGCCATACTGAGGCCAGTCAGGCCCCACTCGGACCGGGCCCAGAAGCCCCACTGAAGGCCGCAGGGGCTGGAGAAACCTGAGGACAGGAGGGGGATATGGGGGCTGGGAAGACCTCGAGGCAGCACTCACTTTCTTGACTCGAGTCGTGACGTCTTGAACGAACAGTTTGCGAAGGTTGTGGAGGGTCTGGAGTTCCCGGGCCTGCAAAGAATGATGAAAAATTTGGGGCCACCAAATACGAGGTCACCATTCCCCCTCCAAAACTACTAGATCCTTCAGTCTCTCCAGACAAGTGAGTCACTCATCTTTTTATAAAAAGGTATGTTCTGATCATACCACAGGCTTACTTCACAGAAAGGCGGGAGAAATAGGGTGCAGAAGAAATCACGGGGAGGGTTGGACATAAGCCACCCCCCCGCTGGCTTGGCACAGAAGGGAAGTCACTCACAACTGTCTCCTCCAGGCCCTTAAGGTCCTGCTTGGACTGCTCATGTCGCTCGTACAGAAATCTGGAGGAAGACAGAAACAGAACAAGCACTCAGGGCCACCCTGTCCCTCTGTCCCTCCTCCATTCCTTGATCTATTTTTATTCTTACTTACTAAACTAGTTACTCATGTTCACAGTGCATAAATGAGAAAAGTAAGATGAGTTCCATAAAAAGCCCATGATTCTACCACTTACAGATCAAACCACTGTGAACATTCTGGTGTCCATCTTTCCAGACTCTTCCATGCATGTGGCTCTCACATAAATGTTATGAGATTATACCATTCCTACTGTTGATAACCTGCTTTTTACACTTCATGGAACATCTTTCCATGTCAGCTAATACTGAACAGAAGTCTCCTTTATTTTCCCCCTTGCCATCAAGTTGTTCTTTTTAGGACCTGGCTTCCTGTGGTCACCATATCTCCATCTAGATCACGTCCTATCCCTATGGTATGTGTGAGTAGCCGTCTGAGCCCATGTGGTCTCAGGTCTGCAGGCGGACCCGTCACTCACGTCAGCTCCTGGAGTTTGGTGCTTTTCTCGTGTTCTTCATTCTTCAGCTTCTCGTAGTCAGCCTGGAGCTTCTCCAGCTCTAACTGGAGTTTCTGATTCAGGCTGCAGAGAGCAAGGAGGTATTGGGGAGAACAAGGAGATGTCAGCGAGGGACAAAGGGGAGACTGACTCCTTCAACATTTTCCTTCTTGTACACATAAGTCCTCGTAGGGTTGACGCATCTACCTTGGGGTATATTAGAGGCAGACTCAGGCTACTGCTTCCATGGCAGAATAAGGGGCCCTGAGCTATCAAATCAGAGAAGCCTGGAGCATAGGGACTAGTCCTCACTCCTTGTACCTCCTGGAGCTGGACTGCAGAGTTGTGTCTTTGCTGGGGCATGACCCGTAGAAGTTAAAGAACTGGGTCCTGTTCAAGAGGGAGTGTGTGCGTGGGCCCAGGAAGGCGAGGGGCCCAGGTGGAGACTGGAGCCGCCCTGGGGAACTCTTACTCTTTGAGCTCATCAATTGTCTTCTGCTTCTCATTGATCTCGTCCCGGAGCCGGGCCAGCTGCCTGTGATGGGCCTCCCGGTGGCTCTCCATCTGCAGCTCCAGGGCCTTCTGCAACACAACCCCACCCAAGTTCAATGCCAGACTCCCAGCCACCAGCTTGGTGAGGGCCCTGCCAGGCCCCAGTCTCCCCAACACTTTTCCCACTTGCCTTCACATCTTCTGTGTCCTGTGTGTCTGGTTCCTTGTCCTTCAGGGCCACCTCATGCACAGTTTCTGAGGGAGAGGGAGGAAGCAGTTTATATCACACCTACCACCTCCAGACAGAACTTCACATTGTGACCAGAGCGCCAGGCAGTGCAGGGCACATTTACCCTTAGAATGGGCCCACAGGGATGTTCTTCTGGGTGAGGACTGTCCAATTTCATATAGCAGGGACAGAGGATGATGGAGGGTTCATGGTTCATGTAAAATGAGCTACATGCCAAAGCATGCTAAGCAGCATGTGAGCCGGACTCCAGGATTTCAGTCTAATGCTTTGGTGAGTGTGCTGATAGGCAGCTTCCTGTGATGTTTGTCGCTTTGCCTCCCAACACCCTCTCTGATCTCAGGTCCCAGGATAGGTGGGTTGGAGGTTTAAGCAGGCCTCACCTTGGGCCTGGAGCTTGGCCAGCTCGTCACTCAGGGAGTCATAGGACTCTTCCAGGTGCCGTTTCTTGAGTTCCACGCTCTGCATGTATTCCGTCAGGGAGCGGATCTTGGCCTCATGCTGATGGGGTGAGGGTTGGTGAAGAAGAAGATGGATAGAGTCAAGGACCCAACTCCAGGCAGCACAGACCTCCACAAGCTCCAGCTCATCCCCCTTCCTGCTACGCCTTCCACCAGGATGCAGGATTGAGGGCCATTCCTCTGGAGACCCTTGCTTTAGACTCTCTTGGTTCAGAGGGCAGTGTCCCCCTGCACCTTCAACTCTCTAGCCTGGATCCTCTCCTGCTTCCCCTAGCTCTTCTGTCCTTGACTTCACTTGACCCTAGGCCCTTGACAGAAACATGGGTGCTAGCAGTCATCCCACAACCACAGAGTTGCCTACCCTCTCCCACGGCACCCAGAGGCTCTCTACCTCTGGCACTCACCTGGGAGATGAGGAGTTGGCAGGATGAGAGCTCCCGCCCAGTCACTTCCATCTTGCGGTGACATTCGACCTGAAGGTTCTCCAGCTGCCGGCACCGCTTGACCACAGACTTGACTTCAGATTTGATTTTGCTGATGTAGAGTCGGGCCACCGTGAACTCCTCCTCAATGGCCCCGCTGATCTCCACTGGCTGTGGGGTGAACATGGGAGGGAGGAGGTGCCTCTTTGCTCCTGGAAAAGCCCCTTATCCATTTCCTTCCACTCGGCCTAGCCCCGCACACACCCACAGGCACAGGGACTCCAGTGGGACAGGTATGTTCCAAACAACTTTTAGCAGCTCTGTACCACCTGGCTTTTCACACTGAATCCCCCTCTCTGTATCCAACGATCTATTCTTACAGCCACCCTCTTCCCTTCTATAGAGAAACAGGATATTCTGTAGTCAGACTGATCCACTTGATCACACAGATGGGGCATCGTCACTGCCACAGATCTGTCTATATCATTCCTAATTTTGTGCCCCCATCTCCAAATCCTGCTAAAAGCACATCTCCACTGCTTCCTTATCCAGCAATGTGAATTTCACCAGGTATGTAGCTCTAAAATGTGTATTTCAGTTGAGTCTACGCAAACCTCTGCATGTTTTCCTGTGTCTAGTTTGCAGGTGTGCTTCCTGGATCTTGTCCTCCTCCTCTCAGTATCTCTGAGGACATGATTGTCTCACCTACACATCCCACCAGTGCCCAGAACAAGAAAGATCTGAACAAGGCCCCCATGTCTTTCTCCACTCACCAGCTTAATCTCCCCGTTGCCCACGATGACACTGAACTCACTCAGGTCCTTCATCAGCCCGTTCAGTACCTCAGCAATCCGTTTTCGCTGGTGTCCACTGACCTCCTGCAGCCGCTGCAACTCAGACTCCAGGGACAGCATGGTGGCCTGGGGACAGTCCTTCAGGTCACGCCAGCACCATCTTCCTGCTTCCCTCCCCCACCTAGCCAGAGGCCTCTCCCTTCATGCATGACCCTGATGGTTGCTATGAAGAGAACACAAGCCCTGCAGAAGGGTCTGGAAGAGAGAGTGCTCAGAAGGGTAAAGTGATGGAGTGGGAGAGGGGCCCACCATGAACTGAAGGACAGCACAAAGGTGCAAACATGATACCACCCTCTTAGGAAGCAGAGTGCCCTCTGGACCAGAAGGTGTTCTGAGTCAGGGTGCTCCTGGCTGGCCACTCACCACCTTCTGAGACAGCTCATCCACCAGAAGCTGGTTCTGCTGGCTCTTCTCCTCGACCTCCTGGGACTTCTGGTCGTAGTTCACGGCCAGCTCCTCCAGAGCCTGCAGCACTTCCTTCACCTCATCCTTTGCGGCATCATTCTCTGACTGTAGGTGGCTCAGCTCCCGCTGGACCTTCTCACTGTCTCCTCGAGTGGACACCAGCAGCTGCAAGGGAGGGGTGGGTCATGGGCAGGAGTCTTCTGCCAGTGACCAGCTCGCCGGGTCCTTGGCCTGGGGAAGCTGAGCCCCTCTCACCCAGGTATAGCTCTAGGAGAGAGGCAAGGGTCCAAGCAAGAGTCAAGAGGAATGGGGCTTTCAGCTTCACAGAAATAGGGTACCATAATGAAGGAGCACCCAGACTCCAGCTTCTGTGCCTTAAGCAAAACCCCAATTAAGCCCCCAGATTTCTATTGTCTCGGGGAGGTGACTAACCCCTAAGCAGAATGCCCCTTCTTCCATCTTTCCAGAAGAGGTCTTTTTCCTGCCTTTCAGGGATGGACACACAGCCCTCTCCTCTCTTGTCTTGCCCTCCTTCCCATTACCTCTTCCTGGTCCAGCATCTGCTGCTTGAGCTTCTCTATGAGTTGGCTCTGCTGGTTGATCTCATCATCCTATCGGAGGCAAGGGGATAAGATGGGATGAAGGGAAGCTTCTCATTCCAGTTTAGACTTGGGAGCTTGGGGTAGATATGGATCTTGATAAAAATTCAGATAGTTTAGGCTTTGAGTTCAAAACATCCTAGGCTTTCCCTGGTAGTCCAGTGGCTATGACTCTGTGCTCCCAATGCAGGGGGCCTGGGTTCGATCCCTGGTCAGGGAACTAGATCCCACATGCACCAACTAAGAGTTCCCATGCTGCAACTCAAGATCCCTCATGCCGCAGTGAAGATCAGAGATCCTGACTGCTGCAACTAAGACCCAGCATAGCCAAATAAATAAATAAATGCTTTAAAAAGAGAGAAAGGAACTCTATATCCTAAAAAGAAAGAAGTCTTTTCCTCAGCTTCTCTCCTTGATTCCTGCCCTCACTTTTTAATTCCTTTCTTTCTGGAAGTTAGTATAACCTTGACAGTGTACAGCAAAAGCCTTCAAATGTTCATACCCTTTAACTGAGAAATCCCACTCCTGCATTCCATTCTAATTGAAGCAAAGTCTTATATGGACAAGAGACAAAGATAGTCACTTCAAAGTTATTTATATAGCAAAAATAACCAACTAACAAAACACAAAACCCTAGAAGGCCTGTAAATAAATAAATGGTTAAATGCATTCTGATAAATGGACTGTAAGGCAGCCATTTAAAAATACTTCGGTGAAGAATTATTAACAAAGTAGGAAACTGCTCATTATATAATGCGGAATGAAAAAATCAGATGTGAAGTTACACATACAGTATAATCTCAATTGTGTGGCTTTATTTCTGAATGGTGGGAGGAGGAATGATTGAAATTTTCTTCAATATGTTTTTATTTATCTTCCATATTTCAATAACAAACATTCATCTCTTTTAAAATCAGAAAGAAAGTCAGGATAAGCTACTTTTTTGAGCCCTCGCTTGCCATCCCACCAGGCTCGCCCCCGTGCCCTGCCTGATGTCCTCACCTTGTCATCAAGCTGCTTGTAGAGGCGGCGGATCTCCTCCTCGTACTTCTGCCGCTCCTCGGGCGCGATGCGCACTACAATGGATGAGTTGTCATTCACAGGTGTCTCCTCGCAGAGCTCGGCTCCCAGGGCAGCATCCTCCCCGGCCAGGCGCTCTGTCTCAGGCACGTTCTCTCCTGGGGAAGTGGCAGAACAAGGTAAGGGATGGGGGCAGGGACAGCTGCACCAGCGGGCCCTTCCTCCCTCACTGCCCATCGCAGAGACCTCCTGGCTTCCATGTCTCTTGCCCAGTGGACCGTCCACCTTTCTGGGGGTGGGGAATAAAGGAAGTCAGCCCCCTCTTGCTTTCCCTCATGACTGCTCTACTGCATCCCTCCAGAAGCACAGTCCTCCTTGGAGGGCATAGGAGCCCTCTCTGGCTCCCTGCACCCCCAGGACCCCTCACTAACCATTGCGCCACCGGCTCAGCTCTGCCTCCAGCTTCGCAATCGTCTCCTTCTGAGCCTTTGTCTTCTCCTTCTCCTTCTCATATTTCTTTTTCCACTGCTCAGCAGTCAACTCCAGATTCACAGAGGCAGTGTTTTTAATGGTCTTTGCCCTGGAGAGGGGAACAAAGAGATGAGACCTCCATTAAGGCTCATAAGAGCCTGAGTGGAGAGCACAGCAGGGGCTGGGGCAGGGAGTAGGGGACCCCGCCACTGACCGCTGCCCGAACATCAGGGTGGACTTGGTCTCCGCATCGTTGTAGCTGGATGGTGAGCAGCAGATGAACATTGTTGTTCGGCAGTTTCCTCCCAAGGAGTCCTGGAGAATCCGTGTCATTTTACTGTCACGATATGGAACGTAGCTTTTCTGGAGGAAAAGGGAGGCCTCGAATCAGAAAAATTCAGCAGGGGAATCAGAAAAGATGGTAAGGGAGTTTCCTGGTGGCATAGTGGTTAGGATTCCAGGGTTTCACTGCCATGGCCTGGGTTCAGTCTCTGGTTGGGGAACTGAGATCCTGCAAGCCACATGGCACAGCCAAAAAAAAAGAAAGAAAGGATGGGACTTCCCTGGTGGTCATCCAGTGGTGAAGATTCTATGCTCTCAATGTAGGGGGCCTGGGTTCAATCCCTGGTCAGAGAACTAGATCCCACATGACACAACTAAAGATCCCACATGCCGCCACTAAGACCCAGCGCAGCCAAATAAATAAAATAATTTTTAAAAAATATTTTTAAAAAAGCAAGAAAGAAAGGATGGTAGTGCTTACTAGGGGTGGAGCAACCCATGAATTGGGCATGATGAGGTGAGGGCATTAGGAGAAGGCAGAAGATGGGGTGAGGACCCCTAAGGAGCACTCACCGTGCCCTCAGCCAGAGCCGAGATCACGTTCCCCAGGGCCGACAGGGACTTGTTGATATTCTTGGCCTCATCCAGCACGGCTCCCTCAGCTCCAGTCTTGCTGACCTACCAGGGCACAAAGGGTGAGTGTGTCATGAGTGGTTGCAGAGCGAGTGGGCTCCCCACTCCTCTTCTCCAGGTAAGCTGGCTTAGTCCAAGGACAGGGGGATAGGAAAGAAGATGGAGAAGGCCCTCCTCTGGTCCCCTAAACGTTCTGGCTACAGACTCTCTCCCCTACACACACAATATTATACAATATTCCATTTATGTGAAATGTCCAGAAAGTCAAATCCAGAGTCAGAAAGTAGGTTAGCGGTTACCAGGGGATGGGGGACAGGAGAGCAGGGCGTGACTGTTAACAGGTGGTGAAAAGGTTCTGGCATCAGGGGTGAGGACGCATAACCTTGCAAACACGCTGAACTGTATACTTTAAGACGGCGAGCTTCACAGTATGTGAATTCTAGCTCAATGAGAGTTATTTTGACTTTTAAAAAGGCCACCCCCCCCCCAAGGCTTCCTTCCCTGCCCCCTTCACCCTGGCAGGAACCCCCACCTTCTCGCTTCCTGCCAGGTCCACTAGATACAGCTTCCCACTCAGCTTCTGCTCAGTCTCCATATTCTCCTGCTTGATGTTGATGAGGAAGATGCTATGGCTTCGAGAGCTGTGTTCATTCATGTCTGTAAGAGGCAGGACGAGACAGTCCTTATACCAAACTCTGTGGAACAAAGCCCTCAGTCCTCAGCTTCCACGGACCACCGCCCACGCCCGCTGAGAGAGGGGGTGTCCGCCGGGACTAGCCCAGCCCCTACGTACCCCTGGTATCAAGGGTGCAGGGTCTCACAGACAAGCATCTCTCCTCCGAAGGAGGACACAGCCTTCCCCTGCTCACTTTCAAGTCCCTCAGCCCCCATGGGCACAGAGGAGAGGCAGACGCCAGACTCAAGAGCCCCTGATCTCCCCCACTCACTGGTGACAGCCACGTGACGATTTGATTTCCCTTCATCAATCACATCTAAAATCTCCTCCGGGCTGGACACAAAGCGCTCAGTACAACCCTGTAGGGGGCAAATGGACAGTGACCCCATACACTTTGGTCTACAGATTAAATTACCTGCACAGTGACCAAATGACCCTTCAAGGCAGTGGCTTTGCCCAGGCCCCAGACTCCTCCCCAGTCCAGGCTGTCCACCCTCCGGCTCCTGGGCCGTGATCTCCCCTCCTCCTGTGCCCGCGCTCTCAATACCCTGGCCCCACCTGCTTGCCTCGACTTTGCTCTCACCTTGACAAATGGCACCCGGTTCTTGTCCTCATGCACAGACAGATTTGTCTTGGTCACTGAATCGAGACAATTCAGGGTGAGCAAGGCCAGCACTTCCACCCCCCAACCTATCCAACCCCTTTACCCTGCAGTCTGCTCAGATGGATGATTCTTCAGTGTTCAGAAGGGAAGAAGACTCCCCTGTGAAGCCTAAACTCCCTGCTCACTCTGAAGGCTGTTCGTCCTTCTGCAGGATTTCAGCCCCAGGGCTCCAGCTAGGCTGAGGTTGTTTGTATGTGGGCCTGGGCATCTAAGCTCATCTTCTGACCCTTTTGGTTTTGGGAAATTCTTGGTGAGTGAAGGTAAGGGCCATGAGTACAAGTGTGTGTGTCTTCGTATGCCTGCTCCATCTCTCACCAAACAGCACCTAAGCCCAAGAGGCCAAGAACACTGTGATCATTCTCTTCCTTGCCTTCCTCACCCCCCACCCACCCACTGGGATTACACACCACTCACCATCCAGAAGGTCACGGATTTTGTCCAGGTAAATCTCAAAGTAAGAAACCTGGGTTAGGAAGAAAGGAGTAGTATAAAGTGATGGGGGCCTATCTTGAATCTGATTCAGGTATCACAGGCTAATGTGATCCACTCAAATAGTGGTGGTGGGAGGGAAAGGGCAGAAGAGACTATTTTGGCAGAGAAAAACTTAGGTAAGCACGGGGGAGAATAAGTTGGGGCACCCAGGATCTCAGTGGGTTCATGCTAGATCCTCCCCTCCCAGTCCCATAAGAGGATGCCCAGTGGTCATGCCCTGATCACCTTGATATGGAACTCAAGATTCTCATCCATGGAGTAGATGTGGTTGAAGATGTCTCGGGCAATTCGAGGAATGATTCCCATCAGCTGGGGGTCATGCAGCTTTCCCTGGGGAGTAAGGGTAAGGTATTCCAAATGAGGCTGGGGCTCAGGAGGAATCAGACAGTTCAGAGGGAGGCAGACGAACACAGAGGTAACAGCTGCTAAGAAGACCATCCTGACTTAGGGGATGGTCACTACCTTTAGTGGAAGAAGAGGGAACTGAGCAGCCCTTTGAACTGTTATTGCTGCTGCTTTTCCAGGTAAAAGAAGAAAACTGGCGTAGTGGAAAGGAGGGTGAACAGCAGCAGGCTGAAGGGAGTCCATTAAACTTCCACAATAACACTGCCCTTCCAGTGCTACACAATAACACTGTACCAGGCAGCCCTCATTCCTAGATCTCCCCTAACTGAGACTCCTTGGCCTCCCATAAAAGTTAGAACCCTCACCTCCATAGTATGTGTCTTCCCTGAGGATGTCTGTCCATAAGCAAAAATGGTGCCATTGTAGCCAGCTAGGACATCTGGAAGAGATGGCAGAGAAAGACCACTGCTAGAGAGAAGTAAGGTAAGGAATGGGAGATGAAGAAGTACACTCTCAAAATACACTCATTACCTTTGACAATCTGCATGGCACAGGCATGATATACTTGCTCCTGAGTCGTGTTTGGGGGAAATACACGGTCAAAGACATATGGCTTCCCCTGGAGTGGAAATAAAAGACAGCAGACATCGGTAGGGAGGTGTGGGGAAGAAGAAACACCTAAAAGGCACCTGTTCCTCAACCTTCTGTATTCATGGGCAATTATGGGGATAAAAGAAACCAAAGAGAAGCAAAGCTTAGTATTGATGCCAGGAGTTGTACCCGGGGACTAGAATGTCAATGAGTGTCACATGGCGATACTACATGAGAGGATCCCAGCCTTGGTGTGACAAACTCACCATCCCAGACGACCCCCTGCCTGGCATCAGATGAGAAAAGACAAAAGGACTACAGGCTGTAGAGAGTGAAGAACAGTATACAGACATTAAAAATCCACCACTAAGTTAAAAAAAAAATCTTCCTCAATAGATCCATATGTTCTGATATGAAAAGATGTTAAAGATGTATTATGACTGGAAGATGCAAAGTTAGGGACAGATGTATAGTGTGTTGCCTACTGTATAAATGAAATATACAAATGCTGAACTACTGAGCTGTTATGGAAATATTGACACAAGCTCTCTCTACGTGAAAAAACATATGAAATCAGAAATACAGTTCTTCCTTTAGGGAAACAGCTTCAAGTAAAGAGAAACTGTGAAGCAAATCACTCGGTCCTACAAGTACCTTGTTCAATTCAGGTAATGTTATATATCACGTGTGCTGATAAGAATGCTAAAGATACAAAATATTTACAACCCAGGGACCCAAAGAGAATAGATTTGCTATCTGATCATATTAAAGGGAAGATCTCTGGTACAATTCAAAGAGACTCTGCTTGCTTTCCATGGTAAGTGACAACTTTTCAGTCATATTTTCCCATTATTTGGTATAAAGAAACTATGACATAGTTGTCAAATTATTTTGCTACAGAGTCCATCTTTATTCAACTGATAGGTTAACCTCCAAGTCTATAGACAGCAGAGTTTGGGAGACATATTTTAACTAAGACAAATCATAAGCATTGGAGAAGGCTGAAGATGTGGGTCTGGGCATATCTACGATATTGCACTGACATAGATAAACTTTTTTTCCAAAAGGAAATGTACAAAAAATAACAATGATTAGAGAGAGAAACAGCGAGGGGGGGGAAGAGGTGGCTTTCAGTTTTCATTTTATCCTGGAAGGTTTACATTTTTAAACCAGGTGCAAGTATTATGTTTTTTATTTTTAAATGCCAAAGAGAGTGAGAAAATACTGTATTTTTTTCTTTTTAATTCTTTCCAAAAAGGATATTTATACTAATAAGTATTGTCTTTAATATTTAAAACATTTTCAAAATCTGATTTACGATAAACGTCAGCCAGGAATATTTATCTGGTCTCTCTGTGGTGAGAGATTCTGAAGTCCCAAAAACAGAATCCACAAAGAGAAAAAAGTTGTGCAAGTGCTCTCTGCAATGAAAAGATACTGTAAATTGTATACTACTGTAAACTGATAGGGCCTTTCTGGAGGACAATTCTATTAAATATTCAAATGTCCATCCTGGCCATACTCTGTCCCACAGATTTCTTTCTTTTTTATTATTATTTTACTTTACAATATTGTATTGGTTTTGCCACACATCAACATGTATCCCCCACGGGTGTACACGTGTTCCCAATCCTGAACCCCCCTCCCACCTCCGCCACCTCCACCATCCCTCCCGGTCATCCCAGTGCACCAGCCCCAAGCATCCTGTATCCTGCATCGAACCTAGACTGGCGATTCATTTCTTATATGATATTATACATGTTTCAATGCCATTCTCCCAAATCATCCCACCCTCTCCCTCTCCCACAGAGTCCAAAAGACTGTTCTATACATCTGTGTCTCTTTTGCTGTCTCGCATACAGGATTATCGTTATCATCTTTCTAAATTCCATATATATGCATTATTATACTGTATTGGTGTTTTTCTTTCTGGCTTATTTCACTCTGTATAATTGGTTCCAGTTTCATCCACCTCATTAGAACTGATTCAAATGCATTCTTTTTAATGGCTGAGTAATACTCCATTGTGTATATGTACCACAGCTTTCTTATCCATTCATCTGCTGATGGACATCTAGGTGGATTCCATGTCCTGGCTATTATAAACAGTGCTGCGATGAACACTGGGGTACATGTGTCTCTTTCAATTCTGGTTTCCTCGGTGTGTATGCCCACTAGTGGGATTGCTGGGTCATAAGGCAGTTCTATTTCCAGTTTTTTAAGGAATCTCCAGACTGTTCTCCATAGTGGCTGTACTAGTTTGCATCCCCACCAACAGTGTAAGAGGGTTCCCTTTTCTTCACACCCTCTCCAGCATTTATTGCTTGTAGACTTTTAGATAGCAGCCATTCTGACTGGCGTGAAATGGTACCTCATTTGTCCCACAGATTTCAATGCTAGGAATTGATATCGCAACTTGCTTTAAGCACTTAATGACATGTGTAGATGGATGTTCACTGCAGCCGTTTGTATTAAAGAAAAAGAAGAAACAATTCAAACACCCATCAAGAAGATATTGGTTATACCTCCATAATCTACTCCTATTACAATGAGCAAGTTTGGTTTACATTGTCCAAGATCAAATACATGAAAATATGTCCAAGATCAAATCCATGAAAAAATAAAAACAATTTGTATAACATGATTATATATTTTTAAAAAGCATAGGGATTAAAAAAAAGCATAGTGATAGAATAGTCTTAGAAAAAAGATATGGAAGACTGTATATAGATCTGTTAAAGGTGATTATCACTGGAAAGCAGAATGATAGGAACTTATGCTTATGACATTTTTTCTGTGACATGTAAATATTTTACAATGACATACTGCTTTGAAATTAAAGAAAGTAGTATAGGTGAGTTACAGAAAAGTATGTAATAACATGATAAATTACACACAAAATAATTTTAAGGAAAAAAAGATGGTTTTTAAAATAGTGTGCAGTGTAAAACACACACACACAAAAGAGTATATGAAGGATTATTCCATTTCAGTAAAAATGTATGGTATTATATACGTATACAAGGTATGTATATATGTATACCTTGCATAGAGAAACATGTTAACAGTGGTTATCCTTGGACAGTGGGACTTTAGGAATTTTTTGTTATTGTTGTTCTTTTTGATTTAGATTTGAAAGTATTCTAAAATGAAAATATATAATTTTTAAAAAGGAAAATTTTTAAATTTAAAAACAAAGAGATTAATACTCTTACTATATAAAGAACTCTCATAAACTAGTAACAACAACAAAAATAACAGAAAAAAACTAACAAAAAAAAATAACCAGAAAAATATGGACAAGAGTTAGGTACTAACAACAGAAGAAACACAAATGTTCAATAAACATAACAATGTTTATCATTTATGGAGAAAAAATAGTAACATCATTTTCCACCTGTCAAACTGGAAAACAAATCTTAATTGTAATACCCAGCATAGATGAGGGTTCGAGAAGGTATAATTTCCGTGAAAGGAGCACCTTCATTCTTTTCTGGTAGGACAGTATATCCATACTTTTACGGGGCAATTCAGAAATGTATAATCAAAAGCCTTGAATTGTATATATCCATAGACCCAGATATTGTACTCCTAAGAATTTGTACTATGGAACTATCTGTACCAAATAGTTGGCTACAAGAATGTTTATTATCAACACTGCTTATAGTAATGAGGATTTGAAAACAACAGAAAGAAGTTACATTTAGGGGACTGGTTAATACAAGGAATTGATTACACTATGGCATGTACATATGTGTTATTCTTTGCTACTATTTAAAAGGATGACACTAATAGAACACCAATCAATCTCAAAAATGAGTTCAAAGAACTTAAACTCAAAGAGCACATACTGTATTATTCTTTTTATATAAAGTTCAAGAGTAAACAACACTTATTTGTAGGGATGGAACTCAAAGTAGCAGTTGCCTTGGGGTGATACTCACAGGAAGGGGGCGAAAGGGAGCTTTCAAAGGGCAATCAAAATGCTCTAGATTTCAACCTGGGTAGTGGTCACACAGGTGTCCAAATACATTATAAAATTCATACAGCTGTTTGCATAAGATTTGTGCAGTCACTGTACTAAATTACACCTAAGTGCCATCATAATGTAGACCATCACAAGATGATGTGATAATGGCCCTTAAAATATGAATTATGCACAAACTCATTGTTAATAAGAAAAAATGAATATTAGACTATATTAGCATTTTAACCTATCAAAGTGGCCAAAATAAAATAGTTTGATGATGGGACTTAATTGTTAGCCCTGTCAATTAAGATGCCTTCTCTAGGGGAATTCCCTGGTGGTCCAAAGGTTAGGACTCAATGCTTCTACTGCAGGGGGAATGGGTTCAATCCCAGGTAAGGGAACTAAGATCCCACACACCACAGTGGCCTGGCCAAGAATAGTCTGATGATGCACTGCACTGCCTGGGCCCTTAAATATATTAATACATATGGTCATTCAATTGTTTGTAATAGCAAACGATTAGAACAAACCAAAATATCCATATCTATCAGAACCTGGCTAAATATATTATGGCATATCTCTACAACAAATCATACAGTAGTTAAAAAGAATGAGATAGATACTTATGTGCTGATGTAGAAGGATCGCTAAGACTTCTCGTTAAGTAAAAAAAAAAAGCAAGGTACGGAACAGTATGCATAGTATGCTATCATTTGTATAAAAAAAAAAGTACATGCATGTATTAAATACATATGCATTTGCTTGTAAATGCATGGCATTCTTTTAGAAGAATCTACCGGAAACTGGCTATACGGCTGCCTTCTGAAAGGGGAACTGGGTGGCTAGGAAAGAGGAGTAGGAAGGAGACTTAATTTTCACTGTGTATCTTTTTTATATCATTTGGATTTTGTTACATGTGCATGTAAGACATTCAAAAATTAACTTAAATTTTTTAAATAAATAAAATTATGTAAAATATTTAATGATGGTGAAAGTTATGGTATTTTGTTGGTGAAAAATAGGTTACAAAACAACAGAGTTTATGATATACTTTTATTAAAATCATTATATGTATATTTGTAGGAAAAAAAACTATTGGAAACAAATACATCAAATTGTTAACAGTATTTGGGGGGGGCAGATTTTTAGTGAGTTTTAATTTCTTCTTTGTGCTTTTCTTTGTTTTCAACTTTGTCAACAACCCAGGGTTGGGAAGATTTCTGGAGAAGGGATACGCTACCCGCTCCAGTATTCTTGGGCTTCCCTAGTGGCTCAGTTGGTAAAGAACCCAGAATTGGAAACAAATACATCAAATTGTTAACAGTATTTGGGGGGGGCAGATTTTTAGTGAGTTTTAATTTCTTCTTTGTGCTTTTCTTTGTTTTCAACTTTGTCAACAACCCAGGGTTGGGAAGATTTCTGGAGAAGGGATACGCTACCCGCTCCAGTATTCTTGGGCTTCCCTAGTGGCTCAGTTGGTAAAGAACCCAGTGTGGGAGACCTGGGTTCAATCCCTGGGTTGGGACAATCTCCTGAAGGAGGGCATGGTAACCCACTTCATTATTCCTGCCTGGAGAATCCCCATGGACAGAGGAGCCTGGCAGGCTACAGTCCACGGGGTTGCAAAGAGTCGGACACCACTGAGCAACTAAGGACAGCACAGTGCTGTAACCAGATTATGTTTGCTACTATTAAAGAAAAATCTACCTTGATTCTTTTTTATAAGGTTGACTGAGTTTATGAATTATTCATAGGACTTTTATAAATTTTTCACCATTTTAAAACCATTTTTATCTATACAGTTTATCATACTTTATTACAAATCATAAAATTCTTATTACATAGAATAAAATCATACAGTGTTTCAATAAACAGATTTAAAGTGGTCTTAGTGCTTTTCTTTCTCAGTGGTAATGTATTTTTTAAATTTTTGTTTGATTTTATTCTTTAACTGAGCCTTGATTCTTGAATTGTAATCTAACTCAATATTTCTCCCATTCAGCCGCCACGAAACAGAAACAAACAAAACATGTCCATCTCAGCCAGTGACTTTCACCTCTCCTCCATCGGTGATGTCTATCTGTGCTTACTGAAGCCAGGCATGCAGCCAAAGGGGATTAAATATAACTCCCAAGCCAACCTCACTCTTTCCTCCTTCCCTTCTGGGAACCTGGGGATCAATGCTCTAACACTCCCAGCTGCAGGATTCCAGGGGCTTCCCTGGTGGCACAGATGGTAAAGAATCTGCCCACAATGCAAGAGACCTGGGTTCAATCCCTGGGTTGGGAAGATGCCCTGAAGAAGGTAAATGGCTACCCACTCCAGTATTCTTGCCTGCAGAATTCCATGGACAGAGGAGCTTGGTGGTCTACAGTCCACGGGATCAGAAAGAGTCAGACACGACGGAGTGACTAACACTTTCACTACAGAGGGTGCTGTGGGCCCTTTAAAAGGGAGGGCGCTCTCCAAGTGCTGAAGGTAATTACTGCCTGAGGAACTCATTTTCCTGAGCCTAGGCAGGGAGAGATCAGAGAGAAGATGGGTGGCATTCTTGGAACCACGAGGATAAAAAATATCCAAGAGCTAGAAGTGGATGCACTTAGTAATCTCGTGAGCAGAGAGAGCCATGTTCACAATCCTAGGGTTTCTGGGAAGGTCTGATACCATCTTCCTACACTTGGTTGGGTCCTTAAGTTTCAAACCTATGAACGTCCTTTAACTTTCTATTTATCACAGGATGAATTTGTTCTGTCAGATCTTTTTAAAAAATAACTAGACCAGCGGTTATCCACTTTTTTTGCTTCTAAACTACTCACTTGGAAAACATCACCATTATTTACATTTCCCATGACAAATAATTATTCTGAGTCAGACTGTAGTATGTTGTGGGGGATTTCTTATCAGACTCTGGGGAAGCATATGTACAATTAACAAAAACCATTTCTGATGCCCCCTCCCAGGACTCTGGCCAGGCCACTCCACAGCCTGGACCACCATGTAAACCAAGAGTTTCCTGAAGACAGAGGTTCCCCTCTCAATCCCCAACATCAAGCCACAGTCCCTGACCCACAGGAGGCTCTTCATTAATATATCTGTTGAAGAAACACAGATACTGATGGAAGAAAAGAGCAAGAAGATCCTAGGGACCTGAATCTTTGGATGAAACAATCTGTAAGAGGGGAAAATGTTAACAACTTCCCAGTTGTGCCAAAGGTGAGCTGGTGGGGAGACAGCCCATCTAAAATAAAAATAACATCTAACTCTGGTTGGGAGTTCATGATGTGCCTGTCACTATACATTATCTCATTTCATGCTCATAGCAATCCTAGGAGGTAGGTACTACTATTATTATTCTATTTCACAGATGTGAAAACTGAAGTTCAGAGAGGTAGGGTAGTGGTAGAAGAAGGTTTCAAACCCAAGAAATCTGATTCCAGACCCACACTGTCAAAGTGATCCCAGAACTGACGTGCCAACACTGCGTCAGAGCTTTATCATGGCTTCCCTTCCCCTCCTGCCTCCATGTGGGCGTTTCTCCAAACACTTCTGGACAGAACTAAAGCCCTTCATCACCCTCTTTTTGCAACCTCAACCCATTTTTCAGAAGAATGCAGTTCTCCCATCCATCCTCTCCAAGGATGTACTAATCCATGACTTCAATTAGTCAGGGACTAGAAGACTTATAAGTTAGGAACACTCAAGGAGACCTTCCACCTTTGAGGAATGCCTCTGAGACCCACTCTCTCTCCCCCTACAGCAGCATAAACCGCCCCTCCAGAGGGCTTCTCTTCAGAGTCCCACAACCCAGGACTCTCTGTTCTCCTCTGACCCGCTCCAAGGTTCCCTGTCTCCTGTCCAATTGTGTCTCCCAGCACTTTCTGGTGTTTTCCACAAAGGGTGCTGACTAAAGCTAATGGAAAGGCCTAAGATCAGGGGTCCAGAAATAACCAACCTTTTCAACCTTCACTAAAGCACTTGGTAGAGACTGAACTTGAGAGCACCAGGACTGATTTCCATAGTGACACCCCTGGGGATTGTTGCCATGGCAATGCTAGAGAGACACTGGCCACAGTGAACATCACCTCCCCTCTCTGTTTTCCTTGATGAGACTCCCCCAAGGCTAAGGGGAGAACTGCTCCTCTCTGTCAGACATCAAAAGAATCCTGGGCCACCTCAAACAATACTGACTCTGCTTCAATAATCCTGCAGGCCCCAACCTGGCTTTTCCAAATGAGGTACTTGGCGGCCCCGCTTTGTTGCCTCCTTAAGAATCCACCTAGCCATCAGGAAATCTAAGGGAGATAGAATATGGTGGATACTTGAATGAGGGAGGGAAGGAAGAGGAGAGGGAAAGGAAGTGGAGCAGGGGCGGGAGGCAGAGAGGCTATGGGTTTCCCTACTGCCATTCTCCTGTGTCTGGTATAGATGCACAGCTCACACTCTGCCCACCAAGACAGGCAGAGAGACATATAAATGGGTACACTTAAAAAGTCACAGTGGGGACTTCCCTGCTGGTCTTGTGGTTAAGACTCTCAGCTCCCAATGCAGGGGGCCCAGGTTCGATCCCTAGCCAGGGAACTAGATCCCACATGCTGCAACTAAGACCTGGCGCAGCCAAATAAATGAATAGATATTAAAAAAAAAAAAAAAGAGTCACAGTGACCCAAAGAGCAAGACAAGGTACACAGCACACACAGACAGTGACCCAGACACCCTTCCACTATGACTCAGGCCATTAACGTGGGCTAAGCCCCATCCCCCGGATTCCAGGGAGAAGTCATGGGGTGGGAGGGGGATGAGGCTCACAGAGCTGTCTTCCTACATTCCGCCAAGCAGAAAAAACCCATGAACATTAGGGACTCTGTAGCCCAGAGCTAGCCGCAGTGCAGAGAGGAGAGCCATCACAGGAGGAGCAGGGGGCTGGGCTTGGAGAGAGAGAATAGCCTCTCCCACCTTCAGCCTTCCCAGACATCCTGAAGCAGCCTCCATTACCTCCTCAGATAGTTCCCACACACGGGCCCCAAAGGGAGCCAGAGGAAGACAGAGGAAGGAGGGTGAGGGATTTCCTTCCCTTTGTTGGGACCCTCAAAGCGCTCCTCACAATCACTTCACTTATGACCCTCATCCTCCTGAACGAGGAATGAATAGAAAGCCTGGGAAGGCAAGCACCCAGGATGCTGCCTGAGACAAAATGGCCCCCCATAAGCACTTATCTTGGCATAAGACACTGACAGGAAGGGCTAGGGCATGGCAAGACACAGAGCGAGACAAAGGTTTAGCCCTGCAAATATCAGGCGAAACAGATAAAGAAGGAACAGCTGTGGAGTAAGATAAAATCTGAATTGGCAGGGGGCCCTGGGCCTCTCTTTATCTCTCCTCCCTCCCACCTCCACCAGGTCTCTCCTATTTAGCTGGGAATGAGACAGATCAACACAACTCCTTCCAACATCACCCCATGCCCTGCGTCCTCCATGCCAGGATGGGTGCCCCAGAGAGCCTAAGGGAGTTGGTTCAGATAAACCTAAACACCCTAGAGCAAGGAAGTTAGGCTTAAAAGTGGAAGCCTTTGTGGGTTTGTTCCTCCATAACCACCTTGATCCTATTTCTCAGCCTTTCTGTCTCAGGGGGCCCTCAAGCTCTAACTCTCGTGGCTAACACCCACTGTCCAGACTATTCAGAAAGGAGGCCCCAAGGGTTGATCCAGGCATTATTTCAGCCTGGCCAGACTGATCAGTCTGCAAGGTCTAAGGTTCCCGAGACAAAGACAGACGGGGGCCCTCCCTATGTGGCAAACATACATACATAAGCACATACACAGGGCAAAAGCACCCATTTGAGTCCACAGTGGAGGTGAGAGAGACTGGTGACAGACTAGAGCCCTTTGGGGCAGACCATGTCAGCAAGTCTCTTCCTAAGGCATGTTTACTCAAAGTCCAGTTCTCACTCCAAAGACCCAGGCTCCCTCCTCTTCTTTCTTTCATTCCTTCAACAAGCAAGCCCTGTGCCAAGCACTATGGATCAAAGATACATAAGAAGTGTCCCTGACCTTGAGGATGGCCTTTATATGGGCTCCTCCCTTCTTGAACTGGCTAGTGTCCTGGCCCAGCACCCCTCAAGTCCTACTCCTTACTGGACTCAACCCCAAATCCTTTCACCCCATAGCCTGACAGTCCCAACCAGCCTAGGAAAGAAGGGGAGGTGAGAAATTCTCTAGGAATCCCTTGGGGGCTACCACAGCTAAAAGTCCAGAACTGAAATCTGTGGAGGTAATGTGATACAGAAGGAAAGATGTGAGCTTTGGAGTGACAGATTTAGGTTCAGATCCATGAATTAACAGTGTGACCTTGAGAAAGTCATTTGACTTCTTTGGGCCTCAATTTCCTCATCTGTAAAGTGGAAATATTAATGCCTTCTTCAGAGTGTTGTTTTGAAGATCAAATGATATATGTAGAGTAAAAAGCACAGTAAATACTAGTTCTCCTTCTTAATAATCTCTCCAGGGGTAGGGGCTGTCAAGACTAGGTAGAGGAGGTGGCTTGCTACTTTGAATTGGATCATCAAAAGAAAGGATGAATAAGCAACTGCCTGATAGGATCTCAGGGTTTGGTTATTTTTGTTAGGGTGAGTTGAGGGGTCTGAAATCCTCTTCCTACCTGGGAGGGAAAGGCAGACATTTCTTTAGGACTGAGAAGATCCCCCTCCCCAAACTGGGTGTGGCACCAATCTATTTCCTTCTCTGAAAACCCTTCACCAAACCTGCGCCCTCCCCCCAAGTCCAGGCTGTAACTACTTCAGGGGATGATGGAGGCCTTGACCCCAGGGTCCATCCTCACTTGTACCTCGGCAGAGACCCTGGACAACCCCTCCCATATAGCCAGTCCACTAGTCTTCCCCCTCCCTTCCTGGGAAGTGAGGGATAGAGATTCTGAGCCAATAACAAAGGGAAGATGCGCCTTCCCTAGGGAACAGGGAAAACGTCAGAAAAACACGAGACTGGCTCTAGGGGTGGGGACGCTGCAGAAAGCAGCAAAGGGGAATCCGGTCCCCGGATCGCGGGATAGTAGCCCCCTCCCACTCTGCCGAGACTCTGCTGCCGGCCTGGCCAGGCCACACCCAGCTATCCTGATGCAGGGAGAGGAGGGGCTGCGGCTAAAAGGATGGAGGAGGATGAGCGGTGGGAAGAGGGAGCTGAGACAGGCTAGGGGCTGAGGCTCGGCGAGCGTAAAAGATCCTGTCCCCTCTCCGAAATTCCCTCCAGGGTCGGCACTCACCCCAATAACGACGCTGTCGTCCCCTTGGAAAATGGGAATGAACTTGTCCCCCCGCAGAATCTCAGCCTGATTTAGGGGCCGAAATCGGCAGAGCACCTTGATGCTACATTCGTTGTTGGTCTCGGCCATGGTGGTCGCCGGCGTGGGACTGGGACACTTCGGCTGCAGAGGTCGCGTGTGCTCCGGGAGGAGAGGGGCTCAGCTGAGGCCCAGGCGGAGGACAGGTGCTCCGTCTGGGGGTTCAGAAAGCTGAGACGGGCGCCCGGGCAAAGGCTGGGGAGCAGGGCCGAGGCGCGCTTCCTCTCTCCTGCGGCACCGAGATGCTGGCGACCTGGGCGTCTGGTCCTCTCTCGGCGCTCTGCCTCTCCGCCCCTCGCGCTGCAGCGCCGCGCTGCGGGCCTGGGCGGGGCGGCGACGGAGGAGCGGGGCGGGGCTTCCCTGGCTGGGGGCTGCCACCCAACGGCGCCCACCGACGGACGGTGGCACCTCTGCTCTCTTCTTGCCTCCTCTCCCCACTCCTGACTCTCGGAGACTAGCGTGTCCTCACCCCTTCCCTACCCAAGTCACTCACTGGGTCCCACCCTCACAACCCTGGCCCATCTGTCCCTCCCTCGGATTCCAACCCCCTGGAATGGCTAAGGGATCTGAGGTGGGCCTATCTTCCCGTCGGAGATAGAGTCAACAGCGCTCACACCTCCTTTATTCCAGGGCATCCTTCACCTCCATCACAGTCCTCTCTCCAGATTGGCAGCACACGTCTCCTCCTCTCTTTCCCCACAACCCTCTCAGAGATCCTCAGCTCACTCAAACCTTCAGGGGCAGCTACTTGTACCCCTATGGAGGTGGATGTCCAGGGTCCATTTTTCAGAGTGTCAAGGGAGGTCTGGTTCTTCCCTTCCCCTCCTACATCCAAAAGGACTCTACTCCCTCCCCAACATAGACGCTAGGCCCCCACTAGATCTCCTATTTTGACCTGTGGTCTCCTATTTTGGCCTGTCTGACTCTTGGCGACCCCATGGACTGTGGCCTGGCAGATTCCTCTGTCCACAGGGATTCTCCAAGCAAGAATACTGAAATGTGTTGCCATTTCCTTCTCCCCAGCATTTTTCCCACCCAGGGATCGAACCTGGGTCTCCTGCATTGCCAGGCGGATTCTTTACCAGCTGAGCTACCAGGGGTCCTATTTTGGTCTCTCAGAATTCAAAAGCAGGTAATTCTCATTTTTGCCTCATAGTTTGGAGCTGGGATGGTGGTGGCCCAGAGGAACTTTAGCAAGAGGGAGGAAGTCATAAAGCAGTGATGGAGGAGAGATGATGGTGGTGGGTAAGACCAGAGGGTCTTGAAGAAAGGACCTCTAGCGCTGACGTCTGCATTTGGGCTTCAGGCAGGGTTAGGCACCTATGTGAGTATGTTTCCTGTCCCAGTACTCTATTGAACAGTCCCAACACTCCAGCCCCTTTCTCAGGCCTTTCTTCTGTTTCTCCCCTCTCTCTGGCAAAAAAAAAAGAGAGAGAGAGCCAAGTCTAGAAATTCCATGTCCTTCCTCCCCTCCGGTCAGACTGCTGCTGCAGCCCCTGGGCAGAACCATCTAGAAGCTGGCAGGATTGATTTTTCTCCACGTCACAGGGCCTCTGCTGGCCAACAGAGTTAGACTGCAGGAGTTGAGACTCTAGGCCAGGGGGAGGAGCAGGGTAATGGGAGAAGAAGGAAGGAGGGAGGGAGGTTCTGCCTAGCAATTGTCTGGTAAGTGTCTAAAGTCACTCGAGGCAAGGAGGAGAGAAAGATGGCCTGGCCAAACAAGACCTAACCACTCAGAACACAGCTAATGGGGTTTCTGGGCATATACCCTTAACCCACCTTGAATCTTAAGGAAACTGAAGGAAAGAGGTTCACCATAAGAAACTGGATGGCAAGGCAGTAGCACTGTGGAGAGAAAGGCTTGGGGAGGAGCCAGGAGAGTACACATTGAATGACAATGAGTTCTAAACTCAGGAAAACAGGCATCTCTCCAGTCTCTTGGTCTGGCACTATTTCTAATTGTTGCAGCATCCTGCAAGCTCAGGAAATATCCCAACCTTAGGCCCCCAGGGGCTCCAGGATGACATCCTTAGTGAAGGGGTTTCAAAATACTAGTCAATGCAGGGTCACTGGTCAGACAAAAGTTTACTGTGTATGGATACCTCCCGGCAAAAAAACACTACACAATGTGAATGCTGTAGGTTTTTCATAAAGCTGGATTTGTTGTTTCAAAGGAATATCTCTTATTCTGAGAGTACTGTATGTCCTTCTGTACTTTTCTACTAAGTAATGATGGTAATAGTAGAGAATAGATTTGGCAAATACTTACTTGGCAAAATAAAAAAGTAGCAATACTAGGCCTATCCTCAAAAAGGTTTGATATTGTTTTAATTGTACTAAACTGTGAAATTCAAGTCTGAAAACCATTAGTGAAGGGCTTAAGAGCACAGAGGGTGCTACCAAGTGTTTATTCATTAACTTGTGGTAGAATTGCCAGATTCAAAAATAGGATGCCTGGTTAAATTTGAATTTCAGATAAAATAGTAAAATGTGTTTATTTTATGTATATGTCCTACATATCCTATGGGACATGTGTATGGATATGTGTATGTCCTACATATCCTATGGGACATACTTATACTATAAAGACTATTAGTTGTTTATGTGAAATTCGAATTTAACTAAGTGCTCTGTATTTTATCTGACAGGCTTAACCTGGTTAGTTAACTTTCTCATTCCCAACATGATTAAATCTCTATTAAATTTACTTATTGTTGTTTCAAAGCCCTGGCTGAGCCTTAGCAAACCTACAATAAAGTAAATGACTGGGTTTTACCCAGTCATTTAATTTCTGGGAGCTTGACATGGCCAGCGGTTAGATAGCATCACTGACTCAATAGATATGAATGTGAGCAAACTGTGGGAGATAGTGGAGGATAGAGGAGCCTAGCGGGTTACAGTCCATGGGGTTGCAAAGAGCTAGACAGGAGTTGGGAGAAGGCAATGGCAACACACTCCAGTATTCTTGCCTGGAAAATCCCATGGATGGAGTAGCCTGGCAGGATGCAGTCCATGGGGTCGCTAAGAGTCGGACATGACTGAGCGACTCACTGTCACTTTTCACTTTCATGCGTTGGAGAAGGAAATGGCAACCCACTCCAGTGTTCTTGCCTGGAGAATCCCAGGGACAGAGGAGCCTGGTGGGCTGCTGTCTATGGGGTCGCACAGAGTCAGATACCACTGGAGCGACTTAGCAGACAGGAGTTAGCGACTGAGCAACAGATTTATCCACCGAAAAACAGGAACTGTAAAAGCTCTTTCACAGACTCGCTAAAAAGACGAAAGAAAATAAGTTGTGTGACACATCTCCCAAACCGCGTTAACGTCGGTCCCCGCCCAAGCTGGATGGGCCAAGACTGCATATCCCACAATCCTAGACGGCGGTTTCCTGCCATTACCTCATTCCCGGCCTCGTTCTCGCCTATCCCTGCCTCTCCAGTGGTGTGGTAGCGGGCTGTTCTCGCGACTTTTGCTTCACCCTTCCCCTGTACTACTCCTGTCGCGAGACTTCCTGCTCCTCCTCCTCTGCCGCTCCCTTTGCGGCCGCCTTAACCCGGACCAGGACCCATCCTCTCCCCTACCCGAGCACCGGCCCCGGCTTTGCCGAGGCCCCGGTCCCCCAACCCTGCCTCGCCGCCGCCATGGCGGACCCTAAGTACGCCGACCTTCCCGGCATTGTGAGTACACGGCCGGCCCTGGCTCCCCAAGACCGCGCCCCCAACCTCCTACAGACCCCTAACAGACACCAACCCGTGACCTTTCCTGCCTGCAACCCTCTTCAGCCCCGAGTCCTCCTGCCGCTAGCTCCCTGACCGGCCCCAGCACCCTTCGGATTCCGACCCGACTGGGCTGGGCTATGCGAAGGCCTACAAGGCCCCTTTCCGGCAGTCGCCGGTTTCTCGGCCCAGAAATGGTCTCTAGGCACTTAGCACTGTTCTCTAGTGCTTATTACCATCCGTGTCTACACCTCCCGTGTCTCCCCAGATATTCCCATAAGCCCCTCACCCCCACCTCAGACACACAAACCAGGCCATTTGGTGATGGCCTTCACTCTGCAAAGAGTGAGGAGGTTACCGTGACAGAACCCCAGATAGAGAACTCTTGTTGTCCTCTAGGGAACCTCTTTCCCAAGCCCCACACATGCCGGCATGTACCTCCCTTTGTGTTGCCTTACTTGTATTCACAGGGTGGTAGGTTGGAATAGGACCTTGTGTACTAAGGTCCTGAGTCACTCTCAGCCCTTGTGCCAGGGTAGTGTGTGCAGGGCCTAATGATGGCTCCTCTCCTACTTCTGATTGCCCAGGACCCATCATTCTTAAGATTCAGGGCAACATCTTTGTCATCACTTAACACTCACCATTTACCATCAGTCATCTCCACTGTTATCCCCACCCCTGTTAAGACATGGGAAATGACATGCAGTTCACCCGGCAGGTGAAAGAAGGGGCAGAATCCTGGCATCACAGCCTGACTTCTCTGTTAACTTGTTCAAATGGAGTGGGGTCAGGGGTGTTGCTGGGTAGTGAGGTTGGATGGTCACTGCTTCTGCCTGCAGGCCAGGAACGAGCCAGATGTTTATGAAACCAGCGACCTGCCTGAGGATGATCAAGCAGAGTTTGATGCGGTAAGACTATGTGGCGCCTCAGGACTCCTGTGGATTCTGATCTCTCTCTCCCAGGCAGGCCCTTTCCCTTTTCTGGCAAGCCACAGCAATAAGCGGGTATGCCAACCCAACCTGGGTGGTACGTAGGTTGCAGGACTTGCAAATGAGCAATGCCAGGAAGGAGGGTCAGGTCAGTGGAATTAAAACTAAGAGGCCTGATACTTAGGCCTTTTAAATAAAATTGAAATATTTCAAAACAGGCTGGGTGCTAGTGACTTAGCCCCAGTAGTGCTAGTCCATGGTAATGCATCATGAAGCCTGCGCACTTAAAAAGTGCATGAGTTTAAGACCTAGACCTTCTATTTCATAAAATATATCTCACAGTCAATGTTCATTAACATCCTAACAAGCTAGACTTTGAAGTATAGAGGAATTCTCTTTTACGTGAGTATCCAGAATCCACTAGGCAAGGAAAATGGAGACTTCAGAAAGATAAGAGAGCTAGTCAGAGCAGAAGGAATTTGAGAAAGAACATAAATATTTCATATTAGCAGAGGAGAAGACTTGATAGCACTTTCAGATTCAGGAAGAACTCAAGAGGAAGGAATTAGCTATGGACACATTTTAACCATAAGGGAAGCCACTTAGCATTGTTTGTTGAATGTGTTCATTTTGTGTTGATTTTTGTGCAGTACAGAGGGAAAAATGTCCCTTCCCTCAAAAATACCCCAGACTAATGGGGGACTTAGGATACATATAGGAAATATGAAAGAAAAAACTGAGTGAATGAAGTGAACATAGTGGAAACTGAGTGTAAGTGCCAAGGGGAGCAAAGATCTGTTCACATGTCTTATAGGATGTATTTTAGGTTCTATAGTTTGCAAGGAGAGCTGGGCTAGGGTCACACTGATGTTATGAGATCTCAAAAAAGTGGTGACTAAGAGTCAGTGGAAACAGGCTCTGTATGTGTGTCTGTGAGTCCTGTGGCTACGTCTGTGGGGCTGGTTAGTTCTGGAGAATGCTGGTTGCTGGCTTATAATGTATGGCTTGGCGTACTCACTTATTCCTTATTTGACTCCCCCATGTGGAAGTGATTCCTTCTTTGTGGGGAACACCTTCCTTGTCCCCTCTCTGAGTGGTGTGTTCTTGTTGCTTCTGTACTTGCTGGCATGTCAGTCTGTCCCCCAAACTTGAATATCTGGAGATAATGCAGGTCGTGTCATTGCTCAGGACCTAAGTTTGCACCTTCACTCTAAGAGATATCTTATTAGGAAGCTATCTCTGACTCAGAGGGCAGGAGTATATATACTGAGGACTCCATTCTGCTACCATAGTTCAGAGACTGTTCAGCTCTGGCCTAGGGCTCTGCCTATAAAATATCAAGCCTTCATGGTGAAATAATGAATGGAAGTTTGTCCCTCTGTCACTGACCATGATCAAACAGGTAATATCATAGCAGTCCCCTTTCCAAACCAAAAAATAAATGTAATTTTCCTTTCGAAATCTTGGGCTATCTCTTAATAAAAAGAGCATGGCCTTCATCCCAGGCATGGAAGAACCTGACTCTTCTGCCCTGATTGGCTGTTTCTCCCTGCTGAACCTGAGCAGCCTATTTTAGTAGCATCTAGTGGGGTGTCTGATGGGCTGATGTTCATTTCCTGCAGCATGTAGCCAGAATACCAGTATAGAAGTAGATAAGAACTGGATGGTAAACACAAGAGGAGCTAAGTTGCCTCCATCACCTAAGGGTAAGCAGAATGACACTATCACTAGGGAGGAGTGAGTAGGGTCAGGAGACTCTCAGCTACTTCAGGAGCCCTGGCGGGAGTGGGGGAGGCCTGAGATGTTTCCTGATGTCAGCTAATGTCTCTGGCCCCTGCATGTCCCTGTGGGCCTTACGAGGGCAGCTTTCAGGAAGTCAGCTGACTAATGGTTCTGCCACTGCTCTTAATACTGACATAAGTATGCAACTTGAGGAGCAGTTGGTTGTACTTAGACAATCCAGGATCCTCATTTCCTTGAGGCCCAGATTCTCACCAGCAGCTGGTCCCCTTCTCACCTTCCCAAGGCCCAGTATGCGTCACACTGCACACCACCACTACTGTGGCTGAACCGTGAGGTTTCAGTCACCGTCTTAACTCCAGCAAGAGCATGCTCTGCCTTAGTCTCCAAATTATTTGGAACTTTAATTTTATTAGTTTTTAAAATAGATAATATATGTAAATAGAACAAAAAGTGTCTCTTCGCACTGCTGCATGCCAATGGTCAGTTCCTCCCTGGAGACAACCAATTTGATCAACTTCTTAATGGAACCTTTCAGGGCGGTCTCCAGATTTTTATCTAAAGAAGTAATCAAAGGTTATTGACAACCTTCCCTGTCTTTTCACCTTCTTCCTTCGATTGCTCCGCTATGGAAGAAATCGGGCTGCCAAAGGAAATAATACCCTGTAATACACCCAAAAGATTGTAATTGCTAGTTTAACCTGAACGGAAAAGTTTGCAATTCCCATAGTGGGAAGGATGGAAGAGGAAATAGTAGAAGGTTTTATTTTAGGTAAAAATGGTCCTGATTTTTCTGCTCTCCTTTTAAAACAATTTTAGCAGGAGCTAAAATATTCTAAAGTGAATGGGCCAGAAAACCACACAGGCTAACCCTTTCCTCCTCAGTGTAGGAGGATCCCCTTTGCATATCAGACACTCGGGTTGATTTGGGCCATGAGCTTTTTGGAAACTTTTCTTAAAATGTCTTGTCAGGAAAGCTAATTCTCACTGGGAATTCCCTCCCCACTGAGCCCACAGCCTACGCTTGGGTCTGTATAGGCGTTCTGCTCCCTACTTTTGAAGTGCTGGAGCAAGGGGGAGTAAGTTTAGAAAACTCGCTAGAAACAGGATTAGTTTCCTCTATGCCATGCCTATCCTGATGCTGTGTGGAAGGGGGAAAATGACCTAGCCTTAGCTTGGTGGGGCCCTGGCAGGGGCTTCAGTTCTCCAAAGGGTAAATGATGCCAGACCCTCCACCAGCCTGAGATGGGAAATAGTAAGTTCTCTTCCTTACAGTTTGGGATATCACAGAGTATGCTTGATTGTGTTCATTGACTGTTGGCGCACTGGAACTTACCTGAGTTTTTCCTAATGCTTCCCCCATCCTCCCTCCTCACCACCTTGCCTGGACACTAGTTTGCACAAGTAAGACCATTCAATGCTTCTTCTCTGCATGTTTTTTTTTTCATTTGCCATCTCGCATGCAATGCTCTCACTGTGCTGTTGTCGCAGCTAATTGTTTTAAATTCTAATGCATCTCTAGCTGGGTCACTAAGGGCCCTGCTGGCCTCATGGTTAAAGATTCTTAATCAAGGTTTAGAAACACAACTGATTCATGCATCATTGTGTCTTCCCCTTGTGACGTCTGCAGAATAAAACTGTCCGGTGGAGGATGGGATAGAAGCATGGAGACTAGGAACACTTTTGGACATGAGGAATTCAAGAGCAGGAGTTGGAAGGGGGTTGCCTTTATCCTCCACAAACTGAAATGGAGTTAAGAGATAAGGAATGGCTTGTAGCCATTCTGGACAAGGGTTAAGAATAAGGGGGACAGCAGAAGTCCTCAGTTCTTAGCAGTGTGTGGACTATACCTGATTAAGATGAAGACTTCATCTTAATCCCCCTGTGCTAAGGCTTTAGCAGAAGGGAAATGGGCTAGGGAAGGGGTGCTATATGCATTTTAAGGGACTAGCTTGGATTCTCTGTGCTTCCACGAGTCTCCCTGTTTCTGTGCCCCTCCTTTAGAGATGGTTGGATGGTCAGCACTGGGTTGGTCCATCCTGGACAGTTTTATTCTACAGCGCTGTCCATCTTCCTTGTCCTCATGGTACTGAAGTCCCCCTGGCTGCGGTGTTGGCAAAGAGCCTGAACAGGCTAAGGGAGCAAGCGGCAGTGACCTCTTCCCGTTTCTGATCTAGAACCTCAGGTCGTGCCCTCTGAGGCACAGCCACTTAGCCAAACAGCCCTGGGGAGTCTGGGAGGTTATTAATGAGAGGGACTGGGGAGTCGTGTACCTGGGATCAAGGCACTTAGAATTCTGATCAAGTTGGCTGGGTGTAGTAGGCTCCCATAGTGATTGTTACTACTACAGGTTATAGACATTATCCCAAAAATCTCATTTCCCAACCCAACCATAGGTCAGACTTGGAGGTGGTATATATGATTTACAAATGAATATTCATATACCACTTTTCCTTTTTTTAATTTTTCTGCCCTCCCCCATTCCTCATGACTTGGACTTGAACTTATGGCCGATTGTCCTCTCTTTTCCCTTGAGTTTTTAATCAGGCTGGTTTTAGCTTGGTGAGGCAAGAGAAAGGTACAGTGTATTCTGCAGAGAGATCCAGCCTTAGACCACAGGACCTGGATCCACCTCTGCCCTGAACTGAGAGAGGAGTCTTGGCTGGGCTAGAGGTTGAAGTTCTGATGCATCTAGTTGAAATCTCTGGGGCAGAATGTAGTTGTTTTTATCCCGTCATGTCTTTTCATACACATATATCCGTCCTTTCCTGGCAGTTCTTTAACCAGTCTTGCTTGGAAGTGGAGCCTTATCTGTGTGCCTTGGGCTAAAATAAGGCCCCTTTTTGAAAGACTTACTTTTCCCCATTATATACCCTCCAACCCCTGTGAACAGAGGGTTGAAGAAATATGTTCTGCACATGTCTGATAGCTGTGAATCTGGGTGTCTTTTGGACTCTGTGCTAGCACATCATGGCAAAGTTGCTCTGGATCCCTCAGAGTGTAGGGTGAGTTTCCAAGCACTCAAGATGGATACAAACACACCAGACTACACAAGGGACCAGGATTTGCCCTGCCTCTCCTCTGGCAACTGAATGAGGATGGGGCTATAGTTAGGTACTTCGCATTTCATTGAACTTACCATCTATGATCTAGAAAGTTTACTTTGTTCTGCTTCACACGAAGTCACATGAAACCACCTGCATAAGCACCCGCATTATGATTGATTCTGCCATTCCAATGCCTAATTCTTCAAAACTAGAGAAACCGAGAGACAGGAAGACTTGAGCCATGAACTGCTCCCCTTGAGAATCATGGACCCTCAATCAGCTACAAGCCCTCAGACCCTTAGCTCCAGAGCCTCTGCTTCACACTCTGCCGTTTCTACAGCTTCTCCCTGCCTCCCCCAGCCTTCTCTGCCCCCACTTTCTTCCATGCCACTGGCTTGCAACACCTAACCCTTAGTTCCCAGGTGATCCTGAATTGCTGCTGTTCACGGCAAAGCTTCACGACATCCTGACCACCAGAGAGGACAGGGTCCCAAGCTCTTCTTTCTCTTGGGGTATGCAGTGACCCCAGCTGAAATTTCTTGGCTAGGCCCCAAATTTTGCTAGGCTCCCCTGGGCCCTGAGATGCAGTATATTTGAAGACTATCGTGTAGTGCATGTGACAATTTGCTAATAACAATTTTGTCTTTTTTTTTTTTCCCTCCCTCACCCCCATTTCCCCATCCCTTTCCTTTTAACTCTTTTGATTCTCTCACCTCTGGGGAAACCACAAGGAGCTGGTAAGCAGCCTGACCTTTCATCTGCTTTTTGACGGGGTGTGCTACGATGGGCAGTGGTTCTCTGTCCTTTTGTCTCTACTAAACCTTCTGTTCCTCTATTCAGCTCCAACCCCAGTTGACCTTTCCCATCTCATGAATCACCGTAATGACGCTACCCCCAGCCCATGCCCCCAGACCTCCAAGACACTGGCAGAGTCGGTACCTCTGAAGGGCTCAAGTGTGCTGTCCACCTGAGCCTTCGGAGCCACACCCTCGGAGAGGCTCTGGGAGGGTGCCAGCGCTGGGCAGCCCTCCTGCCCCAGGACGTGCTTCTGCAGCAGGACTACTAAGATGAAATTACTGACCGTCCCTGCTATGTCGAGAAGCTCCGACACTCACACTCTAGTGGTGACCCTTTTTTACTCCACACATTCCCTCTTTAGAAAACTAAATAAGAAAGTATGTTCTCGTCTGCGTAGTGCCTGGCCCGTAGTAAGGGCTTAACAAAACGGTAGCTGGGATTGCTTTCCTTAGTCTGTAGACTATGCCTTCTAAAGAGGTTTTTTTTTTTTTTTCCTACCTTAATGTCAGAGGGAGGAGTGGCACATTCTTATTCTTGAGGGTGAACTTGAAAGAGGGTAATGTTCTTTCCTGAATGTGAGTCCGTCTCAGACACACACTTTTTAGAGGCCTGAGACCACAGTTATTTGACCAGTGGGTGCTCTGGCCATAACTCTTCAGAGAAGATTGAATTTGTGACTCAGTTGTTTTTTCCCCTAGGCACTTTCATATGGGACTTTGAAACCTTTTATTTCCCCTTAATCTTTTTTAGCTCTTGCCCCTCTGCCCAGCACTTCCCTGAAGAGGTGGAAAGCACAGTTGGTATTTTCTTCTTACCTGCCTCCTCCCTCATTTGTAAATCTGCCACTCACACTGATTCCTTTGGTAATAGCAGAGCAGAGATGAAGGGTGGGGCTTGTGTCTGCTGCTCTTTCTCCATGTCTCTCCATCATAACCTCTCCCCGCACCCCCCAACCCCTAGTACCCACTGACAGTCAGAGAGTCTCAGTCCTGGATACATATTAAAATGACCTGGGTAGCTTTTAAACTGGCCTACTACCCTGGCCCTACCTCAGAACAGTTCAGTCAGATCTCAGAGGTGAGCCCATCCCTCCTTTCTCTCCCACCCCTTTTCTGAGTGATTCGATTGTGCAGGCAGGGTTGAGAACCATTGTTCTGGTTAAAAGAAAGAAGACTTTCTTTGCCTTTCTCCAGTAGAAGGTGATGTCCACTCCAAGAAAAAGGCTTTCCGGGTCTCCTCCTTCCTTCAGAAGCATGATGAGACCTGTCGGACTGCTGACAATTGAAGGAGAGACATGCAGTCTGGAGGACTTGGTTTTGGTGTAGTTAGTAGACTGAACCGCTAACAGATAACCTAGTAAGGAGGGAACCTTTCTGCCTCAGTTTCTAGGGTGAAGTTTCTTTCGCTTTGTTTACCACGCCCCCTCCTATGAAAGAGCTTCAGTGCTTGAGAAACAGCAGAGGGTCAGGGAGAAGAGGCCAGTGCTGCAGCTTCTCTTTGAGAAGAAGCAGGGCTATCTCTGTTTCAGAATGTACCTGTGGCCTTTGCCGATGGGTACTCTTGGCAACCAGATACAGCTTATGCTGTTGCTTCTAAGATGTCCCTTAAAAAAATAACACAGTATCTGCCTCTTCTCTCTATCCCCAGAATTCCCTGACTTCATGGCAGTCTGGAAATGGCATCTGGCCAGGTCCTCTGCCAACCTACCTTCTTTTGTATCTAAAAGCTGTTATCTTCCCTTTAGCAGCACATGCAAGTTCTGATACTCAAGAGCTAGTAGCCTGATTGCTCCTCTTTCCCTCCAGCAAGGATGGGAGGTTAGCTTGAAAATGGACTTCCTCAGCAGCAAGGAAATTTACTTTTGGGAGGGGGAGGTTAAAAGAGGTCAGGTTGGTTTTTTGCCCTGAGTGCATCATGTTGCCAGATAACTGGGAGGGCCCAGTTGGATTGGGGAAGGGGAGGGGATGAGGAGGCTTATGTACAGAATGGGTGGGGAAGTTATGCTGCCTCTGTTCCCAGTTGAATCAGGGTGTTAATATTTATACAACTGAGACTCCAAACTTAACAGGAAGCTTTCATTTCCTAGGGTGAACCTGGGTCGATAGCTTGGATTGGAACTGTCCTTTCCCCTTGGGAGAGTGGAGCCCAGTCTCCTAATGGTTTGGGGATCTGGGGGGCTCTGGGAAGTTCTAGGGTGGGAATGAATCTGCCCCTGGCCTGAACTACCTGTTTCTGCAGGAGGAGCTGACGAGTACCAGTGTGGAGCACATCATTGTCAATCCCAATGCTGCCTATGACAAGTTCAAAGACAAGAGAGTGGGCACAAAGGGACTTGGTGAGACTGGTTGGAAATTGGATGGGGAAGCCTGACCTCAGGCCTCACTGACATTTGCTTTGGGGAAAGAGCTGTCTTATGGAAGCCCTCACAGTCACTGAGATCATGACTGCCGTGGGTCTTGATCAGGCCCTCAATTCCATCTTCTTTTCTTGGCAGATTTCTCAGATCGAATTGGAAAAACCAAAAGAACGGGATATGAATCTGGAGAATATGAGATGGTTTGTTGTTTGTGTGTTGATGGGAATAGTGCAGCGATCCTATCCAGTGGGGCATTTAAGATAGAGCAGGGATATAGGTGGGATTCTGGGTTCCTCTCTGGTTGGGGGTCCTCAGAAGCCCAGCTGGATGCAGGGGAGGATGTTTTGTCCCCCTGCTGTCGGCTATGGAGCGTCTCCAGGCCTCCAGCTCTCTGCAGGTCTTCTGAGTGAGGATGATGGTGGATTCTTAGTTGGGTATGATACCCTTACAAACTCAGACTGGATTTGGATATGATACCCTTACAAACTCGGACTGGGTTTGGATGCATTCTTGTTTTTGTTTTTTTTTAATACATTCTTGAGGTTCCCTGTTCTAGGAGGTGTAATGTCACCGTCTGTGCTTGCTGTCTAGCTTGGAGAGGGTCTGGGAGTAAAGGAGACACCCCAGCAGAAGTACCAGAGACTACTGCATGAGGTCCAAGAGCTGACAACTGAAGTTGAAAAAATCAAGGTAACTATAGACTCTCCTCTCGCTTTTCTGCTATGACTTACATAGCAGAGGAAGGCCTCCCAGTGGGAGGAGAAAGAGTCCCTAAGCTCCTCCCTAAGGGGGCTGAGGTTTTCAGAGTTTGGGAATGCACATGAATTTATAGTTAGTGCTGTAAGTGGGTAAGGAGCAGCCCAGTGACTTTCAGCCACAGCTATCTTTAAGGGTCTTGATCTATTTTTTTTTCTTGACTCACTCTTAGCACCCCTCACTGTCTATTTGTTTTCATACCAGACGACAGTGAAGGAATCAGCCACTGAGGAGAAGCTGACCCCTGTGGTGCTGGCTAAACAGCTGGCCACCCTGAAGCAGCAGCTGGTTGCTTCCCATCTGGAGAAGCTGCTGGGACCAGATGCTGCAATCAACCTTACTGACCCCGATGGAGCTCTAGCTAAGTGGGTGCCAGACTTTGCTGAGAAGTCATTGCTAATTGGGGTGTAGAGGTACTCCAGCCAGGTATTGACAGGGCTGCGAAGGGGAAAGGTGGCCTCAGTTCAGTCACTCAGTCGTGTCCGACTCTTTGCAACCCCATGAATCGCAGCACGCCAGGCCTCCCTATCCATCACCATCTCCCGGAGTTCACTCAGACTTACGTCCATCGAGTCCGTGATGCCATCCAGCCATCTCATCCTCGGTCGTCCCCTTCTCCTGCCCCCAATCCCTCCCAGCATCAGAGTCTTTTCCAATGAGTCAACTCTTCGCATGAGGTGGCCAGAGTACTGGAGTTTCAGCTTTAGCATCATTCCTTCCAAAGAAATCCCAGGGTTGATCTCCTTCAGAATGGACTGGTTGGATCTCCTTGCAGTCCAAGGGACTCTCAAGAGTCTTCTCCAACACCACAGTTCAAAAGCATCGATTCTTCGGCGCTCAGCTTTCTTCACAGTCCAACTTTCACATCCATACATGACCACAGGAAAAACCATAGCCTTGACTAGGCGGACCTTAGTCGGCAAAGTAATGTCTCTGCTTTTGAATATACTATCCAGGTTGGTCATAACTTTTCTTCCAAGGAGTAAGCGTCTTTTAATTTCATGGCTGCAGTCACCATCTGCAGTGATTTTGGAGCCCAAAAAAATAAAGTCTGACACTGTTTCCACTGTTTCCCCATCTATTTCCCATGAAGTGATGGGACCGGATGCCATGATCTTCGTTTTCTGAATGTTGAGCTTTAAGCCAACTTTTTCGCTCTCCTCCTTCACTTTCATCAAGAGGCTTTTTAGCTCCTCCTCACTTTCTGCCATAAGGGTGGTGTCATCAGCATATCTGAGGTTATTGATATTTCTCCCGGCAATCTTGATTCCAGCTTGTGTTTCTTCCAGTCCAGCGTTTCTCATGATGTACTCTGCATATAAGTTAAATAAGCAGGGAGACAATATACAGCCTTGACGTACTCCTTTTCCTATTTGGAACCAGTCTGTTGTTCCATGTCCAGTTCTAACTGTTGCTTCCTGACCTGCATACAGATTTCTCAAGAGGCAGGTTAGGTGGTCTGGTATTCCCATCTCTTTCAGAATTTTCCACAGTTTATTGTGATCCACACAGTCAAAGGCTTTGGCATAGTCAATAAAGCAGAAATAGATGTTTTTCTGGAACTCTCTTGCTTTTTCCATGATCCAGCGGATGTTGGCAATTTGATCTCTGGTTCCTCTGCCTGTTCTAAAACCAGCTTGAACATCAGGGAGTTCACGGTTCACATATTGCTGAAGCCTGGCTTGGAGAATTTTGAGCATTACTTTACTAGCGTGTGAGATGAGTGCAATTGTGCGGTAGTTTGAGCATTCTTTGGCATTGCCTTTCTTTGGAATTGGAATGAAAACTGACCTTTTCCAGTCCTGTGGCCACTGCTGAGTTTTCCAAATTTGCTGGCATATTGAGTGCAGCACTTTCACAGCATCATCTTCCAGGATTTGAAACAGCTCAACGGGAATTCCATCACCTCCACTAGCTTTGTTCTTAGTGATGCTTTCTAAGGCCCACTTGACTTCACATTCCAAGATGTCTGGCTCTAGATTAGTGATCACATCCTCATGATTATCTGGGTCGTGAAGATCTTTTCTGTACAGTTCTTCTGTGTATTCTTGCCACCTCTTCTTAATATCTTCTGCTTCTGTTAGGTCCATACCATTTCTATCCTTTATCGAGCCCATCTTTGCATGAAATGTTCCCTTGGTATCTCCAATTCTCTTGAAGAGATCTCTAGTCTTTCCCATTCTGTTGTTTTCCTCTATCTCTTTGCACTGATTGCTGAAGAAGGCTTTCCTATCTCTTCTTGCTATTCTTTGGAACTCTGCATTCAGATGCTTATATCTTTTCTTTTCTCCTTTGCTTTTCGCCTCTCTTCTTTTCAGTGCTATTTGTAAGGCTTCTCCAGACAGCCATTTTGCTTTTTTGCATTTCTTTTCCATGGGGATGGTCTTGATCCCTGTCTCCTGTACAGTGTCACGAACCTCATTCCATAGTTCATCAGCAACTCTGTCTATCAGATCTAGGCCCTTAAATCTATTTCTCACTTCCACTGTATAATCATAAGGGATTTGATTTAGGTCATACCTGAATGGTCTAGCGGTTTTCCCTACTGTCTTCAATATAAGTCTGAATTTGGTAATAAGGAGTTCATGATCTGAGCCACAGTCAGCTCCTGGTCTTGTTTTTGCTGACTGTATAGAGCTTCTCCATCTTTGGCTGCAAAGGTGGCCTAGCTGTTCCTTAAGGCTGACCCTGAGGCAGAAACAAGTGACTGGGCTGACCCACATCCTTCAAGTCGTGATAATATTGCTTGTTTTTTGATCCAGGCGCCTACTGCTGCAGCTGGAAGCAACAAAGTACAGCAAAGGGACTGGTTCAGGGGGCAAGACCACCAGTGGGACCCCCCCAGATGGCAGCTTGGTCACTTATGAACTGCATTCTCGGCCTGAGCAGGACAAGTTCTCTCAAGCTGCCAAAGTATGTTTTTGTGTGTGTTTGTGTATGTGTGTGGATGTATGTAATGTTGGTTAAGGGGCCAGGGAAGAGGTGGCTCCGGAGACTTTCCTGCTGCCCTCCAAGGAATCACATCTGGGGAGAGGGTGCTGCGAATGCTTGATTCCTCTTGATGTCTCATTTAAGATTGTGACTAGGGCTGTGTTCCAGAGAAAGAAATCCCTTGGCAGAGTGGTGGGTAAAGGAGAGGGGAGGGCAAGCAGACCAGCAAAGAGCAGGATTTACCTCCCACTGCAGCAGAAAGGAGGTAGGTGGATGGCAAATCTCCCCTCTTTCCTCCCCTAGGTGGCAGAACTCGAGAAGCGCCTGACAGAGCTGGAAGCCACTGTACGCTGTGATCAGGATACTCAGGTCAGGTGCTCTCTTATACTTGTTCCAACCCTCACATCCTGAGCCCTAAGGTCCACAGCATTCCACAGAATCCAGGGAGGAATCAGGAACAGCTCCAGTTACAGGAGCAGCCAGCAGTTGCCTGCTGGAACCAGAAAGTATGGGAGAAGGTGGTAATCACCTCGAGAGATGAGGACCACTGACTTCTTTGCTTCTTTTCCCCATCAGAATCCCCTTTCAGCAGGTCTGCAGGGAGCCTGCCTCATGGTGAGTGTAAAAGAAACTGGAGTCTTTGGATGACAGAGGGGATATCAGGATTGGGTTTGCTTAGAAAATTGTTTTTGGATCTGTAGCTGTTTATTCATTACCTTCAGTGGAATATGAGGTGGCCTTTTCTAGTCTGATTCTGTCTGCTTCATGACACTTGTCCTGACCCTGCTCCCAGGATACTGTAGAGCTGTTGCAGGCGAAGGTGGGCGCCCTGGACCTTGCAGTTTTGGACCAAGTGGAGGCTCGGTTACAGGTATTAAGTGGATACAAATTGGATTACAGGCAGCTAGTGACTTTGGAAGACCTTGATGCCTTTACTATCAACCTTAAAATCTGTGCTTTCAGAGTGTGCTGGGAAAAGTGAATGAGATTGCCAAGCATAAAGCTTCTGTAGAGGATGCAGATACACAGAGCAAGGTCAGGAAGAGACCTTTCCTCCCATCTTCATACCCTTTCCTGCTCCCTCATGTACTCTTCCTGCTGGGAAGAGCAAAGCATGAGAGCACTGAATCCTCAGGCCACTGTCCTCATAAGCTCTTAGCAGCTGAGATAAGGCAGTACTTCCCTGTTGCCCCAGCTTGTACTTGTCTCACCCTCATGGGGTGTATTTGGCTGAAGTTGGCCACTGTGTTATCCCTCCAGGTGCACCAGCTGTATGAAACCATACAGCGCTGGAGCCCCATCGCCACCTCCCTTCCTGAGCTGGTACAGAGACTTGTCACCATCAAGCAGCTGCACGAACAAGGTGGGAGGCCAACCACAAGGGGTGTAAGAGGAAAGTGAGCAACTCTTGTTCCCTTCCCTCTGGTCTTGGATTCTAACGCCATGCCTGCTGTTCTGACCTTTCACAGCCATGCAGTTTGGTCAGCTTCTGACACACTTGGATACCACACAGCAGATGATTGCTTGTTCCCTCAAGGACAATGCCACCCTCTTGACTCAGGTGAGTGCCTCCCTTCCCCAGCACACACAGGCAGGGTTCTCTAGCTTCAGCTCCAGAGCATTCTGCCTTGGCCCATTTGGTGGCACAGTGGTGTGGCAGGGGTTTGGTTTGAGTCTCCATACTGTTTCTTGGTTGCCATGGGACATCTGACAACTTATTTAACCTATGAACCTCCATCTCACCATCTGGCAAATTATACCTACTTCAGAGTCATATGGATTAGATGAAGTAATATAAGTGAATTGGTAAGAGCTCAGTAAACCTCCATTCTTCCTATAAAACCTACCTTTTCCCTCTGTAGTCTCAGCTGGCTTTTATCCTCCCTGGGTCCTCAACCAGATGTCCCTGAGCACAGCACACTAGACAGAACATGGGCATTGAAATCTGGAGCCAGGCTCCCACCTGGTTTTGCCCCTTCCTTCCTGACGCTGAGCTGTGAGCGTCACCTCTCCATTCTCTTAAGCAGTGCCCAGCACAGAGCAAGTCTTCAGGTTCTGGCGGAGGCACTGTTCTCAGTGCTGGGAGAAGCACTACAGTTAGGAGTCTGGCATCACAGGACTGTCAAGATAAATTAAAGTGCTTGGCATAGTATGTTTTTCCTCCAGAGCAGTTTTCTAAAACTTTGGACGAGTGAAACCTTTACTTCAACAAAATCCTATTTGTCCCTCAGGACATAAAACAGATGAAAGAACTGTTCTGGTTAAAGTCAGGATGGACATTCTTAAGAGGACTGCCTGTTTAGCAGATCCCATACTAGGTCCATGGTGCTCCAAGTCACCTTCCCATTCTGGGGCCCACAAGCTGTTGCCATTTCTTTTTTCTAATCTGGCTTTGTTGTGCAGCTTGTGGGATCTTAGTTCCCCAACCAGGGACTGAACCTGGGCCCCAGCAGTGAAAGTGCAGAGTTCTAACCACTGGACCACCAGGGAATTCTCCTGCATGTCTTTGTCTTCTCTAAGAGAATTTCTTCAGGTCCTCACCCAGGTAAGCACCTGAACCTGACAGAGTAAAACAGTTCTCTCGCTTTCTAGGTGCAGACGACGATGCGTGAAAACCTGTCCACAATTGAGGGGAACTTTGCCAACGTTGATGAACGGATGAAGAAACTGGGAAAGTGAGCACCTTTGGGTGATGGAGGACAGGGGTAATCCCTACCCCTTTGAACTCTATTAATACCTTACACAGGGTTGCCCCTTAATCATACCTCTTGCGTTCCATTTGACACTGGGGGCAAGGGCTTCTTGCATGTGGGGCTTACACCCCCTCCTCTGAAGAGTAGTGGAAGCTGGGGATATTAAATGGTGGTCTCCCCTTAGGCCACAGGGATGAGGACATGGCCCAGCCACATGCCAGCTCCTGCCCAATACTGCTTTGCCTGGTGTGGGGGAGGACTGGGTCCTGTCCTCCAGCACAGCTTCTGTGGCTGACTGTAATAATGTACAACTGTTTCTGACCATTAAATGCTGTTGTACTCTGTGTGGCCTCTGCTGTTTCCTGGGGAAGAGGCAGCACTGAGAGAGACATACACAGCGTAACAGTCTAAGCACTCTCTACCACAGAAGTAGGATTTAAATTATAATCTGTTCTTACAAAAGAACTAAGGAAGAAATGAGGACAGAGTCGGAGCCAGAGTTTCAAAATATTCTCATCTGTTAAATTAAGAGTGTCTCCCATAGAAAAGCAGTGGAGGCCCCACAGGGCAAGTACAAAACAGAATTAAAACTCCCAAGGGTCTTGTCTTTACAAAAGAAAAGGCAGGAGGCAGCCCCTGGACAGCTGGTCATGCTGGCCGCTCCGGTTGGACCATGTTGCATAATCCTCAGTCGCATCGTCACAACGTCTCTGAGCATTTTGATGGGGGAGAAGGGGCAGTGTAGTGTGTATGGGAGGAGACACCCAGAGGGCTCTCTTTGCCCCTTACCCCCTCTTCATATCCCAGAGGAAAGTGGAGGGAAGCTGGCTACACCTTGAAGTGAGGCTATGTGTTTCAAACCTGGGGACAGGGTAAGAGGGGGATCTGTGCTTTGAGCAACCTGAGCCAGAGGCAGAGGGGTGTTGGCAGGGGTGAGGGGAGGACGCATGATGCTTATTGCTTTGTACCTTTCATTGGGAAGGAGGGCAGCAGCCAACAGTAGCTCACAGGTTTGTAAACTGAGCCTGCTGGCTTCAAGAAGGGAGGCAATGAAGTCGAATTAAATATAAAAGAGTCATTTGTGCAAAAATAACTTAAACAAATAAAAGACCTGGGGGAGGGGGTTTTCCCCTTAGCCTGGTGGGGAGAGGGCCATATACCACCCCCCCAGGCCTTTTCAGTGACATGGCTTTGGGGGGGAGGGGGTGAGCTTCCCTACCCCCTGCAATGGCTCAGGACGGGACTGTGGGGGAAGGGGTTGCATTTGTGCTCTGAGTGGGGAGTAGTGCCCCCACCCTCTGTCCACAGGTGCAGGTGGCTGGCAGGGGCTCCCGAGGCTCAGCACTCAGCTCTCCCCAGTCAGGGTCAGATCCAGCTCCAGGTATGGCTGCTATGGGGCCAGTTTCCTCCTCTTGTTTTTGGCAGGACGGCCAGGGCGGGCCCGGGGAGGCAGAGGGACAGCCGCCTATACAAGAGGGGAAGTTGAAAGAAGTGATCAAACAGCTGGGTATCAGGAAGTCCTTTATTTTCTCCCCACTCCCACTAACCTTCTCCTGCCTCATCCTTTATATGCACTCCCACCCACCAACGCAGTGACGCACACTTACGCGGGTTGTGGGGCTGGGGTCCAAGGTAATGTCCTGGCGGGAGCTGTTGCTGTTCCGGGTTGGGCTGCAATAAGGGCACACGTGGATCAGGAGCACGTCCCTGAGCGCCAGGGGATTTTCAGAGTTTGGGTGGGAAACTTTCTACATGTGGACAGTATAGGCATAGTATCCTTATTCATATTCAAGTAAATACTGCCTTTTCGAAAGCCAAATCATTCTTAACTATTGCTATAAACCCAACAAGAGGCCGGAAAAGGCCAGTATACTCACTTGTATTTTCTCCTGCGGCCACGACGAGACTTTCTGACTACCCCTGGGGATACCTGAGAAAAGATGGACTGTGTATAGGAAAAGACACCTTGGCCTCAACCTTTCCTCAGGGCCTTTGTACCCAGATAACCAATACTTAATCCACACTCACCTTAAGGTCCTCAGAATGGGGCCCAGGAGGGGATGGATCCTTGGGCTCAGCACCCCCTTCAGCCAGCTCCCCATTATGCTGCCAGTGGTGGGTCCTTCTTGGGGACCGTTCCATTTGTCCATTGAAGCCACCACGTGCCCCCCACTTGAGGGCCAGTCGGCCAGGCTCCCGCCGGCTGCCAGGCTTTCGTCCCCGGCCTGGCCTGGCCTCACCATTAATGCCCCTAAGTCCCCCTCCTCCCCTCCGGCCCCGTTTCCCTGACCCCCTCCCAGTGAGCAGCTCAGGGACTGGAGGATCGGGAGAACTGTGGGGTGGGGCTAAGGCACTGAGGGGAGGCCGGGCAGGCTCCGGTTCAAGGGCTGAGGTGGGGCTCTCGGGGGGCAGACAGGGGGCTTCTGGCTGCTCTGGAGGGATCTGCAGACAAAACAGATCTCTGTCAGTTTCAATGCATTTCCACCTATTTTAACTTGAAATGTCTGTATTTCCAGTTTGGGGAAAACATTTTCTCCCTAACACACACAGCCATCCCCTCACCTGGAGACTCTGTAGCAGGCAGGCTAAGGGACTAGAAGCCTCTGAGAGGGGTGGAGGAGCTCCCCCCCCAGGGAGGAGCTGCAGCCCCAGCTGGCCAGAGAGAAGAGGGCCGGGAGGCTGCAACAGACTGGGGAGGGTTCCAGGGCTGCTGGTCAGCGAAGACAGGTCACCTGTTAAGGAATTGTAAAGTCAAGGGTCTCCCTGGGCAAACCAATTAGGCTGAGCAGACCCTATTCTTTTAGGCTTGACTCAGTGGTCAGACTTTCTTCCCTGATTCATCTAGTCTCCTCTATTCCCAATTTTTCTGCTTCCTTTCTTCTCTCCCACACCACAGGGTCTTCCCTCAGACTCACCCAGCAGGCTGGCACTCAGCAGAGGGCTAAGGAGTGGAGGGGGTCTCCCTGAGTTGGAGGGGGCCTTGCCCAGAGAGGAGGCCCCCGGGTCAGTAGTTGCCGTGGTGACACTGGAGGTAGGTGGTCCAGGTTGGGGGGCGCTCAGGACACAGGGCTAAGAAGGAAAAATAGCTGTAACATCTACATGTGTAAAGTATTCAATAAGTTTATAGTACTTTCACGTATACAATCTCACTGAAGCCCCACTGAAGTAGGCCATGCTTATTAAATACAGACCCAATTCTTACAGTCCATCCTACCCCCAGCTAAGAACTAAGCCCTCCTCAAAGGCCCTAAGGAAGAGCTCAGACATGAAACTGAAAGCCTTTGATTCCCAGCTCCCATCTCTGATTCTATCTCTTGTTCTGTCCCACCCACTCACCCCCTATCCTCACCTGGGGGGGTGTCCCCGAGGGGGGATCCAGGCTGGCAGCCAGCAGCGCAGAATTTAAAGCTATGAGGGTGGGGGGAGCTGAAAGGGGGGGGAACAGCAGGGGGGGCAGGTCTCCCAAACCTGAAAATGTCTCCCCACTTGGACCCCCGGCTCCCTCTGCAGATCCCTCCCCATCCCCAGCTGTGGGGCCCAGGGCCAACAAGGGCAGGAAAGAGGCGAGGAGGTTGCTAGGAGGTGCAGAAGGGGGTGGAAGAAGGTCTGAGGGGGGTGGTGGAAGCAGGGAAGCCACCAAAAGTGAAGGCCCTTCGNCTATGAGGGTGGGGGGAGCTGAAAGGGGGGGGAACAGCAGGGGGGGCAGGTCTCCCAAACCTGAAAATGTCTCCCCACTTGGACCCCCGGCTCCCTCTGCAGATCCCTCCCCATCCCCAGCTGTGGGGCCCAGGGCCAACAAGGGCAGGAAAGAGGCGAGGAGGTTGCTAGGAGGTGCAGAAGGGGGTGGAAGAAGGTCTGAGGGGGGTGGTGGAAGCAGGGAAGCCACCAAAAGTGAAGGCCCTTCGGGCTCACCTGGGGCTAGGGGAGGGCCAGGTCCCCCTGGTGGGGGGAGCAGGGGCTCAGGGGGAGGTTGTCCCCCTCCCCCAGCCAGCATGCCAAATAAACTGTGGCTAAGCAATGGAGAAGGTGGAGGTTGTCCCAGACTCAGAGGAAGGGGCAAGGTTCCTAGCATCCCCGGGAAGCCGGCTCCACTCAGCGCCAGGCCCTGCTCGGGGCTGGGGAAAGGGAAAGCCTCCCCACCAGCCAGGGGAGGAAGAGGGCCGGCTGGGCCGGCCCCCATCCCAAGCGCTTCAGATGGGCTTTGAAGCACAGGGCTGGGGACTAGGGGGGCTTTGGAGGCAGCTGGTGGGGCAGGGGCACCTGCAAAGAAAAAGAGAGGTTCAGCTCTAGAGAGACCCTTTCTCCCAGTATCTAAAGAATCCAAACTCCCTGCCCCCCAACCCAGAAAACCACTACAGAGCTCTCTAAGTTCTCCCTTCAATGTCTTGGCGGTCTCTTTGTACCTGAAGGGCGGGCTCTGGTGCACTCACATACCTGGCACACTGCTGAGGCTGCCACTGGTGGTCCCAGGGAGGGCAGGTGGGATAGGGTGCTTGGGCTGAGGAGAGCTCCCTGAGGAGAGGGTGGGGGGAGGAGGAAGGTGTGCATCTGACCCCAAAAGGTTAAAGCTTCCATCAGAGTGGGAAGGGCCAGGGGTGGGGAGTCCCAGCAGGGACAGCACAGAAGGGAGAATCGGTTGGGATGGCTCCGGCAGAGGAAAAGATTGGGGGGTGGGAGCAGGGGCCCGAGGACGGCTCCGCCTAGGGGCTTGAGGGCCCCCCCCTTCTAGCAATCGCAACACAGTCGGGGGTCGGCGTGGACGACGCTGAGAGGGACGGGGCAATGAGGAGTGGGAAGCTGAGGGTGCCTGGGCACGGGGCCTTCGGCCCTGTAAAGTGCTGGGAGCGGGGAGTTGGGGGTGCTGTGCCTTGGCCGCTGCAGAGAGTAGGCTGCTAGCAAGAAAGGGGGGTGCCCCGGGCCCCTCCACCGTGGGGGCCCCTCCCAGGGGCCCCAGGACCAGGGGCAGGTGCATAGTGGCTGAAGACACTGGTGGCTGAGTGGCAGGACCAGAGGGGCCAGGGGGACCAGGGAGATTATTGCTTGGGGGCAGGGGAGGGGGTGTTAAGGCATCACTACAATGGAAGAGAGGAGGGTCTGAAGGTGGTGAGGAGGAGGCATGGGGGGCTGGAGGAGAGCCCAGGTCAGGGGGCACCAGGCTGGATCGGAGAGCCGCTCCCCAGCTATATGAGGGGGCGTTGAGGCTGATAGCAGGTGGAGGAGGTGCAGCTGGGGAGGGGGCATTGCCCCGTGGGAGGAAACAAGGGCTGCTGCTGCCTCCAGAGGGGACGGGATCAGGAAGCCTTGGCTGTGGGAAGAGCCCCCCAGGGCCTGCTAGAGGGGGGAAAGCCTGTGGAATTGAGGGTGGTTCTGGAGGAAGGGAGCCAGGACCCCCATTGAGTGGAGTTGTAGGAGGGACTCGATAAGGAGGGTGGGCAGAGGGAGGCCCTGGGGACACAGTGTGGAACATTTGGGGGCTTGCTCCCTCTCCTGCAATAAATGAGAAACAAAGGATCAACCTGTGGCTCCCCTTCCAAGAACTCTGTCTTTTCCATCCCTTCCCCCACAAACTCCCAGCTTCCCTGTGCCCTCCTCTCACCAAGCAGTTTCCCACTCCACCCTTCTTGCTCTCTCTCACAGAGCTCCTCCCACCACCCCTCTTCCAGACCCTTAAGTTTTCCTCAGTCTCTGTAAAGTGGAGAACACTCACCAGGAGAAGAGTGTGAGCAGGTGGTCTCCATGCTGCGGTACAGAGTTGCCATGGCAACAGCTTTCCGCCGGTGGTTGCACAGCTTGGTCATGTCCTCCTCTGATGCTGGCCCCACCCCAGCCCCACCCGGGGTCACCGGGGCCAAAGGGTCAAAGTTGAAAACCTGTAAGGTGGAAGGCACAGACAAGGACCCTGAGAGCAGAATCTGAGAAGAGCTACCTCAGTCAGTGACCGGCATTAAGTCTCTCTGACAATCTCACCCTCACCACTCTGACCTTGGGGACGTTGAGTGGACACTCCAGACCGCACTTGCAGGTCCCATCGCTGAGGAGGTAGCTCCGGGTTTGCTCCAAGGAAGACAGCTCTGTGCCACTTGGACTGGGAGAGGACAGGGTCAGAGTGTGAGGTTAGATAACACTGAACTGGAAGACACTCTGAAAGAACCTTCAAAGGTTCAAAGACCTTCCTAGGAAGGGCAGAGAGTAAGGAAAGGATGGCGAGAACAAGTGCACAGGACCAGAGGCACAGAGCAAAAAGCTGAGGAAGGAAGAGGGACAGAGAGCAACAGGGCACCAGCGATCCGAGCTTAGAGAGGAAGGAATAGAAGAGAGAACACTCAGGCAACTCAAGGGCCTGGGGATAGAAACTGGGGAACTCTGGGGAGCCACACCTGATATAGAGCACAGCACCCTCTCGAACACAGCGCTGCCAGCCGATGGGGACAGATGTGGCCACAGGGCCCCCAGCTCTGTCTGCTCCACTGCTCTCATTGCCCCCATTCATTGTGTGTAATCAGCTCCCACGTGCCTGATAACACAGACATTCATGTGGCATTAGCAGGATTAAACTGGGCTGGGTACCTGAGGGAGTATTCCCGCAAGGCAAAGGTTGTGGGGAGACTCAAGAGAACTCAGGAGCAAAGGGAAACCCTCAGAGGGCTGGGGGAGAGGATGAGGAGGAACCTTCTGCCAGCCCACCATGGCTACCTGAACATGTCTGCAAACATTGTGGGGTCCAGTCTAAAGCCGGGGCCGCCGGCTTAGCCCACACCTGCAACACAGGAGAGAGAAAGGACAGTCAGGAATCTGCCCAACCTACTAAAGCACCACAGACCAGGACACTCTCAAGGGAAAGATCCTTAATAACAGGAGGTAAGTACCCAGAAAGATCCCAGGGATCTGGTGGCTGAGTCCACAACCATCCTGTCCACATTCAGTCCCTAGGGACCAGAGGGTCAAAGCCACAACTCTCAGGGACCAGGGACCGGGGAATCACAGCCCCAATCCCTAGACATAGAAAGGGCAAGGCCCCCTCATTCCACCAAGGACAGAAACCTTCAACCAGGAGTGCAGGCTAATTCCCATAATCTCTAGGAAGTTTCCCAGAAAGGCTGGCCCCTGCTGTTCCCTCGCCCTCAGGAAGATCATATAAAAACTATGGACTGCCCCGCAGATCACCAGGCAATTGCCCAACTGCTCGCTGGGGTGGTACCAGCGTAACTCCCCCCATGGCCTGGCTACACTAGACAATCACTGATCTAGTTCACTTGGGTCTTAAGAAACACTGGAATCACAGTTCTGTCTTCTCCCAGTATTCTCAGAAGCTCCGGATTTTCCCCCAAGCCTAAGGCAAGAAGAATCAGCACCTCCTGTCCCACTGGCTTCAGTTTAGCTCCAAGAGGGATTCTCCTCCGATACATATGGGGACGCCCCACAAACCTGCAAGTATTCTCTCCAAACCCACCATCGCTCCCACCCCACATTGGCGGCTTCTAAACTTTCCCTCTCATAACAAGGCGCCCTGTCACCCAGCCTGCTTCCCTCAGCTTGGGGAGGAGGGGAAGGCGCACGAAGTAGGAAGGAACTTGGGGAGAGGGCGGGCGGAGGGTGGGCGAAGCACTGAGGGGAGGGAGGTGAAGAAGGCAAAAGTCAAGCAGTGAGAAAGAGAAACGGTGGGAGCAGGTGAGGGCGGGGGAGTGGGGATGGGGCCAGGGAAAGGGGCCAAGAGGACGCGGAGGGGGCAGAGGATAGGGACAGGAGGGGAGGGGGAGGG
>SJYX01000340.1:0-24537 GCA_006410675.1 Oreotragus oreotragus
CACACACACACACACACACACACACACACAGAGGCATATCCACACACCCCCTACCACCACACACAGACACACACACACACACAGAGGCATATCCATACAACCCCTACCATGACACACAGACACACACATGCACACATGCACAGGCACATCCACACACCCACTACCACCACACACACACACACACACACACACACACACAGAGGCATATCCATACACCCCCTACCACCACACACACACACACACAGAGGCACATTCACATACCATATTACACCTCCTACCACAAATCACACACACATAGGCACATACACACATCCCCTACTATCATACACATTCCCCCCACATCACACACAGACACACCCTTTCTCTCACCTCCCCTACAATGACAGCTCCTACAGAGCTCTGGGGTCAGCCTTTTGCTTTTGATCTCATGAAGAATTGTACAAAGTTCTCAAAGACACAGTCAACCACGAAGGTGCACTTTCAATGTGCCTTAGGGAGTAGTACTATTTTTTTAAGCCAGAACAACCATTCTTCACAGCTTCTCCGCCGTGGGAAGAGTGAGCAGGTTGGTGGAGGAGTTTAGCAGATTTATTGACATGAACATAGTTTTGAGACAGAAGGCAAGCTGTCAGAGCCTGACACGCAGGAAGCTCGGCATCAATATTTCTATTGACGCCCTGTGCATTCCTTATCCTCACATGCCCTGGGTCGGGGCTCTTGCGCTGGAAGGAACTGGTTGAAGGGCTTGTTCTTGGCTCCAGAGAAATGCATGAAAGTGGGGAGTGGGGAAAGGAAGAAGGGAGGACATTCATGCAAATCAGTGAAAGGAAAATCAGAGGTGGAATAAAATCCTAAGACTTCACGTGAATTGCCTTCATGTTTACTTGCTCTTCCAAAAATGAACCAAGAATGCATTTCAAGAGCCTAAGTCATAAGTTTATCTGAGACAGTAGTTAGCAATAAAGTATCATTTAAACACTGCACACTTCTGAGCAGTTGGCATGCACCCATTCGGCAAATTTTATTGAACAAGGACTATGTTGCATACTGGTTTGGTCATAGGCACTTGGGGTTTATTAGTGAACAGAATTCGCATGGAACTTATATCCTTGGGGCAGGGAAGGAAGACAACAATAAAGATGATGAAAAGGCAAATTACATACCATGTTAGAATAAGTCTCAGATGCTCGCGGGACAAAGTGCAAAGTCAGCCAAGCATGTGGGAGCCATCCAGCCAGGTGTGGGGCTCCCGTAGCATCATCGGTGCTGCTCTAGTCACTGCTTGTACCTTCCTCCCTAAGCCATACTTCTTCATAAGCCAGGCTTTGATTGTCTCGTTCTCTTTACCATTCAAGGCTCTCTCTCCCTTCCTTAGGGGGCAAATTTGCCTCCATTCCCCACCTTCCACCCCACCCCAACCCCAAGGTCACTAAGTTTGCTGCTCAACCAGTTTCTGCCACTGGTTGGAAGTCATGGGCCTTCCTCACCGTCCCCATGGTTTGCTGTGGTCTCCTCTCCTATCACACATCTTCCACCAACAGTTTCCTCTCAACACTAGACCCCCCACTCACGATGTGCTGCCCCACATCAGCCTGCTGCTGACACATGACCAGGGGTGCTGCGCTGGCCAGGACAGAGACACAGGAGCAAAAGCCATGCTTGTGTGTTTCTTCTCCCTTTTTTCTAAGTGGCCCGAGTCCTCGCCACACCAAAGTATAAACGCTCCCTCTCCCCAGCCCATCCCTTCCTGGGAACCTGGTGATTGCCCTTCTCCCCGTCCCTTTCCAAGGACCTGGAGATTGCCTGTCTCCTGCTCCAGGATCTCAGCTTAATTCCTGACATGGCTTTACTGACATATCTTCACTCGGGCTTGAACAGCGCTGTGCTTCCCCCAGAGGCTGGGGTTGTTCCCTCTTCTCTATGAGTCCCTTTAGTCCCAGGTTGAGACTTCTAATCCCATGTGTTCAGTGACATGTCTGTTCTTCTTGTGCAGAGTGATGGCAGTTTTAGGAAAAAAAAAAAAAAATGACACGTGTTATCGGATGATGACCTAAGGGTTTGGGTCAACTTGGATTCTTCTGTCAACTGGGAGACTGGAGGCCCTGGAAGGTCCAAAGCTCTGCAATGTAATGTAATAATTGCTTTGTTTCTCTGGCCCTTCTGTTGGATATTTTTTCAAGGACACAAAATTTTAGCTCCAGAATTTAAATATCCTGTGTAGCACGTTGCCAGTGAATATTTATAGAATAAAATTGCCATTTAGGTAATCTAAAATTTATACTGTGAGCGCAAAAATATGAAGGTCCATTTTCTCATCCATGGCACATCTGCCAAACATTCTCAAAGGCCTAAAATGTGCCAGGTCCTGGGCTGGAATTGAGGATGGAGAGATCCATGAAAAGATATTGTACATCTATGGGACTGCTCATGCTCCTGAACTAGCCTGGCACTCCTAAGCTTTTCTCCATGTTGCTCCCTGCCAAGAAGAAGACCTTGGCCAGGCAGAAGAGGGCCTGACACCGGCATGGTGTGTGTGCGCGGAGGAGGAGGAGGCTGATCAGGGGGTGGAGGTGGTCAGAAAAGGATTCACACAAGAGAAGACCCTTGAGCCTGTTTCTGAAACAGAGGCAGGAGCAAGGGCTTCCACCCTGCACTCTGGATGGTGATTGCTCAGTGTCTTCATTATTCTTATAGAGAGCATTTGCTGAGTGCTTGTGGAATGTCATGCTAAGCCTTCTGAGATGAGCTCATTTTCTCTCCATGCTGCCCTCGAAGGCAGACTCTTATCACCCCATTTTGCTGGGAAAAAGTGAGGTTAAGTTCTCTGTTCCCATCACAGGCAGTATATGGTGGAAGCTGGGGGTGTCCATCCTTCCAGGATGATGGCCTTGATGGCATGGTCTCTGCAAAACCTTCTCCAAATATTGCACATCCATGAGATTGCTCATGCTCTTGAACTAGCCTGGCACTCCTAAGCTTTTCTCCATGTCAGCTCTTCAATAATTGCACATTAGTCATGCTTGTATGCCTGCTTAGTAGTGGCTTGACCTACTACTCAACCTGTTTTGTGAAGTGGGAGAAGCAAAGTCGTCCTGAGGTTTGTACCATCACAGTCCCCAGAATGGATCTAGACCCTTGTCACCCCTCCTTTCTCTCCGTTCCTTGGAGTGGCTGCTATAAATGTCATGTGACCAGGTATCCTGATGGATGAGTATCCCCTTAGTGTGATCCTGGGTGAGTTACACCATTTGTCTCAGACCCCCATTTACTTGTCTGTACAAAGAGGACACTTCAACGGACAGCCCCCCTTGTGATGACCTTGGAATGCCCCACATGGTGCTCAAGAATGTACTTAATTTTAGCTTCCTGAATTCCCTATCTTGAGGGAATTTCTAAGGGAAAGTGCTGCTTCCAATAATAGGAAAAAGTGGTGGTCTTGCAGTCAGTTTATAAAACAAAATGTGGGTTGGAACTATAATTAGACTAATACCAAGAAACCAGGGCTCAATTCCCAGCTTTCACATCCATCAATGGTGTAATTTGGGACAAGTAAGTTAACCTACACTTTTCATTCTTTCATTCATAAAATATTTATCGGCCAGCTCCTGTGTTCAGGAAGGATTTGATGCCTGGACAGAGTGAGATGGACAGAGAGCTGCTTCCTCACTGAACTTCCTCTCTCTCCCGGAGCTTACATGGAAGCAGGGAGGAGGCTGACTCCAGGATTTGTTCTGAGAGCTGGCTGAAGCACTCTGAGAACAGAGAATTGTTGTACAAGTGTCACTGATGGAAAGAACAGGGCATCTGCAGTCAGAGGAACTGGGTTCAAATCCTGGTTCTGCTCTTTCTGAGTGAGAAGCTTTGAAGTGAGTCACTCCCATTGGTCCCATGACACTGTACTTTATTTTTCTTATCTTTAAAACAGAAATGACGTTCCCCTCCTCACAGCTTGTTACAACAGTTCAGTGTAATCATGTCTATGAAGACATTTTGTAAATAGAAAAACACTAAGTGAATATTGGGCTTCCCAAGTAGCATTAGTGGTAAAGAACTCACCTGCCAATGCAGGAGACAGTAAGAGACGCTAGGTTCGATCCCTGGGTTGGGAAGATTCCCTGGAGGAGGACATGGCAACCCAGTCCAATATTATTGCCTGGAGAATCCCATGGACAAAAGAGTGTGGTGAGCTACCGTCCATAAGGTTGCAAAGATCCGATGCGACTGAAGTGACTTAGCACAAGCATGCACAAGTGACTATTAGTCATTCAAAATGTAGTGTAGGAAACTCTCTTGTCTGGGAGAGCAAAATGCATCTGAAAGGAACGATACTGGGAGGGCAGCAGGGCTGGTGAAGGGTGAGGCAGTTTAGAAAATCGGTCAGATTGGTCCCAGGCTCTGGATGTCCACCAGGGCAGGCTGGTGGTGGCACCAAAGATGTCATTTTTCTCTTAGTGAGGAGCTCTCTCTGGAGAACACTGACCTGTGGGGTCCCACAGAGCTCTTTTCTGCACCTGTGCACCCCAACTCCCCACCCCCAGAATGCTTCTGGTGCTGAAAGCATTTCCTACTGTGGTTTTCCTCGCAGGAGAAGACCAAGCCCACAGTTCCCATGGGAAATCCCAGGCTAGAATTGTCTTTCCTTAATAGAAAGTGAGATATTTCTACCAAGTGCCTCTTTTTGTTTCACTTTATCTCAGTTGCAGGTCTTCCCTGGGGGCTCAGATGGTAAAGAATGTGCTTGTAATGCGGGAGACCTAGGTTCAATCCCTGGTTTGGGAAGATCGCGTGGAGGAGAACATGGAAACCTGATCCAATATTCTTGCCTGGAGAATCCTCACTCTGAGGATCCTGGCAGGCTACAGTCCATGGGGTCACAAATAGTTGGACACGACTGAGCAACTAAAGATAGCACATCTCAGTCGCAAGTTTTGAGTAGCCTGTTCTCTAGCTGTCCAAGTTTCAGGAGAAAATCACCTTCTCAAATACTCAAATCCAGGGGTTGGGGGAAGAATGCCAGAAGTGGGTCCTGCCTGCACCAGCCTGCTGGACACTATCCCTTCACTGCCTCAGCCGGTGGCCCATGGACAGCAGAGACCAACTGGCCAGGAAACAAGGCCTCACTGTGGATCCAGGAGGATTATAATTCAGCTGCTTGCTGTGTTCCAGCCTCTAGGACTGGCAGCCAGTGAGTTCACTGTGCACAGATCCATACCTACAAATCTCCTTCCACAGAGGCAGAGGGAAAGACCCAGAAAGGCTAAGGGACTTGCATGAAATGGAGTAACCGAGGCAAGGTAGCACTTCCTAGATATGCAGTCCCTAATTTCCCTGTTACTTCAAGTGAGAACTGCCAGGACCTCTGAGGAACTCAGGACAGAGCAGGACGCTGGAAGGAGCTAGTAGCTCCCAACCATCAGTACTCCAGTAGGAGCTGATGTCAAAGGTCAGAAAGCATCAGAAGAGATACATTGCTGAAGATGTGGGTCTGACCTCATGGAGGAAGAAGCACGCATGAGCCTTGGGGGAAGAGTCTGCTGGAGGAGGGAAGAAGACGGATACCTAGTTAGTGTAGGCAGAAGCGTGATGGTGGGAAACCTGAACCCCAAAGTGAGACTTTTACACAGAATGTGTGAAAGCTTTTGTCTATTTCCTTTGAGGAACATATTCCCAAATGTGAAGTGGGTGGAAAAATACAGCCAGCGATCTATTAACGCATCAAAGACGGAGCATTCCCCTAAGAAATACCAGAGTGCAGTGGTTTCCTGAGGCACCGAACAGTGTGAACCAGCCTTGGTGTGGGTCATGTGGCATTAGCCTGGACCCTGAGCATCATGACACCCAGGACGGTACTCAAGATACACATGACCTGGTCCTGTCTCCAGCTCTGCCTGAGGATCCCCAAAAAAAAAGCCTGACTCAGAAGGAAGTGAGTTTTCGGCCAGGCTCCAGCTCCCTTCCCATCTGGTATCCGGGCACAAGGGAAAGAGCTTGGAATATGCAGTTGACCAGACCTAGGATTAGAATTAGATGCTGTGTCTACCGCTTGCATAGGTTTCTATAAGTCACTTTAAATTCTTGGAACTTCAGTCTTCTTATCTCTAAAATGGAGATATGGATTCTGCCTTCCAAAGTTGATGTCAGCATCACAGAAAGTACCATGGGAAAAGAATCAAGCAGGGTACCCAGTTGTCAGTGGCAGAAGCTGGGAAAACATGAGTTTCATTTGCTATCTCCTGAGTAGGTGGGATGAGGCAATCATGTAAAAATCATTAGCATTTTTTGCTCCCCTCCAAACACTCAAGTTCTCTTGAAATGGAACATGATGAGTTTTAATCAGCTGATTAGGATCCAGAATGACTTCATAGTCTTGTGAACCTAACTGAAATGAATCCAGCCTTTCTGGCTCTGAATCGAGAGTGGCAGGCCGCTCTGAACCTTCAGGGACCCCAACACCGATGACCATTTCGTCAGCTCTGCCTGGGGTGGAGGTTTGGAGGCACAAAGGCTGACCTGAGCGAGGTTGTCTGAGGAGCACGTTTCCTTCTGGGCTTGACCATTGAGTCAAGGGCATCTTAATTATTCGGTAGTGAGTTCCTAGAACCCTGAAGGTCAAAGGGGTCCCCTCATCCCCAGAGAGATAGTCCCCTATGTTGCACAGGACCTGTTGACTTTACTGTCTGGCCATCCCATGCTTATCTTTGTATGAGCTCCGCCTCCTAACTGCACTTCCTGGGATGACTTCTCTTCCTTCACTGGGCCTTTTGCACCTTGGTACCAAATGGAGCATTTTAGTTGTTCTCAGGTGCCATGAAGGCCTTAGGTTCTCTAGGCTGTAGGGAGACCTTTATGGATTTATTCCCTTGGTAACAGAGTCTTATCCCAGAGTGGAGAGAGAAGACTCCAGACTTAGTCCCTTAACCCCAGACTAGCAACTTCAAATAATTTTGTGGATGTCACTGTTTACCTACCTGAGATGAACACTTGAGGTTCCTGTTTTGGCTTTCCTGATGACTCAGCAGGTAAAGAATCTTCCCGCAGTGCAGGTGAACAGGAAACATGGATTCAACCCCTGAATTGGGAAGATCCTCTGGAGGAGGGCATGGCAACCCACTCCAGTATTCTTGCCTGAAAAATCCCATGGACAGAGGAGCCTGGGGACTACAGTCCAAAGGATGACAAAGAGTCAGAAATGACTGAGCTACTAAGCACGTATGCACACACACATTTTATACAGAACAAGCTGGAAATGGTGCCAAGAGTATGGGAAGATGCCAAGATGGCAGAAGCTTTTGAATACCAAGATCTTATGGACACGTGGAGGCCATGGAGGACTGGAAAAGTTGAGATGATGCAGCTGTTGAGAAACAGGTGGGAAGTTGGACCTAGACCTCATATCCAGGGTTCCTCACTGATCTCCCAACTGCTTCTGGAACCTCCCCAAGGTAATGACAGTAGGAAGGGAGACAGAGTGAATGGAAAAGGTATTCAAGATTCTAGAATTCACTGTGGCTTGAGAAGCATAAAGTGCTACCTAGTACCTGGCTTAGTGCTGGATGACTGTGGAAAAGCCTGTAACTATCATTTGATCAGGGGCTTCCCAGGTGACTCAGCAGTAAAGACTCCACCTGCAATGAAAGAGACACGGATTCAATCCCTGGGTCAAGAAGATCCCCTGGAGAAGGAAATGGCAACCCATTTCAGTATTCTTGTCTGGGAAATCCCATGGACAGAGGAGCTGGCGGGCTACAGTCCATGGAGTTGCATAAGAGTCAGACCTGACTTAGCAACTAAACAACAGCAGCAACAATCCTATTATAAACCCCAGAAAATGCCAGGGCAATGTAATGGCTTGTATTCTCCATGGAGAGAAAGCTTTTGGCTCTGAGACAAAGACCTTAAATCCCTCTCTACTTAAAATGTGCCCTAAATTTGCATTTTAGCTCTGTTTCATTAGTTCTTCTGCAATTTCACGTGGAAATGAAAATCCAAGTTCCTGGGGGGATTTCTCTAATCTGGTTGCAAATAGCAGATGACCAACTTCACCAGCTTCTGTGTGTTTAGACCTGGTCGTCACAGCCTATAAATCCCCCTAAGTCCCACTTGAGGGACTCAGGAGAAAAATAACAAGTGAGGTCATCCCCAATGGGGGTGGGGAAGTGCTTGTCATCTACACAGAAGGAATCAAATCGTGCTTTAAATGTAAGGTTAAGAAATGCCTGATTCTTACTTGTATCTGTGTTTATGGCTGCACCGCTTAATTTTTTTTCTCACTAAATGGGTTGTGTTCACTGTGAGCCAGATGCCAGAGAGGAATTAGATAACGGAAGCAGATTTGCTGTGAAGCTAATGAGGCCTAAGCTTCAGGGCCATTCACTGCACTCCTGGCCTCTTCCCAGGCTGGGAGGGGCCCTGGAAATATGTTCACGTGGGTTTGTAAAATACACGTATGTAAAGAGGGCGCCTATTTACATTATAAAGGACTCAGTTTGAAAATGAAACCCGAATTTGCCCTAGCTGTTGTTGTTTAGTTGCTAAGTTGTCTCTGATTATTTTGGGACCCCATGTGCTATATAGCCTGCCGGCTCCTCTGCCCATGAAAATTTCCAGGCAAAAATAGTGGAGCAGGTTGCCATTTTCTTCTCTGGGGGATCTTCCTGACTCACGGATCGAACCCATGTCCCTGCATCTCTTGCACTGCATGCAGAAGCTTTATTGCTGAGCTTTTAGGAAAACCCTGATATGCCCTTGGTCTTCCCTGAAGAGTAACCTCAGTCAGGTGGGAGAAGCCTTCATGTAAACAAATGAATTCTCTAGTATATTCCAGAAACTAAGGTAGAAGCCCTTTCAGGGTGCCAATGGGACACAGAAAGTGACTCCTGACCTGCTGAGAAGCCTGTCTGTAGAACTCGAGCTTGGAATGGGGTTCTTTTCGGTTTTCACCACAGCTGGGTGGACTGCACTGCAGTTCTGATGTGAGCCCTGCAGTTAGCGTCAGTATCCAGGAGTTAAGGCTTCGACCTCTGCAGGTCCGTCCTACTTCAGAAGTCAGCTGTGCTGTGTCTCCCCATTCCTCCTGCCTCTGACCGAATGGCTATGCCTTCGGGGATTTCCATGAGCCTTTAATGTTTGTTATTACAACTCAACGTTCAAGAAACTAAGATCATGGCATCTGCTCGCATCACTTCATGGCAAATAGATGGGGAAACAATGGACACAGTGACAGATTTTATTTTCTTGGGCTCCAAAATCACTGCAGATGGTGACTGCAGCCATGAAATTAAAAGACAATTACTCCTTGGAAGAAAAGCTATGACCAACCTAGATAGCATATTAAAAAGCAGAGACATTTCTTTGCCAACAAAGTTCTGTCTAGTCAAAGCTATGGTTTTTCCAGTGGTCATGTATGGATGTGAGAGTTGGACTATAAAGAAAGCTGAGTGAAGAATTGATGCTTTTGAACTGTGGTGTTGGAGAAGACTTTTGAGAGTCCCTTGGACAGAAAGGAGATCCAACCAGTCCATTCTAAAGGAGATCAGTCCTGGGTGTTCACTGGGAGTTGAAACTCCAATCCTTTGGCCACCTGATGCAAAGAACTGACTCATTGGAAAAGACCCTGATGCTGGGAAAAACTGAAGACAGGAGGAGAAGGGGAGGACAGAGGATGAGATGGTTGGATGGCATTATCGACTCGATAGACATGAGTTTGAGCAAGCTCCAGGAGTTGGTGATGGACAGGGAAGCCTGGTGTGCTGCAGTCCATGGGGTCACAAAGAGTCAACACGACTGAGTGACTGAACTGAACTGACAACTCAAAGAACTCAGAGGAAAGCGCTGTGCTTATGATGAGAGTTTTATTATAAGGGATACACACAAGGCAAGGGAGAGTGGTCTTCTGCACCTTCTCCTGGAGATCCTCCAGACACATCCATATGCCCGCCACCCAGGAAGCTCCCTTCCTTTCTCAGCTCTGCCTTACCAAGGCCTGTCAGAGCATTTGCATAAGGGAAGAGCTGGGTGTCTTGAGCTGGGGTTCTGATCTCTGGGAGTCATTCACTGCCCTCTTGGTGACCATGCTGGCATTCCCTGCTTAGACCTGCTGTTGGTTTAATTCAATGAGGTGTCTCAGAAGGACAAGGCTCAGGACTCTTCTCTCCCCAGGACACTGAGCCTCAGTGTTGATATGGCTCAGCTTGGGGTGGCTGAAGCCTTCCAGAACTCTCAAAGGAGCATGAGGGTCAGGGATCCCTTATGCTCTAATAAAAGATACTGGGAGGGGAAAGTGCAGACAATGGCCACTGGACATTCTCACTTTCTTCTCTCTCTGTGTCTCTTTCCCCCACAGCCTGGGGTTGAAACAGGTGAGCTTGTATTTCCCTGGGCCAGATGCTCCTTCAACGAGCAGCAAGTCATATGCCTCTGCTGTCTCCGGTAGGTCACAATCCCTTTATTTTGCAGCAGTTCCTAAGAGGTGGTCCCTGGTGTGTGGACCTTTCCTCACTCACCAAACATCTCCCCAGCAAGATGCCCTATGATACTATCTGATCTATCAGAGACACTTTTCTTTTTTTATCACTTTTTAAATTAATTTTTTATCTTGAAATAATTGTAGATTCATATGCAATTATAAGCCATCATATAGAGAGATCCTGTGGTTGATCCTATATCCATTTTCCTTCCATGGTAACATTTTAGAAAACTTCTAGTATTATAGTACAACGAGGATCTGGACATTGAAAGAGAAATTCCCCAAATTCAGAGCACTTCCATCACCCCAGGATCCCTCTTGTTGGGTTTTATAGGTACACCCAATCCCCTCCAGCTTCCCTTGTAGCTCAGTTGATGAAGAATCCACCTGCAACACAGGAGACTGGGGAGTAGGAAATGGCAACCCACTCCAGTATTCTTGTCTGGGAAATTAGACAGAGGACCCTGGTGGGCTACAGTCCATGCGGTTGCAAGAGTCGGACACGACTGAGCAACTAAACCATGACCACCACCACCAGTCCCCTCCCACTCTTATTCCATCCTTAACTTATAGCAACCATGAATCTGTCCTCCATTTCGATTAGAAAAGCTACATAATCATTTGTGTCCAGATTTTAGTATGACCCTAGGTTTTTCTTACTTGGGGACAAACAGGCATCTCAGCTGTAAGAAGTTCTAACTTTCCCTTTTGAAGGCAGGCATCCTGAGCAACCATTCCTGAGGTTAAGTACTCAGGAAAACAACAGGTAATGTAAGAGTAATTCAGATGATTGCCTTGTGGCACAAATTTGAAGGCCAATAGCCATACACAATTATTTGCCCATGTTGGAAAACATGCCCTGTGAGTTTTCTCTCTTAGACAGAATCGCAGTTCCTTTACTGAACAGCAAACCCTAAGAGGTGGTCCTTGATACAATCATGAATACTTTGCATGAAAAACTTTAGAAAAATCATTTTGCCTTCAGTGCTTCTTTCCAAGTATGTGGAGGCAGGAATGAATCCAAGGTCCCTGGAGGAAGCAAGGTTGGTAAGTAAAGAAGGTTTATTCTTTACAGGATGTGGAAGGTTCTCACTGCTGTTTCAAGATTGGCACCATCATGCCAAGTTTTCAGGAAGAGAGGAGCCAAAGGAATTTGGAGATTGCTCCTTTTAGAATTCTGACCACCCATGAGTACGTGTGTGTGTGTGTGTGTGTGTGTGTGTGTGTGTGTGTATGTGATCTTGGCTAATTACTTCACTTTTCTCATCCATCAAACAGGTGTAGCAATGCCTACCTCAAAGTGTTGTGCTCAGGATGAAGTGAGTTGATACGCTTAAAGCCCTCAGAATAGCATCTGTCAGAGTGACTTTTTTTCTAGTTCATGGGACAGAAGTAGCAGAGACAGTCTGAGACTCTCTGAGTACCAACCATGATTGCTGGGGCGAGGAATATCTGGAGCAAGGAGACAGACCTAAATTTCAGTGGAGTTTCATCTCCATGGTAACTCCTTCCAGAGTGGAGCTGGGACTCTTTACATGTTCCTAACAACCTTCTCTGATGACCTATATTCCCTCTCTTTTCTTAGAGACTTAATCTCTGCAGTATTTCTGGATATTGATGTAGGTCAGACTCAAAAGACCTAATACTTTCTCGGCTCACTTAAGACATTCTTTTTTTCCTCTCACTTTTTAGAGACAGTGAATGTGTAGAAAGAACCCTGGGGAAAGACTTCCTTCTACTATTTCCCTCCCTCCGATTCTGGATCACAGTATTTAAAATTCGCATTTCAAAATGACACAGCATTAGCTTCTCAGAGAAAACCTGATAGGTCAGTATTTTCCCAGTGACTGTCACCAAACGCACTATATTCTGATGATATATATATTTTTCATTTTGTTTGGGGAGCAACTTGCATATAGTGAAGTATCCAGATCTCTCTAGTCAGCCAGGTGGGTGGTATTGTTATGCATGTACCTGTGTGACCAGCATCTACTGAGAAGATGTCAAGCATTTCCCTTACCCTGGATGTCCCTCTGTGCGCCTTCTTAGTTCACCCCGCAAGGTTAGTGCTGAGTTCTGGGTTTGAACAGGATTTTATATTTAGATTTCAACTCACATTAAAACTTTAGAGCAAAACGAGTGTACAGTAACAAATGAGAAGATGGGATTAAATATAGATACATGAGATCTAGTGTCTGGTGAAGTGAAAAGACGAAGTCATCTCCAAGCAGGTGAGCCAAGCCCACCAGGAACTCAGGAGTCAAAAGGTGACCCAGACAAAAAAGGGGAGACCCCTGGTACAAATGTACAAAGAGGCAAATGTTCTAACTTTGGGGATGTGCATTTGTTATACATAGAATCACAGGAAATCGGAGCTGGAAGGGACTTGACTCATGAATCAGAGTCCATCTCCTCTCTTTGTGGAATGGGAAGCGAAAGCCCAGAGGGGCAGTGAGATTTACCCAAGACTTCAGGTCATATTTAAACCAGCACCTGCATATCACACTATCATGCCTTTAACCCCTGGGCATTTCAAGTCTCTTCTGTTGACTTCTCAAGGGATTAAAGCAAAACATCTGCAGAAGTTGTGTGTGCTCATGTGCTCAGTCATGTTCAACTCTTTGCAGAAGTTGAGATATGTGGATTGTTATGAGCTGAGTTGTGTCGCCCTAAAATATATATGTATTGTTAAATTTCTGACTCAGAATGTGACTGTATTTGGCGACAGAATCACCAGAGAGATAAAGGTAAACCAGGTGGTGCTAGTGGTAAGCAAGCTGCCTGCCAATGCAGGAGACCTGAGAGATGTGGGTTTGATCCTTGGATCAGGAAGATCCCCTGGAGGAGGGCATGGCAACCCGCTCTAGCATTCTTGTCTGGAAAATCCCATGGACAGTGGAGCCTGATGGGCTATGGTCCACACAGTTTCAAAGAGTTGAACATGACTGAGGCAACTTAGCACTCACATATGCACAAGTCATTAGCGTGAACTCTAATTCAATCTGACTGGTATCCTAACAATAAGACATTAAGACATGGTGAGAAGTGGAAGGAAAACCGAATGAAGACCCATGAAGAAGATGGCTATCCACAAACCAAAGAAGAAGGCTGCAGAAGGAACCAACCTGGCTGGTACCTTGCTCTTACAACTTGATCTCCGGAACTATGAGAAAAATAAATTTCTGTCCTTTAAGCCACCCAGTCCGTAGTACTTTGCTACGGCAGCCCTGACAAATTCATACAGAGACGGACAAAATTACTAGTATCTATTCATTTGTTCCATCTCTTTAAGCCCATATTTACTGAGACCCTACTATGTGCTATTTGCTTTGGCAAGATGCTAGTCTAAGGGATTTAAACATATCAGCTCACTTAATCCAGAGCATAGTGCTTAGAGACAGGTGTGGCTACACCCATTTAATGGATGAGAAAAGTGAAGCAATTAGCTAAGATCACACAGCAAGAAGGGAGTAGAACCACAGACATGTAAGCACGCATGATGAAACTTGATAGAATATGTGATGGGAGAAAGAACTCAGTAGGGACATGAGAGGGTAATTCTGGCAGAAAAGGAATGGGAATTTAGGGTAGAGGAATTGAAATGATAGTTGAACAAGAGAAAGGATGAAGGGGGTGGCAGTAGTTCAGGTTCAAGATAAGAGTTTTGACACAACAAGGCAATTTGGGAGAATTATAAGTGGCTGTGCTGGACTGGAGGTCATAATTAACATTAAAGGGAAGGTGCTGTGATAAATAACATAGGGACTAGATTGTTAGAGCCTTATATGATGGACTACTGTGTTTGGAAATGGTTCCCCAGGCTCCTGGAAGATCCAAAGGAGTGTTCCATATGACCTCAAGTGATCTGATTATGTTTCATAAAAGTGTAAGAAGGGAGTGAGGCTAGAGGCAGGGAGACCTTTTGTCAGGGTCATAATATTTGAGGCAATGGAGGAGAGAGCATGATCTAGAAATGTTCTCAAGTCTTGTGGATGACTTCCTGGATGATGGAAATGCAAGATGGCAGCAGGATTGGAGACCAAGGGAAAGGGCCTACTGTGGTATAGATGACTGGATACACTTGTACTGGGTGTTGGTTCCCTGGGACTTAGATGGGAGAAGGATGGGTCTAGAGAGTAGATATGAGAGTCCTCAGTCTAGAAATGGAGATCTAAGCCTTGAGAGGGAATGCAGAGAAGTTCAGCAGAGTTGGAGAAGAAATCAGATCACCACCAGCTTACAAGGGATGCAGAGAAAGTGGAAAGGAGCAAAGAAAAGTGTGGAAGGAATGGTCCAAAAGGGAGGAGGAAGCCCAGGTATGGATAGTGTTGCCAAGACCAAGGGAGAAGGAGTTTCAAGGAAGGTGGACTCACATGTCAGCTGCTGCAGAGGCCGCCTCCAGTGGGGGCTGGACGCTCCCATGGAAGCCCCTGTGCTCGGAACTGTGTAAACCTGGCACCTGGCAGCCAACATTTCAGGGCAAAAACAGTGAATGAAACAAAAGAACTCTGACTCCACTTAATACCAGAGTTTTAAAATTCCCCAAATTTTATTGGAAATCAAGAAAACCACTCCTAATGAGATGCAATAAAGCTCCTCTTTTGCCAACACAAACCTTCTAGAGGCAGTTTCTACTTGTTAAAGGAGTTATTGAAATTCAAGGAGGGTGCTGGCCGTCTGGGCCTGTCTTTCTGAAAGGAACCTCCTCGTCCCTGGGTGACCCTGAGCTAATGAGTCTCGGGCTGGTGAGTCATCTCCCAGCCTGGACTCGGAGATGCTATCAGATTCATTAGGTCCCCACAGTCACCTCCTCCAGTGCCTGCAGCAGCCAGAGAAAGGCCATTAGCCCAGCCACGTGCCCTCCCTCACCACCCCACCCAGACCTGTGCTGCCTCTAATGTAATATTTGCAGACATGCTGAACATTTGTTACGAAAATGTATTATTCTCCACGTAAACACCCTTTGATCAGCTTGCCAGGAAACCCAAAGCACCACGTACTGCCTTGGTTTCGCAAAGCTGCGAACCTGCAAAGACTATTTTAGAATGACCCTGAGTGTTTCTCGCTCTCTTTTCTTCCTGCAGAGACATTCTGTCCACATTTATCACAATGTTTTCCAACTTGGATCTCTGCTGAGAAGTGTTCCACTGCATTCTCAGCCAGAGTTTTGGTTTCTGGGCTGGGGGTGCAGGTGACAGGTTACTTGTTCGGAAGTGTATGATCCCAGTGCTGCTGCTCCTGTGCTGTAGCTCAGCCGACAGGAGGTGCAGTTGGGGTGTGGTGAGGTGGGGGGACACATGAGGACAATTGCCTGCTTCTCCCCATCACACAGATGAGCAGTAGGCAAGCATCTTTCTTTCTTCATACAGCCAAGGAGACACTCTGCTGGACCACACAGGCCCAGGGGCACCTCCCCTGGGCTCCAAGCAGAATAATTTAGCTGTTGAAAGGTAGAGTGTTTTCCTTTCCATGGCTCCACAGGGTCCAGAGCTGTGTGAGCGAGAGTCTGAAAGGTTGTCTACACTGGTCTGCTGGTCACTGGCTTCCACTGGGCAGTCAGCTCAGAGAGGGACAAGATACTGTCTGCAAACTGGGCTGCAAATGGAGAAAATAAGGCTGGAATCATGAGTTATCTGGAAAGCTGGACTGATCTGGTTGGAAGCTCTGTCTTACATTTTGCTGTTCTCCTGGATCCCCATTTTTGTCACTGACATGCCTTGGATTTAATGACACTGTAGTGATAATGGACGGTGTGCTTTGGGGTCATTGTTTCTGTGTTCCGGTTGGTGGTTTGGGATCAGTCTCCTCCCTTGCCCTGTCCCTTTCTCCTGAAAAAGGCGGGGATCCTAGATGTGTCCTTAAACTTTCCAGATGAAGATTTCACAAGTTGTGTACAGTCCCGGAGAAGGGGACGACAGAGGATGAGATGGTTGGATGGCATCACTGACTCGATGGACACGGGTTTGGGTGGACTCCAGGAGTTGGTGATGGACAGGGAGGCCTGGCGTGCTGTACCTCACGGGCTCGCAAAGAGCCGGACATGACTGAGCGACTGAACAGTCCCGGAGACTGCAATCGATGGAACGAATCTGGAATTTGAAACTATGTCTAGACATGGCTTCCAGATGTGACCTGGGCACTTAGCAAGTTGTGTAGATTTAGGCAAGTCTGACAAATCCAGGGAGCATCTCTTTCCTCACCCATGAAATGTAGATAATGACTATGTACCCAGTGAGAGAAAATACGTCAGGAAACGAGCACAGTGGCCAGGGCTTGGCAGGTAATTCTGTCCTGTGAGTAGGATCTACTCAGAGCTCTGGAGCAGATGTGAGAGGGTACCCCATCCCCACCTGGAATATTTCCCTCCATGTCGGGAAAAAGTGCCATCTTCCAGGGGGCAGTCAACAGGGACTGGTTTTCCACCCAAGCGAGTCTAGGAACAAGAGCTAGATTAACAAAAGAGAAGCAATGAAAGCAGGGGTTCCTACTTTGTGCTCTTCCCAGACCTCACGGGTATCAACTCTTTAACAATCACAGCAATGTTATGAAGCAAGTCCATTTATCATATTATCCTTTTATTTTTTTCTGTATTTAATTCCTTTATTTCCTTAAGATAGACTCCTTTTCTTAAAAAAAATTGTTGAAGTATAGCTGATTTTCAATGTTGTGTTAATTTCTGCTGTACAGCAAAGTGATTCAGTTATACACATACACAAACATACATACATACATATATATATGGCTTCCATATATATATGGCTTTCCAGGTGGCGCTAGTGATAAAGAACCTACTTACCAATGAAGGAGACATAAAAGAGGAGAGTTTGATCACTGGGTCAGGAAGATCCTTTGGAGGAGGGCATAGCAACCCACTCCTGTATTGTTGCCTGGAGAATCCCATGAACAGAGGAGCCTGGCAGGCTACAGTCCACAGGGTCGCAAAGAGTCGGACATGACTGAAGTGGCCTAGCACAGCACACACACACGCACACACACATATTCATGTTCTTTTCCATTATCACAGGATATTGAATATGGTTTCCTAGGCTACACAATAGGACCTCGTTATTTATCCATATTATCCTTCTTTTACATGTGAGGAACTGAAGCTTAGAGCTGAAATGCCTAGATAAAGGTCACGTTATTTGCAAATAGTAGAGTTAAGCATCAAATTCAGGTAGGTTAGCTGATAAACCAAGCTCATAACCACCACACAAACTACCTCTCCTAATACAGTGTCCAAACTAGCCTCTGAAACAGCCTCAGAGTCCAGTTTTTGTTGCCGAATATAGTGCATTTCAGAGAACCTGTGGGAACCTGTGACTCATATCAGATCTCGGCTCCTTAGCCGGCTCCTCAGGATGTCTTACCTCTCTTTGCAGCACGTGGCCAGGGCCTGCTGGCCATGTCACTGAAGCCACAGATGGCAGGTGGCCCTGTATCTTGCCTGCACTTCGATTTGGCTGTGAGCTTTGGTTGTGAAGCCTGGGTCCTAAAAAATAGAATGGCAGAGCCTGAGATTGACAAGTGGTGCTCCTTTCCCTTTTTTTTTTAGTTCTATGTAAAATTTTCATCTTCAGATCTTCACAAAGAGCTGCGATTTTAAGAGCATCAAAAAAGAAAAAGAAAAAATGAGCCACACTTGCAAACATCTTATTGCCCATGTAAATGAGGAGCTATGAGATGACTTGTTCTGTCCAGCACCCGTTTTTTTAATAGACATTTAAGAAATGTATTTCTTAAGAATTGTATTAAGAGATGTATTTCTTAAGAAATCCATGGAGAGATTCTCATTTAATTTGATGAGCTAAAGGGGAATTTTGGGTGTATTTTTCTCAGAAATTATCTGGCTTCTTGCTTCCAGCTTCTTGCCAGACCCCAACTTCTGATTTTAGCCTGAGGTCCTGATAATTTTAGGCGTGTGAGTGGGAGCATGTGTGTGTGTGTGTGTGTGTTGCGGCACACATGTGTGGTTTAGAGTGCTGACGCGATTCAATATGGAGGTATTCTAGGTGCTGGTGTGGCTTTAACCTTGAACCCTTCTGGTCCAGTTTACGGACTTCTCCTTTGGTTTGGTCCATTTGTGCTCCAGGTTGGTGCTGCTCCACGTCTGGTCCCAGTCTCCGAGGACTTGCCTTCATACCTATGATGTGTAGGAAGAAAGAGGTGTGTCCTGCCTTTTCAGCAGAGAGATGACGCACTCACAGGCCAAGCACAGGTATAGTGCCCTTATCCAGGCCTTCAAGCTCTGGCAAGCTCTGAAAACTGAAAAGCTTTTTGGCAAATCTTACCTGGTCTGAACATATTTGGCAGCAAAACCTGATGTGAACTTCAGCTATTTATGTTTTTAATTTAATTTTGACTTCATATTGGAGTATAGGTGATTTACAATGTGGTGTTAGTTCAGGTGTACAGCAAAGTGATTTAGTTATACATACATATATAGCTTTCACGCTCTGGCAAGCTCTGAAAACTGAAAAGCTTTTTGGCAAATCTTACCTGGTCTGAACATATTTGGCAGCAAAACCTGATGTGAACTTCAGCTATTTATGTTTTTAATTTAATTTTGACTTCATATTGGAGTATAGGTGATTTACAATGTGGTGTTAGTTCAGGTGTACAGCAAAGTGATTTAGTTATACATACATATATGGCCATTCTTTTTCAGATTCTTTTCCTATACTGGTTATTACAGAACATTGAGTAGAGAACTTTAGCTACTTATAAGGCTTAGTCTTCCTGTTTGGTATAGAATTCATATATTTTGCTGCATAAATATTAACACATTTGATTAAATGTTGATGCCCCCAAACCTTCAGGAGTTGTCACATAATAAATTGCATATGCACCATATCACTTCTTAAAAAATCTGTGTTCTGGATTTTGTAATACATCTGGCCCCAAGGACTTTGGATAAGGGATTAAGAGCCTGTGATCTCATTTAATCCTTGCCAATCATCTTCTGCAATAATGATTATGTCCATATTAAGATGAGAAAACTGACAACAGAAAGAAGTGTTGCTTTGCCCTTGAGCAGCGCTCTAGAAACTGCCCACTCAGCGTGTGGTACTTGGATGAGCAGCACTGGTATCATCTGAGGGCTTGTGGGAAATGATGGGTCTCAGGGCGCGCATGACCTGCTGAGTCAGAATCTTGCATTTTATCAAGATCCGCTCCCATCACATGCTTCCTCCGCACATTCAAGTGTAGCGGATCCCTGGGCTAGATATGTGGAAGAGGAAAAGACCACACGCCACTCTTCAGAGTTCTCAGAATTGTGATCTTGTGCCAGGATCATGTGGCTGGCAGAATCTGCTATAGGGAGGTGAAAGAGGAGAGCGAGGAATGCAATGGTTCATGGTCCCACGTGGCACTGAGGAGGGAGATGTGCCCATGACGATAAAATCATTGCATGGTTGTTCTACCAGTCCACTGCCTCAACAGTTTATTTCCCAAAGTGGGGCTGTTTTTCTCATCAAAGTAAATTCTGCATTTGCATACTTTCTCTGGGAAAAACGCAGGAAACTGGCCGATCAAAGAAGAGTATCAAACTCATTAAATCATTGTTATTGTTTGCTCATCAGTGGTATGGCCCCTGAGCAGGCTGGGCTAATCAAAGATTCCTAGACACCTGTGATTACCAAGAGCATGCATTTTAGGGCAAGAGGTTGGCCAGACCAGAAACTTTGAACCAGATTATATGGCATGTTAGAAAGTGTTCAAAAAGAGAAGTAGAAATGGGTGAGGCTGTGTAGGAGTCAGGGATGCAGGGTAGGTGTGGTATCTAAGTGTGGTTGGGGTGGACCTTGTATGGCAGGTGCAGTGTAAACAAAATCTTTCAAGATTTTGAAATCTGGAGGACAGCATCCTGACAGAAGAAAAAGCAGAGCTAAGGTCCTGAGCTGGCAGCAGGTCTGTTCAGCTGAGGATGATTGACAAACTCACTACCCTAGAAAGAATGTTGCAGTTTATTCACAAAATGTTAGAAATGTTAGAGTTGGAAAGGGATTAGGAAATCACCTAATCTATTGGTTTCCAAACACTTATAGTTGTCGGCCCCTTTGTTTAAATGTGGGTTTTTCTAGAAATATATTCATATTTTTAAACAGTTGAGATAAAGAAGAACCTGTGATACCTCTCTCCCCAAACATTTATAAACCCCTAAAACTGAATAGCCCAGTGTGAAAGTTATTTCACAGATAAGAAGAAAAATGACGATAACAAAGATCTGCTGCAGTGGGGAGACCGAGGGGACTACTCCAAACCCAATACCAAGCTCTCTGGCTCTTTTCTTTGCCTGGATTTTTCATAAACTCTGGTGCTTAAGGAACCCAGAAAGGATTTCTCCCATGGACAGAACCCTGTCTTCACCACTGCCCTTTTGGGTCTCTGCCAAATGAGGATACCATCCAGAGCAGGGCAGGTGGAATTTCTGGTCTACCTGGAGCAGTGTTTCTCTCACCCAATTTCCTATTTAAGCCAAACAATACCTGTATCTCTGAACAAGCTTGGCCTCCCTTCCCAAGGCCTGCCAAGAGAGGATGTGGGATGTCCACCCCCTGGAATGGACAGTCACATTGCTGTTTCTACTCTTGAGGGAACCAGCCCTGGGTTGGCCAGTTTTCCAGAATTGCGAAGCTATAGCCAGCACTGCCTATCAAGATATTTTGATTGTCAGATCAAAGAGCACAGGGGAAGAAAGGATCTGCTTATGCTTCAATAGGCAGGCTCTCTTCCTCTCACTGCAGGCTTCAGTGGGCTCTTGTCTTTACCTATCTTCACGACCATGGAGACATTCTAGTTTAGAATTATAAGAGACTTTCCGCCTTCCCCTGGGAAACCTCATTGATGATTCATCTTATTTCAGGGGCTCACACTCATCTCCTACTAAAATCAGTGGATAAAATAGAAGACTTATCATTGGTGGATAGCCCTGTTTTATTTTGAATCGTGGTCTTTTTCTCTCTATAAGAAGGTTGTAGAACACAAGAGATCTGTAGAGGTCATCTCCTCTAACATCACCATTTCTAGAATGATGATCTTGAGATGCAGAAAGGCATCATCTGGCATGCTGAAGGTCACTGAGTTGAGGGCCAAGCTGGGGCTAGCATCTGAGTCTCCTGCCTCCAGCCTAGAACTTGTTTCACCATTGAGCTTTTGAGACTCAATCTTTTTCTCAATGACTTTGCACTTTTTGTCTTTCCTCCTACCCCATTACCAGACATAGTTTTTCTTCTCCAGTTTCCTGTTAACTTAGGGGCAACTAATTCAAAATAGGTCTTATATTTGCAACTATATAAGAGGCACTGTGTAAAGGAGAAGGGCAAATAAGAAAGAAGCTCAATTTTCAAGATACAAATTCTAGGAGGAGAGACCGCTCATTACAAATACACATAAAGATAATGCAGTGTACTAAAAAGAATATGAGGAACTGTTTAGATTGCTAACAGCAAGGAGTTGTGCTGCAAGAGAAGAGGTAGAGAAAAGTGAGCTGGCCAAGTCAACTTTTCATCTACTGGCTCCATTTATGAAGGAAAAGCTCTGTTTGGAAACTCGCCTTGTCATTAAGAATTATCAACACTCTGGGTTTCCATGTTGGTGGGAAAAGCTCCGGCTGTCAAGGGATGGAGTGTGGATATTTTAAAATGACAGCTTGAAGAAAGCCTTTCTGTTCTCCACACAATCACCATTTTGGGGTCTGAACGAGAGCCCCTATTGCCTGTAAGCTGATCTTTCTCCTTGAAGTCACTCGTCATAAATTCTCCCAGAGTCTAGGGTCTTCTCTTTAAAATATACGAGGTGTCTATCGAGGCAGCACAGACAACACTATTTGCATGTGCAGAGTGGACTAGAACAGAAAGGTCTGTGTGAGGTTAACCAGAAAATGTATCGAATGCAATATTCATGTTTCGTATAGTATTATTATACAGATGGCCCTATATTTAGAAATAAACATAAAATTCCTAGGTTGAATTATAGTAATACGATTTCTTCTGAGTTCTCACAGCATTTACGCATGGCTTTTAGTGTGTGAGTGTGTGTGTTAGTTGCTCAGTTGTCTCCGACTCTTTACGACCCCATGGACTGAAGCCTACCAGGCTCCCCCATCCATGAGATTTTCCAGGCAAGGATATCAGAGTGGGTTGCCATTTCCTTCTCCAGGGGATCTTCCCAAACCAGGGATCGAACCTGGGTTTCCTGCACTGCAAGCAGATTCTTTACTGACTGAGCTACAAGGGAAGCCCACTTCCCTTGTACACATGGTTCCACTACTCTGATATTCACCCAGCATATATTCAGCCCCTCCTGTGGCACCAGGAAATGCAACAGACACAGACAGTAAACATAGTTAATGAGAGTTTGATGTGGTATTCTCATTAATGATGAACACAATATTGTAATATGATAATGCACTGTGGAAGATGCTCTAAACTCTAAAATCCAAGTGACTAAACACAATAGAAGTTCTTTTCTTGCACAGAAAGTCTGTTGTTATTCAGTTCCTAAGTTATGTCCAACTCTTTGCGACCCCATGGACTGCAGCATGCCAGGCTTCCCTGTCCTTTACTATCTCCTGGAATTTGCTCAGACTCATGTCCATTGAGTCAGTGATGTCATCCAATCATCTCACCCTCTGTCATCCCCTTCTCCTCCTGTCTTCAATCTTTCCCAGCATCAGGGGAAATCAGTGAATCAGCTCTTCCCATTTCAGGTGGCCAAAGTACCAGAGCTTCAGCTTCAGCATCAGTACTTCAGTGAACATTCAGGGTTGATTTCCTTTAGGACTGATCGGTTTGATATCCTTACAGTCCAAGGAGGGTCTTCTCCAGCACCACAGTTAAAAAGCATCAATTCTTTGGCACTCACTGAAGTCTAAAATGTGCCTTTCTAGTCAGTGATGGGTAGACTCTCCTCTAAACAGTAAATCAGAGTTCCAGTTTCTTTCCATCTTGTGGCTCTACCATCTTCAACATCTGGCTTTCAAGTGAGAAGAGGATCTTTCTGCCCCTGAATTAGCTTGGCATAGGACTACCCCCTTAATTTGTTCCACTGATTACTTTTAGATACAAGAGAAGTTGAGAAATCAGGTCCCTGGCTGGGCAACCACATTCCAGCAACAACTTGACACTATGGGAAGAGAACAAGAGTCATTGGTAGCTGGCCAGCATCCATGCTACACTCCTAGGATCTCCGAGTTTGGTTTGGATCAAGGTTTCAGTTCCCAGCTTCTCATGCAGTTGGGTAGAATCATGTGATCAAGTCCCAGCTGATGAGAGATGTGTATATGTTTCGGAGGGTTTCGCGGGTGGCTCAGTGGTAAAGAATCTGCCTGCTAATGCAGGAGATGCAGGCTTGATCCCTGGGTCGCAGAAGATCTCCTGGAATAGGAAATGGCAACCCACTCAAATTTTCTTGCCTGTAAAATCCCATGAATAGAGGAGCCTGGAAGGCTAGAGTTATGGGTTCGCAAAGAGTTGGACATGACTTACCACAAGCACAAGACAATATGTAACCACTACTAAGCAAACAATAAAAGGAAAGATATACCCATTTGAATGCAGAGTTCCAAAGAATAGCAAGGAAAGATAAGAAAGCCTTCCTCAGCGATCAGTGCAAAGAAACAGAGGAAAACAATAGAATGGAAAAAACTAGAAATCTCTTCAAGAAAATTAGAGATACCAAAGGAATATTTCATGCAAAGATGGCTTGATAAAGGACAGAAATGGTATGAACCTAACAGAAGCGGAAGATATTAAGAAGAGGTGGCAAGAATACACAGAAAACTGTACAAAAAAAGATCTTCACAACCCAGATAATCACGATGGTGTGATCACTCACCTAGAGCCAGACATCCTGGAATGTGAAGTCAAGTGGGCCTTAGAAAGCATCACTATGAACAAAGCTAGTGGAGATGATGGAATGCCAGTTGAGCTGTTTCAAATCCTAAAAGATGATGCTGTGAAACTGCTGCACTCAATATGCCAGCAAATTTGGAAAACTCAGCAGTGGCCACAGGACTGGAAAAGGTCAGTTTTCATTCCAATCCCAAAGAAAGGCAATGCCAAAGAATG
>SJYX01000340.1:26282-50490 GCA_006410675.1 Oreotragus oreotragus
TTGAGAAATCTGTATGCAGGTCAGGAAGCAACAGTTAGTGGTCATGGAATAACAGACTGGTTTCAAATAGGAAAAGGAGTACGTCAAGGCTGTATATTGTCACCCTGCTTATTTAACTTATATGCAGAGTACATCATGAGAAACACTGGGCTAGAAGAAACACAAACTGGAATCAAGATTGCCAGGAGAAATATCAAGCCCTTCAGATATGCAGATGACACCACCCTTGTGGCAAAAAGTGAAAAACTAAAGAGCTTCTTGATGGAAATGAAAGAGGAGAGTGAAAAAGTTGGCTTAAAGCTCAACATTCAGAAAACTAAGATCATGGCTTCCGGTCCCGTCACTTCATGGCAAATAGATGGGGAAACAGTGGAAACAGTGTCAGACTTTATTTTGGGGGGCTCCAAAATCACTACAGATGGTGATTGCAGCCATGAAATTAAAAGACGCTTACTCCTTGGAAGGAATGTTATGACCAACATAGACAGCATGTTGAAAAGCAGAGACATTACTTTGTCAACAAAGGTCCATCTAGTCAAGGCTACGGTTTTTCCAGTGGTCATGTATGGATGTGAGAGTTGGACTATAAAGAAAGCTGAGCGCCGAAGAATTGATGCTTTTGAACTATGGCGTCAGAGAATTTTGAGAGTCCCTTGGACTGCAAGGAGATCCAACCAGTCCATCCTAAAGGAGATCAGTCCTGGGTGTTCATTGGAAGGACTGATGCTGAAGCTAAAACTCCAATTCTTTGGCCAACTGATGTGAAGAGTGGGAGGAGGCTTCATGTTTGGGAGTTCGTGTAAAAAAATAAATACAAAAAAAAAAGAAAAGACCTTGATGCTGGGAAAGACTGAGGGCAGGAGGAGAAAGGGATGACAGAGGATGAGATGATTGGGTGGCATCACCAACTCGATAGACATGATTTTGGGTAAACTCCAAGAGTTTGTGATGGACAGGGAGGCCTGACATGCTGCGGTTAGTGGGGTCACAAAGAGTCAGACACAATTGAGCCACTGAACTGAACTGAAGTAAGAAATTCCTTCAAATCACCTGTGTTCTTTTTTCCCATTTTCCTCTTTATCCATTCTTCTACTCAGATTTTATGTGAGAAAGAAACAAACTTCATTTTTTTCACAGCTCATGTTACTGTGTATGCCTGCATGCTGAGCTGCTTCAATCATGTCCAATTCTTTGCAACCCCATGGACTGGCCAGGATCCTCTGTCCATGGAATTCTCCAGGCAAGAATACTGGAGTGGGTTGCCATGCCTTCCTCCAGGGAATCTTCTTAACCCAGGAATTGAACAGCGTCTTCTATGGCTGCTTTATTGCAGCTGAACCAACCAGGAAGTCCTCATGTTATTGTACAATTTGTTAATTACAACTGAACCTCCTTATAAGTGATACGTAAGCAGAAGGAAACACTTATAAAAAGGTTTGGAACTACATAAGGATGCTGAAAAAGTTGAGAATCTGATATTGCTCTAGTATAAGGCCCCAGGCAGGGATAGGCAAATGTTTTCCAGAAAGGCCCAGATGGGAAATATATTAGGCTTGGTGGGTCATATGATTTCTGTTGCAGTTTCTCAACTCTGCTATTGTTCTGTGAAGGCAGCTGTAGAAAATGGTGTCAAGGAATGGGAACAGCTATGTTCCAGTAAACTTATTTATAAAAACAGGTGGTGAGGAGCCAAATTTGATCAGCTTAGAATATAATCACATTGTTTTGTTTTATCATTTACATATAAATATTTATTGAAAGTGAAAGTATTAGTCGATCAGTTGTGTCCAGCTATTTTGTTACCCCATGAACTGAGCCTGCCAGGCTCCTCTGCCCACGGGATTTCCCAGGCAAGAATACTGGAGTGGTCTGTCATCTCCTTCCACAGGGCATCTTCCCCACCCAGGGATCAAATCCAAGTCATCTGCACTGCAGATGGATTCTTTACTATCTGAGCCACAATAAATATATATAAATCTTTATATTTAAATATATAATGATCTCAATGTTGCTTTTGTTTGTTTTCGGCTATATATTCAGGTGCGTATCATAGAATCAGGAATGGAGAATAGGTTTGGTTGACACCTGTGCACTGATCAGGTGAATGGGCGAACCCAGTCCTCCAACTTTGCTTATTTAGATTTACTCTGGGTGCTGAGGGGACAATCAGCTCACTTACTTACCCACAGATGCCATTTTTGACCTCTGCTAGGGGCTTTCAATGTTTCAACTGAAAGAAGAGACTAGTGGTGAAATATTTTTAGAAGCTTGACAGTTGATACAAGTGGAAAGTTTTAATCATTTGGTAGCTGAACCTTTTGCCATTTCTCTCTAATAATGGAACAGAATCTGATTTGAGAGCTGTATCCCTCTTCTCAAACAGAACATTACTACATCGAAAAGGAAGCTGTTACAATATTTAAGGATTATCTGTTAGAATGTAAAGTACTCTGAAGTAGGAGACAGAAGTTCTCTTAGTTTTTCCCTTTGCTGGAACCAAGTATGTGAGGATACCTATTACTCTTCTAAGTCTTAAGTTTCTCATCTTTAAAATGGTCACAGGGTTATTCGAAGTATATTGGTAACATCCCCTGGGGCTGACATTAGAAGCTGTAGGAAAATGTTTGCTCTGGCTGGTATATCTTAGATCATATCCAGCTGCCGAACAGTCAATATATAAGAAAACACAGAAGAAAGATGTTCTAAAAGGTGGAGAGGGCAATTTGACCTTTGAAAATACATTATGCCTTATGTTGGGAAGATCCCTTGGAGAGGGAATTACTAGTTATTCTTGTATTCTTGGACTTCTCTGGTGGCCCAGACAATAAAGAATCTGCCTGCAGTGTAGGAGACCTGGGTTCGGTTTCGGGTTGGGAAGATCCCCTGGAGAAGGGAATCGCTACTCATTCCAGTATTCTTGCTTGGAGAATTCCATGAACAGTGGAGCCTGGTGGGCTATAGTCAGTGGGATCGCCAAGAGTTGGACACAACTGAGTGACTAACACTTTCACTTTATGCATAATAGCTTTCAAATCTCTGAGCCATGGTTGGGAACCACACAGAGAGGAAGCAATCTTGTCAGGAATTCAAATGCTTCAACAACATTGGATCTAAATGGATCAAAAATGAGTATTTCTCAAATGGATCTAGAATGTCTCATATTGAGTTTGAGCAAACATTTGGGAAACTGGCAAAAGCAAAGAATGTGCAGATGTTTTCCATATACACAGTATATGTTAGTCAGCTGAGGGAACCAAAGAATTCAGAAAATGCTCAGACAGATAGGGAAATTGTTAAGAATAGAAAGATTTGTTTGCTTTCCTGACACTCTCTTGTCTAAATCAGTTGTGAACATTCACCTAAACTATTCATATAGGTCATAGAAACTTACAAGATCAGTAGTCTGAGAAGATCTGGAAACAGAACTATTAACAGCTTTCATCATTACTTGTCATGCTTCCTTTTTTTCCCTCCTAAGCTTTTATTGGGAAAATTTCTCCAAAGCTATATCATTACACTGAATAATGACAGAACTTCCTTAATAAAGCAGAGAGCAGAAACTTTTTGAGACAGCAAAATTTGCAACCAATTAAATATTAGTGGAAATTGTCTATCTCAGAATCCATTTATTCACATTCATTTTTTTTAAATCCAAGACTTGCATTTAATCTACAGGAAGTTCAGGCATCATGCATGTTTGAATTCTAGAAATAAAAAAAATGTATGAAATAATTTCATGATTTTCCTAAAATCAGGTTTCTGTACCAATCAAGAATATGAAAGAAAAAGAGGTTAAAATCATCATAAAGAGCCATACACTTGTAGATTATTAAAATCTATGCTATCAAATTTCATCACAGTGAAGATGATAGCCTTTTTTCCCCAAGGGTTTTTAAGTTGTTGACTATGTCCTTTAAAATTGTACTTGTAGAATAAAGTCTTGATATATATATATAGGTAGTGTCTCAGCCCAAGTGATAATGAATTACCCAGATAGTTTATTTCATAGAATATGTTTATGCTAAGATGGGAATTCTTCTTTATTTAATTTTAGAAATACCACACATAAAATTCAGACTTTGTTATCATCAAGGGGGTACAGGGGACTTTTCTAGTGGTCCAGTTGCTAAGACTCCACACTCTGAAAGCAGAGGGCCTGGGTTTGATCCCTGGTCAAGGAACTAGATGCTATATACTGCAACTTAAGATCCCACGTGCTACAATGAAGATGGAAGATCATGTATGCTGCAGCTAAGGCCTGGCATAGATTAAAAAAAAAAAGAAATAAAAAAATAGCAGTGTTGGGTCAGCAGGATGGGGGTGGGGCAGTTCCAAGTGGCAGCGTCACCATCACCATACAGACCCAAGCCTCTGGATCTGTAATCAGAGGCTAAGGCTTGAGTGTAACTGTGGTCAAGTAAACTGCCTTTGAATCAGTTGTTGAAACTTTCTGAATGACAACTTCCTCATCTGGAAATAGAGAAAATACATACTTCACGTGGTTGCTATAAGGACCACACACACAAAAAAAAACTCTGTGAAAGTGCTTGAAAATCTGCAAGTTGTTACTGCCATTTCATTACCAAGCTTGCCTGGTTGGGCAAGAAAGACAAAGCACGTTGAAAAAATCCAGATTGATTTCAAGCAACTCAAAACAAAAACTAGTAGAAAGCAGGAAGTGATGTCAGGCATAAAGCCTTGGCACACTTTCCAAGTTTAGAAGCATTTCCCATAAAGGATTATATATAACTGAGTGACTGGAAAACCTCAGGAAAGTTCCATTTCCTCTCCTTCCTTGCTTAACCCCAACTGGAGGCCCTGGGAGTGCTCATCACTCCTCCTGTAAGGAGCACTGGCCGTGAAGTTCATGATGATTACCTTTGAAGCTAAAGATGTAATGGGAGATGTGACCGCACTTCCTTAGAGCAGGTTTCTGCATTTATAAGTCACCTCCACTCAACCCACAGGCCTCTCTGAGCTCAATTACAGCCTTGTCAGCAAGAATGCAGAGAGCAGCCGCTGCAAGTGAGCCCGTTGGGCTACGCAGGGTTCTTGACACTCCAGTGGGATAGTAATCACTTTTATGATATCTAACTGACACCTGCCCTCCTCCCCAATAAATCATTAATATGTCTACGATTTTTCATTTTTGCAGCCAGCAGAGGGATTGCAAGGTTTTAGCACAAACTGATTCCTATCTTGACAGCCCTGGTCTTTAAGCTAATGCTAACTTCTTGCTTTACTCTCTCCTCCCAGGATCTGGGACATTGCAGTTCAAGTCTCAAGGGCAGGGACCTATTTTCCTGTATCTGACTGTGACTTTGGCTGCACAACATTGGCTATCACGCCCTCTGAGCTGCAGTTCCTTCATAGAGGAAAAAGTAGAGCATGGTTGTGGCTAGGTGATCATTAGCATCTCTTTCCCCCAAAATTTCCTCTTCGACCTTGGCCTCAACTTACCCCACAAAATGCATCATCAGCTTGGAGCTATCACCAGCACCTGATGGCCGTGTCACGACCTTGGAGGGACTATGTGACCTTCTCGGGGACCTGTGTGACCTTTCCTGCATTGGTAGAGCTAATTTCACTGTCACTCACTGCCTGACAGTGTCTTTGTGTGGGATCAGAACAACTTCTATTCAGAACCATTGGGGTCCTCTTGGCTTTAATAAAAGGACCTTCCCACATGGAAGGGACCGATTCATTTTGTGGATGTACATTTTCCAGGCCACGGCACACACTTACCTTTGTGACCTCCTTCATGAGAAAAGAAGAATGCGCCATTGTGATTTTGCCCTGGAAAGTACTGAAAATCTGCATTCCCCTCTTTTTGATTGATCTGCCCTGGGCTCTGGGAGTGACTCGGCAGCCACGGGACAGAAATCGAAGTGGTCATGAGATCTTGGGACCCTATCCAGTCCGTTCACTGAGCTCTCCATCTGCTTACAAATTGCACCCTGTTGCTTTTATCAAATGACTCAGTGAACCGGGAATATATGTGCTTTTTAGTTTTTTAATACAGATGGAAAGTGGCAGGAGAGATTTTGTCAGACCAGAACTTGATGGAAATTTTGAAGTGTTCTATGAAACCAGATGTTGTGCAGTTCATTAAAATTAACTGAACTATTTAATACAGATGTTTATAGATATTGAGCATCTTTTTACTGACTTTTATCCTTCAAAAGTTCAAATTGATCTGCGTTTCTTAAAGAAAGGCTAAGAATAAAGAAAAGAGCAGGAAGTGCCCTCATGACATCATTGCCAAGATGTGGCCTTACTCATTTTGTGTGTTATAAGAAGAGTTGTTCATAATAATTTTGGAGATGGTTATCGCCTGCACCTGTGTGGTCCTGCTCATGAATCTAAGAAGAATGGTAATTTTCACTGTGATTCTGAAACAATGTGAAGTAAAAACAGACTTCAATTTTGAAACTACTTTCATACATAATGAAAAAATAAATGGTATTTTTATTTATATTCAGTTCAGTTGCTCAGTCATGTCCGACTCTCTGTGACCCCATGAATTGCAGTCCGCCAGGCCTCCCTGTCCATCACCAACTCCCAGAGTTCACTCAGACTCACATCCATTGAGTATTTAAGAATAAATAGTGTTTTATTATACTTTCCTATTATTATAATAGTATTTCATACTATTATAGTAAAATATAAAATATTATATAAAATATTATATTTTACTATTATTATACTAGTATTTAAGAATAAATAGTATTCTTGCACTGCAAGAAAGTAGCAAAAACAATTCTAGGATTTACTAAGGATGAAGCTGTTCAGAATTTACTGACTCTTTTCTGGGTCCAGATCACCTCTTTCACCAGAGCAAAAGCTGAAGATTCAGAGCCAGCTCTACCATTGACCAGCTGAGATTCACAAATGTCCACCTATCTTCCTCATCTGTGAAATGGGATTCTTACAGAACTTACCCAGTAGAGTTCAAGGAGAAACAACTGCTGTACAGCATGTTAAATATGGAACATATGCCTGGCACTTTGTGAGGGTCTTGATTATCAGTGATCATGATGAATTTTGTGACTCTCACTGTGGGATGTAGCATCGTGAAACTTTGATCTTTATTCTGTTTCCAAGTAGAAAGACACAATAAATATAACTAATGATGCTGTTATATTGTATAAAATGAAACAATCAACAATCTGGAAAATATAACCCCATCTTGAATATACAAAGCCTAGGCATCAACTATGTCTAGTGAGCGTGAAACGGTTTCTTACCCCAAGGGGAAAGTTGCCAGAGAAAGGGAACATTTGTCTCCAGCTCTCGTGGCTCAGGGGACATTTGGAAATGAGATAGAACAGGAAAAAAATGAGGCTCTGTAAACAGCCACAGGAAAGGGGGCATGTAAGATGTAATGGGAAATCACTCAGACAGAACTCTGACCTCACTACCAAGCATACCAGGAGGATGGGATGTCCTTTCTATCGCAGTAGTCAAGTGAAGGGCATTTGGAAGAGAATGTCCAAGGAAGCCCAGGTTCCTTGGGCAATTATTATAAAATGAAAATCAAGCAGTTCTAGGAACAGAAGCACTTTGTAGGTAAGTCCTGAGAAAGGAACTGGGCAATCAGAGAGGCTAAGAACTTGCCAAAGGTAAAATGCTGAAATGCAGGCAGGCTAACACAGGTTGATTATATTCTATGCAGCCAAAGTTGGAGAAGCTCTATACAGTCAACAAAAACAAGACCAGGAGCTGACTGTGGCTCAGATCATGAAATCTTTATTACCAAATTCAGACTTAAATTGAAGAAAGTAAGGAAAACCGCTAGACCATTCAGGTATAACCTATATCAAATCCCTTATGATTATACAGCGAAAGTGAGAAATAGATTTAAGGGCCTAGATCTGATGAACTATGGATGAGGTTCGTGACATTGTACAGGAGACAGGGATCAAGACCATCCCCATGGAAAAGAAATGCAAAAAAGCAAAGTGGCTGTCCGAGGAGACCTTACAAATAGCTGTGAAAAGAAGAGAGGCAAAAAGCAAAGGAGAAAAGGAAATATATAAGCATCTGAATGCAGAGTTCCAAAGAATAGCAAGAAGAGATAAGAAAGCCTTCTTTAGCAATCAATGCAAAGAAATAAAGGAAAAAAACAGAATGGGAAAGACTAGAGATCTCTTCAAGAAAATTAGAGATACCAAGGGAACATTTCATGCAAAGATGGGCTGGATAAAGGACAGAAATGGTATGGACCTAACAGAAGCAGAAGATATTAAGAGGAGGTGGCAAGAATACACGGAAGACCTGTACAAAAAAGATCTTCATGACCCAGATAATCATGAGGATGTGATCACTAAGCTAGAGCCAGACATCTTGGAATGTGAAGTCAAGTGGGCCTTAGAAAGCATCACTATGAACAAAGCTAGTGGAGGTGATGGAATTCCAGTTGAGCTATTTCAAATCCTGAAGGATGATGCACTCAATATGTCAGCAAATTTGGAAAACTCAGCAATGGCCACAGGACTGGAAAAAGTCAGTTTTCATTCCAATTCCAAAGAAAGGCAATGCAAAAGAATGCTCAAACTACCGCACAATTGCACTCATCTCACATGCTAGTAAAGTAATGCTCAAAATTCTCCAAGCCAGGCTTCAGCAATACGTGAACCGTGAACTTCCTGATGTTCAAGCTGGTTTTANGCATCACAGACTTGATGGACATGAGTCTGAGTGAACTCTGGGAGATGGTGATGAACAGGGAGGCCTGGCTTGCTGTGATTCATGGGGTTGCAAAGAGTTGGACACGACTGAACGACTGAACTGAACTGAACTAACACAGGTGCAGGGAGCAGATACACTTGAATAGCTTTATTCAGAGTCTGGGGAGGAGTTAGTGGCACTTGTCACTAGTTCTAATTCCACCAGTGGTGACTGTGCACAGTTCATTGCGTAAATAATGTTGAGTGGTTTTGTGTCTCTTCCTCCAAACACACACACACACACACACACACACACACTTCTAAAACTCTTCAAAAACTTAAAGATCCTTTAGAGATATGTTTAAAGAGAAGGGTGATAATTGAATGGTATCAATAGCGTTGTTCACACTCACCATCCCAGTATAGGGACAGGTTAGTCCATGGTGAGGGAGTTAAAGATTGTGGGCATACTAATGAATTATGGTTTACTCTATGGCCTTACAATTAGCTGTGAAAAGAAGAGAAGTGAAAAGCAAAGGAAAAAAGGAAAGATATAAGCATCTGTATGCAGAGTTCCAAAGAATAGCAAGGACAGATAAGAAAGCCTTCCTGAGCAATCAATGCAAAGAAATAGAGGAAAAAAACAGAATGGGAAAGACTAGAGAGCTCTTCAAGAAAATTAGAGATACCAAGAAAATATTTCATGCAAAGATGGGCTCGATAAAGGACAGAAATGGTATGGACCTATTAGAAGCAGATGTTAAGAAGAGGTGGCAAGAATACACAGAAGAACTGTACAAAAAAGATCTTCACAACCCAGATAATCATGATGGTTTAATCACTCACCTAGAGCCAGACATCCTGGAATGTGAAGTCAAGTGGGCTTTAGAAAGCATCACTACTAACAAAGCTAGTGGAGGTGATGCAATTCCAGCTGAGCTGTTTCAAATCCTGGAAGATGATGCTGTGAAAGTGCTGCACTCAATATGCCAGCAAATTTGGAAAACCCAGCAGTGGCCACAGGACTGGAAAAGGTCAGTTTTCATTCCAATCCCAAAGAAAGGCAATGCCAAAGAATGCTCAAACTACCGCACAATTGCACTCATTTCACACGCTAAGAAAGTAATGCTCAAAATTCTCCAAGCCAGGCTTCAATAGTACGTGAACCATGAACTTCCAGATGTTCAAATTGGATTTCAAAAAGGCAAAGGAACCAGAGATCAAATTGCCAACATCCACTGGATCATCAAAAAAGCAAAAGAGTTCCAGAAAAACACCGATTTCTGCTTTATTGACTATGCCAAAGCCTTTGACTGTGTGGATCACAAATAAACTGGAAAATTGTGAAAGAGATGGGAATACCAGACCACTTAACCAGCCTCTTGAGAAATCTAAATGCAGCTCAGGAAGCAACAGTTAGAACTGGACATAGAACAGACTGGTTCCAAATAGGAAAAGGAGTACATCAAGGCTGTATATTGTCACCCTGCTTATTTAACTTACATGCAGAGTACATCATGAGAAACGCTGGGCCGGAAGAAGCACAAGCTGGAATCAAGACTGCCAGGAGAAATATCAATCACCTCAGATATGCAGATGACACCACCCTAATGGCAGAAAGTGAAGAGGAACTAAAAAGCCTATTGATGAAAGTGAAAGAGGAAAGTGAAAAAGTTGGCTTAAAGCTCAACATTCAGACAACTATGAATATGGCATCTGGTCCCATCACTTCATGGCAAATAGATGGGGAAATAGTGGAAACAGTTTTGGACTTTACTTTTTTGGGGCTCCAAAATCACTGCAGATGGTGACTGCAGCCATATTATTCAAAGATGCTTACTCCTTGGAAGGAAAGTTATGACCAACTTAGATAGCATATTGAAAAGCAGAGACATTACTTTGCCGACTAAGGTCCATCTAGTCAAGGCTACGGTTTTTCCAGTGGTCATGTATGGATGTGAGAATTGGACTGTGAAGAAAGCTGAGCACCGAAGAATTGATGCTTTTGAACTGTGGTGTTGGAGAAGACTCTTGAGAGTCCCTTGGACTGCAAGGAGATCCAACTTGTCCATTCTAAAGGAGATCAGCCCTGGGATTTCTCTGGAAGGATTGATGCTAAAGCTGAAAGTCCAGTACTTTGGCCACCTCATGCAAAGAGTTGACTCATTGGAAAAGACTCTGATGCTGGGAGGGGTTGGGGGCAGGAGGAGAAGGGGACGACAGAGGAAGAGATGGCTGGATGGCATCACTGACTCGATGGATGTGAGTTTGGATGAACTCCAAGAGTTGGTGATGGACAGGAAGGCCTGGCGTGCTGCGATTCATGGGGTCGCAAAGAGCTGGACACCACTGAATTACTGAACTGAACTGAACTGTGGAACAATGTTGCCAAAAGCACAGAAGCTTAAAACCACACACATTTATCACCTCAAAGTTTCTGTGGGTCAGGAGTTCTGTGGATTCTCTACAAAGCTAATTAGGTTTTAACTGGGTCTGAGTACTCATCTGAAGGTCAACTGGAGAAGGGTTCACTTCCAAGTTTATGTGACTGCTGTCAGATTTCAAATCCTTGCAAGCTGCTGGACTGAGGGTCTTGTTTCTTGCTGGCTGGCTGTCAGAGTTTCCCTCACTTCCTTGCCATGTGCCTTGTTCTTTAGTGCAGCTCCCAATATGGTGGCTTGTTGCTTCAAAGCCAGGAGGAAAGAGAGTCATTCATCATGATAGTCCTTAAGCTTTTACGTAACATTTCCAAGGAAATGAAATCCTGTTATCTTTGTTGTATCTTATTGGTTAGAAGCAAGTCAGAGGTTTCACCTAAAGTGACAAGGAGTGAGTTGTACAAGGGTATGAATACCAGGAGGAACAGGTCATGAAGGGCGATCTAGCCTGTCCTCCAAAACTACTGTGTGTCTGTAACTTTGAAAGTGAAGGGAAAACATTAGTTGCTCAGTCATGTCTGACTCTTTGTTACCCGTGGACTGTAGCCCGCCAGGCTCCTCTGTCCACAGGATTTCCCAAGCGAGAATACTGGATGGGTAGTCATTTCTTTCTCCAGGGGATCTTCCTGATCCAGGGGTTGAACCTGGGTCTCCTGCATGGCAGGCATATTGTTTACTGTCTAGGTCACCAGCAACATTAAACACTTGATATTTTCAGGCTCACTCTGAGATGCATATAATTATCATTATACTTTATAGATGAGGAAATTGGGCCTCCCAGACGTGAAGTAATTTGCCCAAACTAGTATAAATGCTTCTGGAATTCTAATCAGATCAAAACAAATGTTATTTTTCCTACCCTTCTTTATTTGGCCTTTTAAGGCAAGTGTTATTTACCGTTCTTTCCTTGGAAGATCATGGAATGACCTCCAAGAATAGAACAGGGGTGAGCAGTTGAAATTGCTTCCACGTTGGCTCTGATGGTTAAGGGACTCTCCTTCTTCCCCAAAGCCATCACAGTCATCTCTTAGCAGAGCTGTTTTGGGCTCACTGCCCCCCAAGGGTCAGAAGACTCAAATCGTCTCAGCAAGGCTTATTCTTTCTAACTCTCACTCACACACACACACATCTTTCAAATTCAGTTTATGAGATCCCAGCGTATGGCTACCCACTTCAGTAATTCTTTCCTGGAGAATTCCATGGACAGAGGAGCCTGGAGGGCTACAGTTCATGGGGTCACAAAGAGTTGGATACAACTGAGAAACTAACATTTTCACTTGCACTGTGATTACCATATTCTCTCTAATCACGTGGGAATACTTTGATTAGGAGTGGGGAGACACATTGCCGCAGTTTTAGGTGAGTAAGATCAGGCAATGGTTTATAGATGCCACAACAAATTGCACTGTACCCCCCACTCCTCTGCTCCTATGGTGCCACCCCCCTTCCCCACTGGTACCCACCAATTTATTCTCTATATCTGTGAGTCTGCTTCTTTTTATTATTATATTCACTACCAGTTTGTTGTATTTTCTAGATTCCACATATGAGTGATATTGCACAGTATTTGTCTTCCTCTGACTTGTTTCTCTTAGCACAATGCCCTTCAGGTCCATTTATGTTGCTGCAAATGGCAAAATTTCATTCTTTTTAAAAAAGAGTGCTTCTTATGTTCATACCTTGTTGCAGCATTGAGTTACAAAACTGAAATTCAACGCAATGGACATTCCAAGAAGTGCCACATTCACAGCAAGTTTGAATGAGGTACTCGAAAATTCAAGGCAAATACTTTTTGTGTCATAATCAAAACGATTCGCTTCAGACATCACAAAAAGGCAACTCATACATCATACATTGATGCTTCATTTGAGAACAGCTGCAGCCTGTGTGCAGGAATTCACAAAGAAAGATTATCTGCCTAAAATCAATCTTTGCAGTTCTGGAAAAAGAGAGAAGACGGAAATAACTCTTTGTGGAGATGACTGATGTGTTCTGGCCAGGCACTCTTTGTTAACAGAATAGCCGAGAATTAGACAAATTGGAGTTGGAAAGCTCTCCTGTCATAACGGGGCCGATTGGTCTGTGGAAAAGCAGCAACCACGCCCGTGGGATGTGTTCACTGCTTTCCTGAGCTCTTTTTAAATGATCCAAGCTGTGAAGCTTTCCCTGGAAGCTGATCTCCAAAGTAGGCAAAATGTTGCATGTTAGAAGTCAGACAGGGAGGTGGAGAGGGGCTTGCTTAAAATCCTCCTGTGCTGAATTGTTCATTCATTCATTCATTCAGTGAATCCAGGACTGTCCAGTGGAATTTTCTGTTGTGATGAATGTATTCCAGAAATGTCCTTTTTGATACTGTAGTCACCAGCCACTTGTGATTACTGAGCACTCAAAATAGGGCTAGTAAGGCTAGGAACCACATTTTAAAATTTTATCTAATTTAAGTTAAATTTAGATATTTACATGTGTTCAGTGACTACCATAGTGCAACTATGCATCCAGTCATTTAAAAATATTTAGAAGTTGCTTGATATGTATCTTTGGAGGATAGTGAATATCGTCTAGTTTTCTTTTTGAATGATATAAAGAAGGCAAGTTGGGTTCACAAGTATTTAGAATAAAACAAGAACTGAATTTAGTAAGACACACATAAAATTTTAACAAAAAAGATATATATAAATATATGTGCCTGATGATAGAATAGTTTTATATTCAGTTCAGTTCAGTTCAATTGGGGAAGAACAAATCTGACTCCATATTGGATCTGTTTCTTTTACTTTAACCTTTGTGCTCTATTGCTATTGCTACAAGAATGTTGCCTATAACCTGAAATATATGCAATAGCCCAATCTCAAGGCTTTTCCATTCATATAGAGATAAAAAAAGTTTCAGAACAGAGAATAACATTTGTTTTGCTGGAGGTTTACTGGAACGTTGTGACCAGGCCTATGCAGACAGCAGTAAGAACAAAGGATTCGGACACCAAGAAGTCTGCAACAACCAGCCATGCCTTCTCCTCTTATGGTATAAAAGAAACCTCAATTCTGACTCGGGTATGATAGCTCTTTGGGACGCTAGTCCAAGATATTTTCAGTCTCCTGGGTTTCTGAATAAACCTTACCTATTCCTTACCCCAGTGACTCATTTCTCGATGTTGGACTATCACCAGTGAGCAATATATACTTGGACTATGTAACAGTTTATTTTACTCATTTATTCATGATTAAATTGATTCAGAAGTAATTTTAAAAGGTCGAGGCAAAAATCAGTTATTTCTTCATGGCAAAGATGAATTTGTGTTGATTTTGGAGTGGAAGTCCAGGTAGGGAGAACAGGAAAGGCCAGGTAAAGAGTCCCAGAAACAGCTTTTTCTGTGTGTGATGGATTAGATGAGAAGAGTCTGGAGATTGCACAGTGAGGCATAAGGAATTGTATATTATCTTTAGCCAGGAAGTAAATAAACAGGCAATGTTTATGCATATTTAGATTAGCAAAAACCATCAGAATGAAACAAAACTATAGGCAATTCTGAGATTGGAATATGTAAGCCATAACCACGAGTCATTTGTCATGTGCCCAGCAAAAACTAGTAGCTTTTCCAACAGACTAGCTCTATCTATCAAATTATGGCAAGAACGTCCCCAGAGAAATCAAAGGAAGCCCTATTCCACAGAACCTGTTTACTCTAATATGGCCTGGGTGTTCAAGTCAATGAGTTACTATTTTATACTGGTAGTAGTGACATGCTTTTACCTTCAGTTACGGATGATACCCTTCTCATTGAGCAAGAATTTCCGCTTTTGGAAATAGAAATTGCAATATGGGGATAGAATGTATTTATCTTTCAAGGAGAGAAAGCCTCAGCAAAAGTCAAGTCATGGTATTATCACCTAGAAACAGGAAAATAGAAGTGATTCTCTTGAGCTCTTTAAGCTTACCAATGCCAACAAGAGTAGGGAGAGAAATAAGCCTGTGCCTGGGGGCCCCTGGTATGTTATAACCATGGTTACATTTAACCTTTACAACTCCATGAGNTATTATCACCTAGAAACAGGAAAATAGAAGTGATTCTCTTGAGCTCTTTAAGCTTACCAATGCCAACAAGAGTAGGGAGAGAAATAAGCCTGTGCCTGGGGGCCCCTGGTATGTTATAACCATGGTTACATTTAACCTTTACAACTCCATGAGGTAGGTAATAATAGTCAGAATTTATGGTTAAGGAATTCTAGATCTGTGCAGGCTCATAACATTTTTAAGGTCATAAGGAGAGTCTGTTTCAAAGTTAAGTCACTCTTACTCCAAAGCTGTTGTCTATTTCATTGCATAATGCCTTTCTCTTTTTTCATTACTGAAGCACAGTTGACTTACAATGTTATGTTAGTTTCAGGTATGCAACATAGCAATTTGATATTTTTATAGATTACACTCCATACAAAGTTATTATAATATTGATGATATTTCCTGTGTTGTACATTATATCCTTATAACTTTTTTATTTCATACCATGTAGTTTGTACCTTATCATCCCTTCATCCATTTTGTCCCTTTCCTTTTGCAATGACATGAGTATATCTGGAGGATATTATTAATATTTTAGTGAAATAAGTCAGAAAGGGAAAGACAAATGATATAAGTTCTCATTTATAGGTAGCAACTAAGAAACTCCAGTACTTTGGCCAGCTCATNCTGAGATTGGAATATGTAAGCCATAACCACGAGTCATTTGTCATGTGCCCAGCAAAAACTAGTAGCTTTTCCAACAGACTAGCTCTATCTATCAAATTATGGCAAGAACGTCCCCAGAGAAATCAAAGGAAGCCCTATTCCACAGAACCTGTTTACTCTAATATGGCCTGGGTGTTCAAGTCAATGAGTTACTATTTTATACTGGTAGTAGTGACATGCTTTTACCTTCAGTTACGGATGATACCCTTCTCATTGAGCAAGAATTTCCGCTTTTGGAAATAGAAATTGCAATATGGGGATAGAATGTATTTATCTTTCAAGGAGAGAAAGCCTCAGCAAAAGTCAAGTCATGGTATTATCACCTAGAAACAGGAAAATAGAAGTGATTCTCTTGAGCTCTTTAAGCTTACCAATGCCAACAAGAGTAGGGAGAGAAATAAGCCTGTGCCTGGGGGCCCCTGGTATGTTATAACCATGGTTACATTTAACCTTTACAACTCCATGAGGTAGGTAATAATAGTCAGAATTTATGGTTAAGGAATTCTAGATCTGTGCAGGCTCATAACATTTTTAAGGTCATAAGGAGAGTCTGTTTCAAAGTTAAGTCACTCTTACTCCAAAGCTGTTGTCTATTTCATTGCATAATGCCTTTCTCTTTTTTCATTACTGAAGCACAGTTGACTTACAATGTTATGTTAGTTTCAGGTATGCAACATAGCAATTTGATATTTTTATAGATTACACTCCATACAAAGTTATTATAATATTGATGATATTTCCTGTGTTGTACATTATATCCTTATAACTTTTTTATTTCATACCATGTAGTTTGTACCTTATCATCCCTTCATCCATTTTGTCCCTTTCCTTTTGCAATGACATGAGTATATCTGGAGGATATTATTAATATTTTAGTGAAATAAGTCAGAAAGGGAAAGACAAATGATATAAGTTCTCATTTATAGGTAGCAACTAAGAAACTCCAGTACTTTGGCCAGCTCATACAGAGTTGACTCATCGGAAAAGACTCTGATGCTGGGAGGGATTGGAGGCAGGAGGAGAAGGGGACGACAGAGGATAAGATGGCTGGATGGCATCACCGACTCCATGGACGTGAGTCTGAGTGAACTCCGGGAGTTGGTGATGGACAGGGAGGCCTGGCGTGCTGCGATTCACGGGGTTGCAAAGAGTTGGACACGACTGAGCGACTGAACTGAACTGAACTGAAGAAATAAATGAAAAAAAAAAAAAAAAGAAACAAAACATAAATGCACTCACAGAAAACATCATGTATCTTTCAAACTCTCCATTGCTTTCAGTCTCAAGTGTCACGGTGCAACTTTACAAGTTAATGGAGTGAGGGAAAAAGTCAGGCAATTCCCCAGCAGATGATTACATCCTTCAAGAAGGTGTGATGGCGTCCTTCAAGAAAATATCATGAGATTTCATCCAAAGCAGGGGCAGGGTTCAGGTGGTTGAACAGCACCAGGGGGCTCCATAGAGGAGATGGCGCTGAAGATGGATCTGAGCAGCAGGTAAGATTGGCAGTGGAGCAGAAGTACCACCGAAGAGGAAGAGGCAACCTCAATGGCAGAAAAGCTTACTGAGAGATCTGTGTCATGTCTAGCTGGAGATGGAGCAGGAGAAGGAATCCCTGAATTAGGTAATAGAATGCATATTTGTGACTGAAAAAAACCCTCAAATGTATGTCAAATAGGTACTGTTAGAGGGAAAGAAAACCTGCCATTCCAAAGCGTCACACCAACTTTTACTACCCACCAGCAAAAACAGAATTTACCTTCTGGATCAAAATAATCCATTATTTGGAGAAAATCATTTTATTCAAAATTATTCATTATGCACACTTGCTTTGGCCAGGCACAGGGGAGATGCAGCCAGGAAAATGGGGTTCCTGCTCTGCTTGAGCTCAGGACCTATTTGGAAAGACAAGCATCGTGTGCATTACAAGGACAAGCACAGAGTTACAACGAAGGTGGTCCTGACCTTGTATGAGGATGCTGGAGGAAAGGTCTCAAGTTCTCTTGGGATTTGAGAGTTGCAGGGTTGGGTGATGATGACTGGGGGGAGGAGGATTAGTGTCCCAGGCAGTGGGAATAGCATGCATGTAGGCCCTTGTGTAAGGAACCATTTAAATGCTTACATTTTTCAAGGACTGAAGGGAGATCCATGAAGCAGAAGTCTTAACAGCAAAGCAAGAACAGCAAAAGGGGGTCCTAGAGAGTATTCCAAGGCTGAGTGCTCACAGCCCTGTGAGGGAGGGAGATTTTATTCTGAGCACCATGAATCTGTCTGTTCTGCAGACAGTACAATCTCCACCTATTGTTCTTGGAAAGAGGAGAGTCACAATGACCCTCTGAAAGCTGCTTACATTTTTCAAGGACTGAAGGGAGACCCATGAAGCAGAAGTCTTAACAGCAAAGCAAGAACAGCAAAAGGGGGTCCTAGAGAGTATTCCAAGGCTGAGTGCTCACAGCCCTGTGAGGGAGGGAGATTTTATTCTGAGCACCATGAATCTGTCTGTTCTGCAGACAGTACAATCTCCACCTATTGTTCTTGGAAAGAGGAGAGTCACAATGACCCTCTGAAAGCGTCAAGAGAAAATATTACTCCTGAAATTGCAACAAAGTTTGCAGAGATATGGTTCCCCCTAAAAACACAAAGACTTTGAAGACTGGCAGCCCCACTCTTCCATGTAGTCACTGGAATTCAGGTTCATTGAGGTTCGCTTTTGATGAGAATAGCATTGCCTGTTTTGGGGCTGACACNGGAAAGACAAATGATATAAGTTCTCATTTATAGGTAGCAACTAAGAAACTCCAGTACTTTGGCCAGCTCATGCAAAGAGTTGACTCATCGGAAAAGACTCTGATGCTGGGAGGGATTGGAGGCAGGAGGAGAAGGGGACGACAGAGGATAAGATGGCTGGATGGCATCACCGACTTCATGGACGTGAGTCTGAGTGAACTCTGGGAGATGGTGATGGACAGGGAGGCCTGGCGTGCTGCGATTCATGGAGTTGCAAAGAGTTGGACATGACTGAGCGACTGAACTGAACTGAACTGAAGAAATAAATGAAAAAAAAAAAAAAGAGAGAAACAAAACATAAATGCACTCACAGAAAACATCATGTATCTTTCAAACTCTCCATTGCTTTCAGTCCCAAGTGTCACAGTGCAACTTTACAAGTTAATGGAGTGAGGGAAAAAGTCAGGCAATTCCCCAGCAGATGATTACGTCCTTCAGGAAGGTGTGATGGCGTCCTTCAAGAAAATGTCATGAGATTTCATCCAAAGCAGGGGCAGGGTTCAGGTGGTTGAACAGCACCAGGGGCTCCATAGAGGAGATGGCACTGAAGATGGATCTGAGCAGCAGGTAAGATTGGCAGTGGAGTAGAAGTACCACCGAAGAGGAAGAGGCAACCTCAATGGCAGAAAAGCTTACTGAGAGATCTGTGTCACGTCTAGCTAGAGATGGAGCAGGAGAAGGAATCCCTGAATTAGGTAATAGAATGCATATTTGTGACTGAAAAAACGCTCAAATGTATATCAAATAGGTACTGTTAGAGGGAAAGAAAACCTGCCATTCCAAAGCTTCACACCAACTTTTACTACCCACCAGCAAAAACAGAATTTACCTTCTGGACCAAAATAATCCATTATTTGGGGAAAATCATTTTATTCAAAATTATTCATTATGCACACTTGCTTTGGCCAGGCACAGGGGAGATGCAGCCAGGAAAATGGGGTTCCTGCTCTGCTTGAGCTCAGGACCTATTTGGAAAGACAAGCATCGTGTGCATTACAAGGACAAGCACAGAGTTGCAACGAAGGTGGTCCTGACCTTGTATGAGGATGCTGGAGGAAAGGTCTCAAGTTCTCTTGGGATTTGAGAGTTTCAGGGTTGGGTGATGATGACTGGGGGGAGGAGGATTAGTGTCCCAGGCAGTGGGAATAGCATGCATGTGGGCCCTTGTGTAAGGAACCATTTAAACGCTTACATTTTTCAAGGACTGAAGGGAGATCCATGAAGCAGAAGTCTTAACAGCAAAGCAAGAACAGCAAAAGGGGGTCCTAGAGAGTATTCCAAGGCTGAGTGCTCACAGCCCTGTGAGGGAGGGAGATTTTATTCTGAGCACCATGAATCTGTCTGTTGTGCAGACAGTACAATCTCCACCTATTGTTCTTGGAAAGAGGAGAGTCACAATGACCCTCTGAAAGCATCAAGAGAAAGTATTACTCCTGAAATTGCAACAAAGTTTGCAGAGATATGGTTCCCCCTAAAAACACAAAGAATTTGAAGACTGGCAGCCCAACTCTTCCATGTTGTCACTGGAATTCAGGTTCATTGAGGTTCGCTTTTGATGAGAATAGCATTGCCTGTTTTGGGGCTGACACTTCGCTCATTGCAGACTAGGCTCCGCAGGGCTCGGGGCTCTGCAGGCAAGTTTGCTCTGTTTACCTTTAGCTGGAATCTGGTCCCGCATCAACAACAAGAGGAGAGGGTGACACCTGTGACCCCACTGAGGAGGACAGGGAGTGCCTTCCCTAGAGCTCTTCTTAGAGTTTTTAAAAAGAAAATAAAAGCACTAAGGGGTACATGGCCCAGTTTATGTATTCAAATTATAGACAAGAATGTAAGCTCCATGAGGGCAGGCATTTGTGCTGACTCTCTTCACTGCTGTGCTTCTAACGCTTAGAACGGTAACTGGCTGTTTTGTTGCTGCTGTCACTAAGTAATGTCCGCCTCTTAGCGACCCCGTGGATTCTGTCCATGGGATTTCCCAGGCAAGAATGCTGGAGTGGGTTGCCATTTCCTGGCACAGTGAAGTAATTTTATATGAATCATTGAAAGAATCAAATGATTGAGTCAAATTGAACACTACTATAGACTTGATTCAGCCCTTTGGACAGCCAATATGTAAACTCATTTTATAAAGCATTCTTTAATTCGTTCTTTTCCCTAATTTGGACTAGCTTCTTTCCTGTGGGAACCCCATCCCTATTAAAATCATAGAGTTTTAGCACAGAGTGGGCCTCTTGAAATGATCTCATTTCAATTCGGATCATTTGTTTTTGTTGGTCTTGACTGTACTTTCCAATACTGTTTTCTTTCTTGAAAGCAGCAAACCAAATCTTGTCCCATTCTCACCCCCCTAAAAAGCTCACCCAAAGCACAAATACAACCATGAACACCTTTTGATGGTTCAACCCTGAACTTATACTATTTTTGTGTAACTAGATTATTTGCTTATAATTTGATGAATTGACTGATTTCTTGGTGTGTAGTCCGGAGAAGGCAATGGCACCCCACTCCAGTACTCTTGCCTGGAAAATTCCATGGATGGAGGAGACTGGTAGGCTGCAGTCCATGGGGTTGCTAAGTGTCAGACATGACTGAATGATTTCACTTTCACTTTTCACTTTCATGCATTGGAGAAGAAACTGGCAACCCACTCCAGTTTTCTAGCCTAGAGAATCCCAGGGATGGAGGAGCCTGGGGGGCTACTGTCTATGGGGTCACACAGAGTCAGACACGACTGAAGCAGCTTAGCAGCAGCAAAGAGGAAGGTTGGGCAAGACTGGATAATTAATATTATTAAGAAACTATTTTTGACTATGATGATAAAATTTTGGTTATGTTCTGAAGAAACTTCATCTCTCAGATAGATATGTATATACTGAATTTTATGTAGTAAGAGGACATCATGCTTAGGATTTGCTTTCAAATAATCAAAGAAGAATGTGCATGATGGATTTAGATAAAATAAGATTGGCCATGGGCTGATAACTGTGGAAACGAGGTAACAAAAACACGGAGTTTACCATGTTATTCCCTCTGCTTATATATGTATTAAATTTTTTTCACTTTCAAAAAAGACAGTAAAAATATCCAAAGTAGTCTGTTCAGATTGACCATAGTGCTCAGTACTGCCTGTAGTTGACTGCACTGTGCTGGTGCTCAGTGTCTCAGTGGTATCTGACCCTTTGTGACCCCCATGGACTGTAGCCCTCCAGGCTCCTGCATCTGTGGGATTCTCCAGGCAAAACTACTGGAGACGGTTGCTCTTGATGAGAACCCTCCTCATTTTCCCCTCCAGAGCATCTTCCTGACTCAGGAATCAAACCCATGTCTCCTGCATCTCCTGCACTGCCAGGTGGGTTCTTTCCCACTGTGCCACCGTACATATTTTGATTATGTTATATTGCTAAATATAGTAAGCAAGTTACTTATATTGCAAAATACAGTTTTGTTTTGTGAACTGTATCTTTATTTTATCAGTTGCATCTATATTTTAGCTTAGCTCAACTGTGGAACTAACAGGGGTCACAATGATTCACCAAGAATGTCAGGTCGCCATATTTAGCCTCCTCCCTCTGTGAGATGGGAATTGAGCTCAGCAGTGTTAAGTATTTCTCTGAGGTCAAGTTTGTTTCTACGGGTCATTGGCAATGAGCTGAGATCTGGGGAAGTGGGAAGAAGTGGAGGATTCAGAGAATGTAGCCTGGAATACCAAACTGGGGAACTTGGACCTGGCACGAGAGGAGAAGAAACACTGGAATATTTCTAGGGTGGGAAGGAAAAGATGAAATTTGTGTCAATGATGCGGGGATGAGGGGGAAGATGGTCTAATATGCAGACTAGACATCAGCTGTGGAATCCTGTCTCTGGCTTTTCAGAACTCCAGATCCCAACCCCCTGACATCTGGATTTCAGAAGTGGGTGTGGAAGAAACCAGAAGAGAATGCTGAGGCAGGATCCGCAGGTGTTGTGTCCTTTAGGTTTCCAGGGCAGGAAGAGGAGGAAGGAGTGGATACGTATCCTTGTTTGTGCATTCTTCAAATACATTTGGCTTCTTTAGACAAAGACTAAACATTATATGCCAAAGTCTGAGCAGGCAGTACAGGAGATGAAGGCAAAGACAAAAGCAAATTTATTCTCAAATATGAATTTAATAACTCAGTTCAAGACATACATGTCAGGTACACACTGCTGAACTTGGACTTATTTGAAAACAAATAGCTGCTACTTATGAACACCACAGAATTAAATATTATATGTACATATGAAAGCTGAACAACAGCTGTGTTTTGCTGCTTTACACCAGAACACAGCAGGCATCTTTCCACACCATTTCAGTTCTAAGGAAAGAATAATAATAATAAAAAAAACACAGACAAAGCAGAAAAAATGGACAATAAGTTACATGCTGGCATTTAGTCTGAAAAAGCCCAGTTTCTAAAGAACCAGAGAAATGTAGATGAAGGCTTGGCTGTATCTTTCCACTCCCACTGCTCCTGATTTCTTCCAGGGCTTAGAAATAAACATGCCTAAGATTATCTTCTAAAAGATTTCCTTAATATTTTGTCATGCCTTCAAAATAAGCCAGTCTCTATTTTCAAAAATGATTTAGTAAAAGGAGCATTGCCTTTGGAGTCAGTGAAACTGGCAATTAGATTCCAGCCTAGATGACCAGAGGTAAATGACTTGGAGCCTTGGTTTCCTGATTATATAATGGAAAGATATTACTCACACTCAGTTCAGTTTAGTTCATTTCAGTCGCTCAGTCATGTCCGACTCTTTGTGACCCCATGAATCGCAGCACGCCAGGCCTCCCTGTCCATCACCATCTCCCGGAGTTCACTCAGACTCATGTCCATTGAGTCCGTGATGCCATCCAGCCATCTCATCCTCAGTCGTCCCCTTCTCCTCCTGCCCCCAATCCCTCCCAGCATCAGAGTCTTTTCCAGTGAGTCAACTCTTCGCATGAGGTGGCCACAGTACTGGAGTTTCAGCTTTAACATCATTCCTTCTAAAGAAATCCCAGGGCTGATCTCCTTCAGAATGGACTGGTTGGATCTCCTTGCAGTCCAAGGGACTCTCAAGAGTCTTCTCCAACACCACAGTTCAAAAGCATCAACTCTTCGGCACTCAGCCTTCTATCACAGTCCAACTCTCACATTCATACATGCTGCTGCTGCTGCTAAGTCACTTCAGTCGTGTCCGACTCTATGTGACCCCATAGATGGCAGCCCACCAGGCTCCCCCATCCCTGGGATTCTCCAGGCAAGAATACTGGAGTGGGTTGCCATTTCCTTCTCCAATGCATGAAAGAGAAAAGTGAAAGTGAAGTCTCTCAGTCTGTCCGACTGTTAGCGACCCCATGGACTGCAGCCCACCAGGCTACTCCATCCATCGGATTTTCCAGGCAAGAGTACTGGGGTGGGGTGCCATTGCCTTCCCCACATCCATACATGACCAGAGGAAAAACCATAGCCTTGACTAGATGGACCTTAGTCGGCAAAGTAATGTCTCTGCTTTTGAATATACTATCCAGGTTGGTCATAACTTTTCTTCCAAGGAGTAAGCGTCTTTTAATTTCATGGCTGCAGTCACCAT
>SJYX01000340.1:54200-111700 GCA_006410675.1 Oreotragus oreotragus
GCAGGTTAGGTGGTCTGGTATTCCCATCTCTTTCAGAATTTTCCACAGTTGATTGTGATCCACACAGTCAAAGGCTTTGGCATAGTCAATAAAGCAGAAATAGATGTTTTTCTAGAACTCTCCTGCTTTTTCCATGATCCAGCGAATGTTGGCAATTTGATCTCTGGTTCCTCTGTCTTTTCTAAAACCAGCTTGAACATCGGGGAGTTCACAGTTCACATATTGCTGAAGCCTGGCTTGGAGAATTTTGAGCATTACTTTACTAGCATGTGAGATGAGTGCAATTGTGCGGTAGTTTGAGCATTCTTTTGCATTGCTTTTCTTCGGGATTGGAATGAAAACGGACCTTTTCCAGTCCTGTGGCCACTGCTGAGTTTTCCAAATCTGCTGGCCTGTTGAGTGCAGCACTTTCACAGCATCTTCTTTCAGAATTTGAAACAGCTCAACTGGAATTCCATCACCTCCACTAGCTTTGTTCTTAGTGATGCTTTCTAAGGCCCACTTGACTTCACATTCCAAGAAGACTGCAAATGCTCATGGTTTCCTGCGCCCAACAGTTGACAATAATTAACACTCAAGGGAAAGAAGATGTTTTACTTTTACAACATGAGGAATATAGACATTCAGATTCCACACAAGATTATACATCCCTGAACCCTGTTCCAAGGTCACTGCCAACAATAGGATGGAGGGTCAGGAAATGTCTAAGAGTAATCCCTTGGCTAAAAAAGCAGGGTGATTTGTGCACTTATCCATATCAGCAGTTGGTGCACATCATTCCTCTTCCACTAGATTCCAATGATCCAACAGTCCCCTTTCTGGTGTCCTACACAGCAATTTCATTCCAGATATTTTAGCGGCTTTGAACTCTGATCTCTGATTCCTAAGCTTACCAAAATCCTGGCACTCATTTGATTGCCTCCTCCATGCCCAAGTGAGGAAATTGTCCCTGAAAAGAGACCGGAGGAAGGTGGGGGTGCCCCTCAGGTGTTTTTGTCCTCTAAGGGATCACAGTCTGGCACTGTTCCATCAAAGCTGTGTTAAATATATATATATATATATTTATGGTGGGAGGGTTATAGTCTAATACCAGTGAAATTATTAAAACAGATGCAAAACCCAAATAGTTTCGAGTAGAACGGTGACATGGTGAGATTTGTGTTTTAAAAAGTAATAATTATGCCAATAGAACTGGACATGAAACAACAGACTGGTTCTAAATAGGAAAAGGAGTACGTCAAGGTTGCATGTTGTCATCCTGCTTATTTAACTTATATGCAGAGTACATCATGAGCAATGCTGGGCTGGAAGAAGCACAAGCTGGAATCAACATTGCTGGGAGAAATATCAATCATCTCAGATATGCAGATGACACTACCCTTATGGCAGAAAGTGAAGAAGAACTAGCCAGTCTATGTTCAATGCAGGATGCAGGATGCTTGGGGCTGGTGTATGGGGATGATCTGGAGGGATGATGTGGGGTGGGAGGTGGGAGGGGGGTTCATGTTTGGGAGTTCGTGTAAAAAAATAAATAAATACAAAAAATAAAAAATAAAAAAAATTTAAAAAAAAAGAAAGTGAAAGAGGAGAGTGAAAAAGTTGACTTAAAGCTAAACATTCAGAAAACAAAGATCATGGCATCCAGTTCCATCACTTCATGGGAAATAGATGGGGAAACAGTGGAAACAGTGTCAGACTTTATTTTTTGGGCTCCAAAATCACTGCAGATGGTGACTGCAGCCATGAAATTCAAAGACGCTTACTCCTTGAAAGGAAAGTTAGGACCAACCTAGACAGCATATTAAAAAACAGAGACATTACTTTGCCGACTAAGGTCCATCTAGTCAAGGCTATGGTTTTTCCTGTGGTTATGTATGGATGTGAGAGCTGGACTGTGAAGAGAGCTGAGCACCGAAGAATTGATGCTTTTGGACTGTGGTGTTGGAGAAGACTCTTGAGAGTCCCTTGGACTGCAAGGACATCCAACCAGTCCATCCTAAAGGAAATCAATCCTGGGTGTTCATTGGAAGGACTGATGCTGAAGCTGAAACTCCAGTACTTTGGCCACCTCATGAGAAGAGTTGGCTCATTGGAAAATACCCTGATGCTGGGGGCAGGAGGAGAAAGGGATGATAGAGGATGAGATGGCTGGATGGCATCACCGACTTGATGGACATGAGTTTGGGTGAACTGCGGGAGTTGGTGATGGACAGGGAAGCCTGGCATGCTGTGGTTCACGGGGTCGCAAAAAGTCAAACATGACTGAGTGACTGAACTGAACTGACTGAATTATGCCAAAGAGAGAGACAAGAGTACTTACTGGAATAATGCTTATCTATGGAATCATCTGACTGTGGTGACAAATTGAGTTGAGGGCAGAGGGGTGGGAGAAATTCTTAATGGCAATGATATTTCAGCCAGAAAATGTTGTATAGAAAGGAGGGTACTCCGAGAGGAGAGCAAGTTTGCTTAGTGATGATGATAATGTTGCATTGGAGGAAATCTCAGAAATGGGGACAGAATGCCTTTTTACTGCTTTCCTGACCCTGCTACTGTGATGTAGGGATTGGACTGTCTAACATGTTTCAAAACAAGCATATTAACTAAAGCTAATACTGTCTGTGGGCTTCCCTGGTGGCTCAGTGGTAAGGAATCTGCTTGCAACAAAGGAGACTCAGATTTGATCCCTGGGTCAGGAAGATCCCCTGGAGAAGGAAATGGCAACCCACTCCACTATTCTTGCCTGGGAAATCCCATGGACAGAGGAGCCTGGCAGGCTACAGCCCAGGGGGTCACAAAAGTCATACATGACTTAGCAGCTAAAACACACACGGCATTGCTTGTACTATGCACCAAATAGTCAAACATTTTTGAATTTTGGTTAAAATGTTATTTTTTTTTACNGAAATGGCAACCCACTCCACTATTCTTGCCTGGGAAATCCCATGGACAGAGGAGCCTGGCAGGCTACAGCCCAGGGGGTCACAAAAGTCATACATGACTTAGCAGCTAAAACACACACGGCATTGCTTGTACTATGCACCAAATAGTCAAACATTTTTGAATTTTGGTTAAAATGTTATTTTTTTTTACAACAAATTCCATTAGTTATTTTAATTCTTGGTCAGCATCCTTTCTAGATCACTCACACTATTTTCCAATACTATTTTTATTTTCATGGCATTTTGTTCCATTAATTCATTATTTTATATGTACCTTTTACACTAAACATGACTTTACTGATAGTTTAGACATCTAGAGAATATTATTACAGATTGCAGCTTTTACTATGTGCATGTTTTTATATGAAGGCTATTATTACTATTAAATTCAGTTTTCCTAGGTAATACTCTACAAGTTCAAATTATGTCAACAATTTTTTATTCCTTATGAAAAATAATGTGTATGTATAACTGAATCATTTTGCTATACAGCAGAAATGAACACAATTTAAATCAACTATACTTGAATAAAATAAATAAAAAATTATTCTTATATCAATTTAAATAGCTAATGAAGCTTATCATACAGTTTTTGTTCTTCTTATTTTAATTTTTTTTCTACTACTAATGTTATATAATGGATAAAAGATCAATCATTTATGACTATATCATAGCTAATGGGCTTCCCAGGTGGCACTAGTGGTAAAGAATCTACCTGCCAATGCAGGAGACATAAGAGACACGGGTTTGATCCCTGGGTTGGGAAGATCCCCTGGAGTAGGAAATGGCACCCATTCCAGTATTCTTGCCTGGAAAAATTCCATGAACAGAGGAGCTTGGTGGGCTATGGTTCATGGGACTGCAAAAAGTTGGATACTACTGAGTGACTGAGTGCACACACACACATACACACAGATCATTGCTAATTCACACACAGAAAATTGAGAACAATTTTTAAATTGCTGCATTTTCAAAATTCTTTACCTCCATCAAAAAGACTGTTTCAGCTTTCAGATATTCTATTTATTCTGGTGTTGCTCTCCCTTATAGAAGCATATGCTGTTGTTCCCTTCTGGGACAAGGTTTCTAGGTACTGCCACTTAGTATCCAGATCAAAGGATACCTGCTTTGGATCTGGCTTGCATGGGTAATATGCAATGTGAACACATTTTTCATTCAGGTATTATTCTTGGTTGATCTTTCATATACTGATTAGACCCGGGAAGGAAAAGCAAATTGCTATGTTCCAAGATTCCCCGGGAGTCAGTCATCAATAGGTATATTTGGAACAATATATGATTAGCCAAAGCCATCTGGCATATTGACTGCTGACTTTTAAAAGCACAGCAAGTCAAAATGAACTCAGATTTGAAATCGGTAGGCTCAAAACATCCTGCTTTACTCAGAAATTGTTGCTAGTTTTAAGAAGCAGTCAAGAAAGAAAGTAAAAATAATTTCTTAGCTTCAGACTTGTAACAATGATAAGACAGTATTCTAGACTGGGTACCCTGCAAAAATATATTTTATGGACACAGATGCTTCTTTTTCCACTGAAGATCATTGAAGTATATAAATAGTAGCCAAACTCTTGAACAGAATTTTTACAGCTTTTATCACTATAAACTTCACTGAACAAGTCACATTTTCTGACAATCTACTGTCAGTAATTGCTGACACATTAATTTGTCTTCATCTTCTGAAAACTAAGGTTTGCCTAGAATGGCATTATTTTTCTGACTATGTAGTTTATTTCATGATGGGGTACATTTCAAAAACAGGCCACATTCCTCCATGTGGTAGAGACATCAGAACAGAGAGAGAGAAACAGTGTTTTCAGGAGGAATTCCCAGGTTATGATTCAGAGTTCTGTCACTGCTGATGCAAAGCTGAGCAGTGGGAATGAGCTGGGTACATGTGGGCAAGCTAGTCTGCATTTCTGACATATATTTTACATGGTTCTCGTGTTTCCAAAACTAAATCTTTGTGTGCTTCTAGCCTCATAAACCTAGAAAATGCTCCTACATTTCTGCTTTTTCATCTTCAAGTGGGAGGATTTTTAGCAGGAAAATTCAGACCAATACTTCTATCTTGTACTTGAAGTCTTATTTTCAAGGTTGTCTCTTTAACTCTTACTACAAAAGCTATTTGTTAAAGCTTAGTATTCCTGTTTGACTGATGAAGTGACTGACTTTCCACCAAATCACAAGACCAGAAGCCATCTTTTCTACATTATCCTCCTCTTAAAAATTATACTGCTCCATTTCACTTTGCAATCTCTATCCCTTCAACAAAGTGGAAGATTGTCTTGATCAAAAACTGCTTTTGTTGGGATCTCCCTGGTGAACCAGTGGTTACAGCTTCCTGCTTTCAATGCAGGGGACCCCAATCCCTGGTTAGGAAACTAAGATCACACATGCTGTGTGGCACAGCCAAAAAATTTTTGTTTTTAAATGTATGTTAGAGTTGGTGTAAAAAAATAAATAAATACCAAAAAATATATAAATAAAAGAAATAAACTCAAAAACAAAACAAAACAAAACAAAACAAAAAACAAAAAAAAATGTTATTTATCCTTTCAAAAAACCAGCTTTTGGCTTTGTTGATTTTTGCTATGGTCTCTTTTGTTTCTTTTGAATTTATTTCTGCCCTAATTTTTAAGATTTCTTTCCAACTACTAACTCTGGGGTTCTCCATTTCTTCCTTTTCTAGTTGCTTTAGGTGTAGAGTTAGGTTATTTATTTGACTTTTTTCTTGTTTCCTGAGGTATGCCTGTATTGCTATGAACTTTCCTCTTAGCACTGCTTTTATAGTGTCCCACGGGTTTTGGGTTGTTGTGTTTTCATTTTCATTCATTTCTATGCATATTTTGATTTCTTTTTTGATTTCTTCTGTGATTTGTTGGTTATTCAAAAGCGTGTTGTTCAGCCTCCATATGTTGGAATTTTTAATAGTTTTTCTCCTGTAATTGAGATCTAATCTTAATGCATTATGGTCAGAAAAGATGCTTGGAATGATTTNCTTGTCAATTACCCAGCCCCGGGAATCCTGCTTAATCAGGTTTGCTTGTGTAAAGGTTAGGCACCCACCCTGCTGTGTCCTAACAGCTGTCCCCAAGTTCAGGAGACCCCAAGTTTGAATCAGCCCACTGAAGTCTGGAGTCATGCACTGTCTACAAAAACTCTGTAAGTTCTTTGTCTGGGCTCAGAGCTGGAAGGGTTAACTCCTCTGGACTCAGAGCTGGAAGGTTATTCAGAAGCGTGTTGTTCAGCCTCCATATGTTGGAATTTTTAATAGTTTTTCTCCTGTAATTGAGATCTAATCTTAATGCATTATGGTCAGAAAAGATGCTTGGAATGATTTTGATTTTTTTGAATTTATCAAGGTTAGATTTATGGCCCAGGATGTGATCTATCCTGGAGAAGGTTCCGTGAGCACTTGAGGGAAAGGTGAAATTCATTGTTTGGGGGTGAAATGTCCTATAGATATCAATTAGGTCTAACTGGTTTATTGTATCATTTGAAGTCTGCGTTTCTTTGTTAATTTTCTGTTTAGTTGATCTGTCCATAGGTGTGAGTGGGGTATTAAAGTCTCCCACTATTATTGTGTTATTGTTTAATTTCCCCTTTCATACTTGTTAGCATTTGTCTTACCTATTGCGGTGCTCCTATATTGGGTGCTCAGAGCTGGAAGGGTTAACTCCTCTGGACCTGCCAGTGTAATAAACCTGAGTTCTCCAACTCTCTGGATGTGGTGCTTGGTTTCTTGAGGGACCGACTTCTGCAACAGTGGAATCTGTTAACACCCCTCCTGGCTTCTACTGTTCCCAGAAGTCCTTGGCTTGTAGCTGCAAGACTTCAACCTCTGCCTCCTTTGTCTCTTGACCTTCTCTGTGTCCTCTTCCTGTAAAGACGCTAGTCATTGAATATAGGGTCTACACTAAATCCAGGATGATTTCATCTCAAGATCCTTAACTATCTATAACTGCAGATCATATTTCCAAATAAGATCACACTCTGCAATTCCAAGTGGACATGAATTTTAGGGGAACAGTACTCAATCCACTCTAAAGAGCCAAGTAAAATGAAGTGTTAAAGGCCTATGTCCACTGAATTCTGTTTGCAAGTGACGGGAAACTGATTAAAAACAGCCATTTGAGAGAACTCTATATTAACATCACTCATGGCAGAGGAAGTAAATTAACTCTTCCAAATAGCAAAAATGATTTTTGATTTGTTCAGTCCACTCATCATCCACCCATCTAAGGATCTACTCATCAATACAATTATTGAACACCTATATGTTTTTGCACTGCGCTGAGCATGATGTACTTATACTGAAACAGGTTTCAGAGGAATCATTAGTTGTAACAGAATACAATCACATTCATCTTCAAATAAGCCATAATGCTGCTTTGGTTTGCAAACAAAACTTCTGCAACAAAATGTGCACAAGACTAGAAAAGCATTTGTTAGGAACAACTCTGAAACATGCTACAGTTTGCTTTTGTCATTTAAATCTGCTGTGCGTGCCTGCGTAGACAGATGATGGATGGATGAATGGACAGACAGATAAGACAGACAGATAGCTAGACTAGATAGATAGCTGAGTATCTGCTCTCAAATCTCATTTTCTCTTTCTGGACAAGCATGATTACATTGCACACTTTAGTCTCCTTTGCAGTTAGGCTGGGAGCACGATACTGGATTTTGGCCAGTGGAATTATGTGACAGTGACATACGTCATTTCCAGGTTTGGAAAAATATTCCTCCTTCCTTTCCATGGAGATCATATACCAAAGGTGTTTGGTTCAAGATAGAAGAAGCATGGATCTCTAAGGAACATGGAGGAGAAAGACCAAGTAGACCCACTGAACTCAGGTCAGACAGTGATGGTAGTAAGAAGCCAGCCTTTAATGTAGTAAGCCATTAAGAACTGGAGGTTATCATTACAGTAGTTGTAGTACTTTCCCGTGGGTACCTGCAGGCATTTTCTCCTTGCTACCTGATGATGCTTACTGGTCAACCTGCTTGCTTTCACCGAAAGTATCTTGCTTTTGCATTAGCTTATTCTTTTATCATTTGTCTCTTCCCCTTAGAATGCAATCTCTAGGTGCGGGAACATTAGCTTTTTTCTTTTTTACTAAATGTGCACATGCATGCTAAGTCGTTTCAGTTGTGTCTGACTCTTTGACCCTATGGTTCGCAGCCCGCCAGGCTCCTCTGTCCATGGGATTCTCCAGGCAAGAATACTGGAGTGAGTTGCCATGCCCTCCAGGGCATCTTCCTGACCTAAGGATCAAACCGCATATGAGGCATTAGCAGGCAGGTTCTTTACCACTGGCGCCACTTGGGAAGCCCTTCCTACTGCTTACTGCTAAAACATGAAGGGCTCCCAATAAATCTCTGTTACATGAAATAAGAAATGAACAGACTAAATTTCTTTCTCTTCGTTCAAAGAACTGGTCACCAAGTTTTACCAAGTGTATTTCTTTAATATCTCTCACAGGTGTTCCTTTCTGTCCATCATCTGTGACCACATTAGTTCAAGCCTCACTTTTCTCTACTTAGGTGAGCAAACAACTTTCTGGTCTACCTACGGCTGACCTAATACTCCGTGTTCCATTCTCTACATCACTACCAGATCCACTGAAACACAAAACCAATCATGTCACTGCTGAGCAGTGCCTCTAAGCTAAACTTCCATTATTTTAAGTACCTCCTCAGCTCATGTCCTTAGCATAAGAAGACACTCCAGGCTCATCTGCATATTTCTGTCCCAACTCTATTTCCCCATTGGCTGAATCTTTTCATTCTCTACATCACTACCAGATCCACTGAAACACAAAACCAATCATGTCACTGCTGAGCAGTGCCTCTAAGCTAAACTTCCATTATTTTAAGTACCTCCTCAGCTCATGTCCTTAGCATAAGAAGACACTCCAGGCTCATCTGCATATTTCTGTCCCAACTCTATTTCCCCATTGGCTGAATCTTTTAGAACTCCCTTTCCCTCTCTCCATCCCTCTTCCCTGCTAAAATAATTCCTCATTATCTTCAAGACTCAGTGCAAACAACTCCTTTAACAGAGGAAACTTCTCTGACTGTCCTCCAAGGTGGGGTGTTCAGTCCTGCTCTGTTGTCCCCCAAGCCCCTTTTTTGCACTGTAATGTATCAAAGTGTTTACTTGTTTGACACCTCCACTGGCTGAGCTACCTTTGGGTGGGGACTGTGTTTTCAGCACCTAAGAAAGAGCCAGACTAGGAAAGGCCTACCACTAGATATTTCTTTTGGCAGATCATTCATAAATGCTTAACTAAATTATCTTGGGTGCAAAATATTCTGATGTTCTCCATGGGCTTTTTTGAGAATAGTGAACAACAACATCATCTTTAGAAGTGCTTCTCAGAAACACCTGAGCTCGGAACTAATAATCATGCTTAACAAAAGAATCAACCCTGGGACTTCCCTGGTGGTTCCAATGGCTAAGACTCCGCTCCGAATGCAGGGGACCCAGGTTTGAACCTTGGTGAGGGAATTAGATGCCACACGCTGCATCTAAGAGTTCAGTTGTGCTGGAGTGGGTTGCCATTTCCTTCTGCAGGGGATCTTCCCAACCCAGGGATCGAACCTGCAACTAAAAGATCCCACATGCCACAACTAAGACCAGACACAGCTAAATAAATAAGAATCAAGCTTGCATCCACCAGGGAACAGTCTTATAGGAGAGAAGTTGCCTTATGGGAGAGAAGCTGGGTAGAAAACATATTCTCTGCATAAATCTGAATCTAATCACACTACATGTCACCAGTAACATCTTTTTTTTTCCTTTTTTTGAGATAAAAGCTTGTGAAAATGAATATTACAGGTGGTCCTAAGATGGGAAACACCTAACCAAGAACAACAGCCTAAATGATGTGGAGTTGGTGATGGACAGGGAGGCCTGGCGTGCTACAGTTCATGGGGTCACAAAGAGTCGGACATGACTGAGTGACTGACCTGAACTGAACTGAGAATCTTTTATTAACCTAATATTCCTAGGAGTTACTGAACGAGAAAGAATGAACTTCTGAAGAGTTGTTTAAATTCGAACAAACTTCTAGCGAGCTAATCCTTTTATTGCCAATTTGGAATACAGATAATGCACATTCTAAAGAGAAGTGGAGGAAGGGAGGGAGGAAAAGAAAGGAAAAGGTTTTCTACTGCTTGAATATCTGATTTCTAACCTCAGGAGGAACAAGGACTTTATAATAGCCTGTTTCTGCCCATGGATTTAGGACTTCCCTGGTGGCTCAGACGGTAAAGCGTCTGCCTACAATGTGGGAGACCCAGGTTCGATCCCTGGGTTGGGAAGATCCCCTGCAGAAGGAAATGGCAACCCACTCCAGTACTCTTGCTTGGAAAATGCCATGGGTGGAGGAGCCTGGTAGGCTACAGTCTATGGGGTCGCAAAGAGTCGGACACGACTAAGCAACTAAACTTTCATTTTCACTTTCCAAGTACAAAGAGCACTTTACCACAATGAAAATGGAAATGTATCATATTAGAGAATTCACCTTAAGTATTTAGGAACTCCTGCTGGATTTGATGACTAAAATTACAGTTGTGAAATCTGTAAATGCCAGGAGCTAGGGATTAATCAGTTCACACATTCTGATGAAGGAGTTACCAACCAACAGGTTTCCTCTTAGACTTGTGAAACACACCTCTCTATTATTTGGTCTTGATTCCAGTTCTGGCAGACATGTGCTGTGCAGTTCCTCTGGGCCAAACTGAAGCCTGCTCCCACCTGGTCCAGCTGGAACATGAACCAGATGGAAGGTGATTTTGATCTTTCATCTTCAAATATCTAGCTGCTATTCCCTGAATTACCAATGGAATGGATGCATGAAATCGACCCCTCTCAAGAAAGATAGCATGCAATCACTGTAATCAATAAAGGAATTATTTTAGGAAAAAATGAAGCTTAAATAAATCTACAGAAACAATTCAAAGTCTCCCAAATGATACTCTGGATCACATTGCCAAGATAAGGTATATGTCAAGGAAAGGTAGGCCAAAATGCATTTTAGGCAGAGATGCCTGGATCAAAAGGCTTTCTGGGTGGTTCAGTGGTAAAAGAACCCGCCTGCCAATGCAAGAGAAGTGAGTCTGATCTCCAGGTCAGGAAAATCCCCTGGAGAAGGGAATGGTTACCCACTCCAGTATTCTTGCCTGGAGAATCCCATGGAGAGAGGTGCCTAGCGGGCTGCAGTCCATGGGGTCACAAAACAGCCAGGCACGACTGAGTGACTAAGCATGCATGCATTGGTAACTCTATAGGTGTGGACTTTCATCACTAAGATTCTGGAGTTGAGAAAATGAGGTTTACTGGGGTTAAGCGACTTACCCAAGGTAATCACAGAGCTAATAACTGTAGGGGCCGGGATCCAAATCCAGTCGGTCTCATTCCAGAGTCCACACATNATGTGAGAGTTGGACTATAAAGAAAGCTGGGCTCCAAAGAATTGATGCTTTTGAACTGTGGTGTTGGAGAAGACTCTTGAGAGTCCCTTGGACTGCAAGGAGATCCAACCAGTCCATCCTAAAGGAAATCAGTCCTGAATATTCATTAGAAGGACTGATGTTGAAGCTGAAACTCCAGTACTTTGGCCACCTGATGTGAAGTGCTGACTCATTTGAAAAGACCCTGATGCTGGGAAAGATTGAAGGTGAGAGGAAAAGGGGGCAACAGAGGATGAGATGGTTGGATGACATCACTGATTCAATGGACATGAGTTTGGGTAAACTCTGGGAGTTGGTGATGGACAGGGAGGCCTGGCGTGCTACAGTTCATGGGGTCACAAAGAGTCGGACATGACTGAGTGACTGACCTGAACTGAACTGAGAATCTTTTATTAACCTAATATTCCTAGGAGTTACTGAACGAGAAAGAATGAACTTCTGAAGAGTTGTTTAAATTCGAACAAACTTCTAGCGAGCTAATCCTTTTATTGCCAATTTGGAATACAGATAATGCACATTCTAAAGAGAAGTGGAGGAAGGGAGGGAGGAAAAGAAAGGAAAAGGTTTTCTACTGCTTGAATATCTCGTTTCTAACCTCAGGAGGAACAAGGACTTTATAATAGCCTGTTTCTGCCCATGGATTTAGGACTTCCCTGGTGGCTCAGACGGTAAAGCGTCTGCCTACAATGTGGGAGACCCAGGTTCGATCCCTGGGTTGGGAAGATCCCCTGCAGAAGGAAATGGCAACCCACTCCAGTACTCTTGCTTGGAAAATGCCATGGGTGGAGGAGCCTGGTAGGCTACAGTCTATGGGGTCGCAAAGAGTCGGACACGACTAAGCAACTAAACTTTCATTTTCACTTTCCAAGTACAAAGAGCACTTTACCACAATGAAAATGGAAATGTATCATATTAGAGAATTCACCTTAAGTATTTAGGAACTCCTGCTGGATTTGATGACTAAAATTACAGTTGTGAAATCTGTAAATGCCAGGAGCTAGGGATTAATCAGTTCACACATTCTGATGAAGGAGTTACCAACCAACAGGTTTCCTCTTAGACTTGTGAAACACACCTCTCTATTATTTGGTCTTGATTCCAGTTCTGGCAGACATGTGCTGTGCAGTTCCTCTGGGCCAAACTGAAGCCTGCTCCCACCTGGTCCAGCTGGAACATGAACCAGATGGAAGGTGATTTTGATCTTTCATCTTCAAATATCTAGCTGCTATTCCCTGAATTACCAATGGAATGGATGCATGAAATCGACCCCTCTCAAGAAAGATAGCATGCAATCACTGTAATCAATAAAGGAATTATTTTAGGAAAAAATGAAGCTTAAATAAATCTACAGAAACAATTCAAAGTCTCCCAAATGATACTCTGGATCACATTGCCAAGATAAGGTATATGTCAAGGAAAGGTAGGCCAAAATGCATTTTAGGCAGAGATGCCTGGATCAAAAGGCTTTCTGGGTGGTTCAGTGGTAAAAGAACCCGCCTGCCAATGCAAGAGAAGTGAGTCTGATCTCCAGGTCAGGAAAATCCCCTGGAGAAGGGAATGGTTACCCACTCCAGTATTCTTGCCTGGAGAATCCCATGGAGAGAGGTGCCTAGCGGGCTGCAGTCCATGGGGTCACAAAACAGCCAGGCACGACTGAGTGACTAAGCATGCATGCATTGGTAACTCTATAGGTGTGGACTTTCATCACTAAGATTCTGGAGTTGAGAAAATGAGGTTTACTGGGGTTAAGCGACTTACCCAAGGTAATCACAGAGCTAATAACTGTAGGGGCCGGGATCCAAATCCAGTCGGTCTCATTCCAGAGTCCACACATGGATCCTCTGGGCTACAATGCCTGCCACACACCTTCCTATGCCTCCTGGGGACAGAGACTGGTGAATGGCTGCAGAGACACCAAACCAGAGTTTCTTAACCTCTCATGCCACAGAATCCTTTGGCAAGCCAGCCTACAGACCCCTTTCCAGAATAATGTTTTTAACCTCTTAAAAGAAAGCAACCAATTTTAATGAAATTCACTGATCAAATTCATTAAAAGTTCTCAGACACAATCATATATGCACTTATTTATTAATGCATTCAACAATACGAGGTCTTGCAGCGGTCCCCCTAAAGAGTCTAATTTTGAAGTACTGATTAGTACAAAAATGTCAATAATATAACGTGATATGAAAATGTTATTTCTACTGGTAACAAAGTCACAGCTGCTGTGCTTTCCACCGCAAACATCTGAATGAAGGAAATGCTCAATTTCAGTCAGAACTTGCAAAATAGACCCTCTCTTCCATCCCCTGCTCAATGTAGGTTCCTTTTTCCCATGAATTCTTTCCATGATGCCTTGGTTTAGGTCTCTTACACCAGCTGAAGTCAGNCTCTATAGGTGTGGACTTTCATCACTAAGATTCTGGAGTTGAGAAAATGAGGTTTACTGGGGTTAAGCGACTTACCCAAGGTAATCACAGAGCTAATAACTGTAGGGGCCGGGATCCAAATCCAGTCGGTCTCATTCCAGAGTCCACACATGGATCCTCTGGGCTACAATGCCTGCCACACACCTTCCTATGCCTCCTGGGGACAGAGACTGGTGAATGGCTGCAGAGACACCAAACCAGAGTTTCTTAACCTCTCATGCCACAGAATCCTTTGGCAAGCCAGCCTACAGACCCCTTTCCAGAATAATGTTTTTAACCTCTTAAAAGAAAGCAACCAATTTTAATGAAATTCACTGATCAAATTCATTAAAAGTTCTCAGACACAATCATATATGCACTTATTTATTAATGCATTCAACAATACGAGGTCTTGCAGCGGTCCCCCTAAAGAGTCTAATTTTGAAGTACTGATTAGTACAAAAATGTCAATAATATAACGTGATATGAAAATGTTATTTCTACTGGTAACAAAGTCACAGCTGCTGTGCTTTCCACCGCAAACATCTGAATGAAGGAAATGCTCAATTTCAGTCAGAACTTGCAAAATAGACCCTCTCTTCCATCCCCTGCTCAATGTAGGTTCCTTTTTCCCATGAATTCTTTCCATGATGCCTTGGTTTAGGTCTCTTACACCAGCTGAAGTCAGCCCTGACTGAGAAAGCTGGCTAAAAGTTGTCAATGTATGTGAAACTCTGGGGGCTCTGAAGTAATTTTTTCTATCTTTACTAGCCCATCAGGAAATAGACAAGTTTTGACCTAGCATCCTTTCATTTCTGGGCCCCTTCATTCACAGCACAGAGCGTGAAAAAATAGAATGGACTGAGAGAGAGTGGGCCTGGAGGGATTTGATACCCATTTGACTCAGGATCTGAGAACAATTTTTGGAATAGGCCTCCCAGGTTGGCTCAGCGGTAGAGAATCCTCCTGCCAATGCAGGAGACCCAGATTCAACCTCTGGGTTGGGAAGGTCCCTGGAGGAGGAAACGGCAACCCACTCCAGTGTTCTTGCCTGGAAAATCCCATAGACAGAGGAGTCTGCTCTGACGGGCTACAGTCCATGGGGTTGCAAAGAGCTGGACACGACTTAGCGATTAAACCACTACGAGTACCAGGTAGCAGAAAGGAGGTCAAAGGTAGCTCCATTCTTTCTGGATGTAAAGAAGAAAAGCACCTCAGACCATATATACACAATTCACAGAGTTGCCCGTATCTATAAGCAAACTCTTAAACAGACAAACATTTGTGGCAATCATCTCAGCTCCTTAGGGTAACTCCCAAGGTCTTACCAATTTCTCACAATGAAGACTGATTTTTTTTTTTTTTAATACTTATTTATTTGGCTGCTTCAGGTCTTAGCTGCAGCATGCGGGATCTTTAGTTACAGCACGTGCTCTCTCAGTTGTGGCACATGAGATCTAATTCCCTGACCTGGGATCGAACCTGGGCCTCCTGCACTGAAAGTGTGGAGTCAGTCACTGAACCACCAGGGAAGTCCCTGAAGATTAATTTTTGAAGGGCAGCAGTTTCTGTGAACTGTCTCAAATAAGAAATTAACATAAATCTCTCTGAGTAAAATTATTCTTCATGGAGCTGAACTCCTAAAAGGGCCTTTTCAGTAAACTGCACAAAAATTCTGGTGCTTATGTGTATATTAATAATTATTCAGCAAAGCTGGAGAAGGCGGCTGAGATGTACATTCCACTCCCCCGGAGGCACACTGGGGAGTGAGTGTTGATTTTCTTTGCCCTGACCAAAAAGGCAGAAAGCAGTTTTAGACTGAGATAAGTAAATTAAAAGAAAATCCTGGTGTAGACGAGCCCTTGATGATTACAGGCTCGCCTCCGAAACTGGGATGGGAACAGCCACTAACTGAATGGAATTATGAGCACTGCACTTGAATCAACGTGAACGTGAACTAAATTGATAACAAGTATCTAAGAAAATTAAATTCCACAAGCATCTGCAAACACAGAGTTGCCCATGGCATCCAGCCTGGAAAGCTGGAGTGTTTTGCAAAACACATCTGAAAAATAGAGGAGAGGAAGCCTGTACCACTTGCTATTCAAACGCCTCCCTTTCCTTCAAAAATGAAATGCAATATTTCTGGTGTGCTTATGTTCAACAGACAGGAGTGCAGGCACTCGTAGAGAGAGAGACCCATGTTTCAGTGAATTTCAGAAGGACATAATCAACAATGATGTTAAAACAAAAACAAATACCGTTTAGAATATTTACCTTATGGAAACAGTGTAGATAAGGAATGTGATATTTAAAACCAAACTTTTACCCTTTTACCTCCATTAAAAAAAGAGAAAAAGGAAAAGCAAGACTCAACCTAAGAACTACATGAAGGATTTCTTCCTCTTCCCTCCCCATCCTGTCCATCAGAAACGGAAGAGAAAGTTACCAGGCAGATTTCAGGAGTCTGGAGTCTCAGTCTGGAGGTGGCTGGGAGCAGATGTGACAGAAGGACCTCTCTGGGTTCTGGGTGATGGCCAGGAGTGGCTTCAGACACCAGGGCCATCCTCAGGAACACTCAGGAGTGGGCAAGGAAAGCAGTGCCAGCCACTCCTCCAGGATATGCTAGAAATTTCCTCAGCACCTATCCCATCTAAGTGTTGTGGAGGCCCAAGCAAGGGGAGTCGGGGAAGAGTGGGACAGGGCGACATAAATGAATAAAGTGTGTTAACACAGAGCTAAGAAAGGACTGGCTTTCTGTGGTCCAGAGCAAAGGGGAATCTTCACTAACAAATGGCTCTAACCCAGAGGATGGAGAGGAGAGAAGAGGGGGATAAAAGGTGGAAACAAGCCCCTTTCACTCAGAACATACTGGCCTAAAAGGGGACATTTTCAGGGAAAACACAATGGATGGTGCATCACGAACAAGTGCCTGAAATATTCTGGCTTCAGGACACCTGACAGCATGTGTCATCCTGACACTTTCCCCTGGAATCGGGATGTTCTCCATCGGCGTTTACAGCATCATCAGCATGAGATCTGTGAACAGAAAGCTGCTCTGGGGCAGGAGCTGAATAGGTGAGTGAGAAAGGACAGGGTGGAGAGAAGAAAGGACATTCCCAGGCACTCTCCAGTTTAAAAGCAACCACGGTCCCTGGCATCTGCTCCAAGAACTCTGGAATCCGGAACACAGAGAAAATAATTCTTAATTCTTAATAATTCTCAGTTATTAGTTTTTATTGATTAAACTTGGTCTTTCCTTAAATATATTCTTCTATTTAGTTCTAATCTGAGAATGCTTCTCACCTTCAAACTGAATTTCTCTTAAAAACAACATGTGAGAAGCATGTTAAGATACATGCATCCCAGTTCACCAAGAGAACTGTGTACAATAGACAAGACATGGGAGCAACCTGTGGCTATCGACAGAGGGATGGACAAAGATGTGTTACATGTATATAATGGACGATTCCTCAGCCATAAAAAGAAATGAGATTGTGCCATTGGCAGCACATGGATGGACCTGGAGATTTTCTCAATCTGACTTCCTTCACTTAGTACAATAGACAAATACGATATGGCATTACTTATATGTTGAATCTAAAAGAATAATACAACAGAATCTATATACAAGTCGGAAACAGACTCACAGACATAGAAAACAAAATTTGGTTACCAAAGGGGAAGGAGGAGAATAAATTAGGAGTTTGGGATTAGCAGATACAAACTACTATATATAAAACAGATAGGCAATAAGGATTTACTGTGTAGCTCAGGGAACTCTATTTGATACCTTATAATAATCTATGGAAAAGAGTCTGAAAAAGAGATAGATACACAGATATAGATAACAATCACTTTGCTGTTCACCGAAACTCTGTAAATCAACTACATTTCTGTTTTAAAAAAAGAAAGAAAACACCTTACAGGATCAAACAGGCCCCACAGACATGTTCCTGGGGAATCTGTGAATTCTCTATGGTAGAGTTTAAACATTTTTATAGTTTTATTTTTGTGATAATCTTTAAAATGTTAAAGAAAGTGTATTCAGAGCACCTGCTCATCAAAAGCTTCAAAGTGCAGCATTCACATCTGAGTTCACGACCTAGTGGATTTCAAGCTGCGCTTCTTCGCCAGTTGCTTTAAGAGCTTGCCGAGAGCAATGGCATCAAAGCAAGCATGACACACCAGAGGACAGTCACATACACAGAGGCCAGTCCATACCTGCAGCAACTCCCATCTCACTCAGGGGAAAAGGCCCCCTCTCCTGCCGCCTCAGCCTCCCTCTCTGATCTCAGTGCCCACTTCTCCCCGTCCCTCCTTCCACTACAGCCATGCTGGCCATCTCCATAACAACAGGCCTCCTCATGCATGGGATTTTGCTCGATTCTTCCCTCTGCCCACAACACGCTTCTTTCATGACACCACATGGCTTATTCACCTCCAAAACTTTGCTCAGACATCCCCTCTGGTTCTACATAAAAGCATCACCCTCAGCCCCTCAGCACTTCCAAGCCTCTTTCCTCTGCTCAGTATTTTCTCTTTCCATAGGGAAAACATATGATCTTCTGGCTATCATATATCTTATCTCCTTATTAGGTTTATTGCTTACTGTCTGGAAGAGAGGTCCAGCCATATAGCCCTCCAAGCAAATGTGGCCCACCACTTCTGGTTTTAAATAAAGTTTTATTGGAACACAGCCACACCCACCTGTCCACAGGTCTAGCATCTGTGACTGCTTGAGGCCAAAATGACAGAAGTGGGTCATTTTGACAGAGATTGTAGGGCCCACAAAGATGAAAATGTCCACTCTCTATAGTCTGCCAATGCCCGGTTTAGGAGATAAAACTCTTAACTGAACAAGGAGATAAACAAGAAACTGACTTGTTTCTTCACTGATGTATCCCAAGTTTCCGTCACTAAATATCTATAGAGAGAATGAGAGAATGGTGTCTCCAAGGGCTTTGTTCTAGTGTTTGTTCTGTTTTGGGAGATTAAATAGTGTAAGGTGGGGGAAACTGAGTCACCCACCATGCATGGTATGTGGAACTCATGGCTCCGGGTGGTAACAGTGAGTGGCTTTCAGGTTTACACCGATTTAAAAAAACAACAGGGTGTTTATAAGAATTTTCTCCCCCACAAAACCAATACAGTACTGTAAAGTAAAATAAAGTAAAAATAAAAAAATAAAATAAAATAAAAGGGGTCTTTGTCCATTTCTTAAACTTGAGAAGTAGAGGGATAGAGAGTTTGATCTTCGAGCAAGTCAACAGAGTTTGTTCTTGGTGTCTATGACACTGGCGAAGCAATACCAACCGCCATGTGGTCTAGATTTTTAGGAGAGCCTTACTTCTCACTTGTCCCCTTGTTCCTGTAAGTTTAGCGGCATTTATAAGGATCGGTATCATAATATCTGGTTCACACAAATGTTCTCTAAGGGGGAAGAGAGGCTCCAGAAGAGAGATATCCTTGGTCTCAGTTTCATGACTGGAGGAGAGAAAGGGCAGGTGCCAAGGGATTCACATCTCTCCTACCTCTTGAATCTAAGAGAAGACCAGGAAAATACTTCAATTCCCTTTCTTCTGAAGGACTGAGGATACCTCTTCAAGTCTAACAGAATCAAGGAATTGTCCTGTTATGGGACGTGAAGACGCACCTACGCCAGTGTGTTCTTCTCCCACTCACCTGGGTTTCTACACTGCTATGCTGTGCTTAGTCACTCAGTCATGTCCGGGGCTTTGTGCAGCCCCATGGGCTGTATTCACCAGGCTCCTCTGTCCATGGAATTTTCCAGGCAAGAATACTGGAGTGCATTGCCATTTCCTTCTCCAGGGGATCTTCCCAACCCAGGGATCGAATGCAGGTCTCCCACACTGCAGACTCTTTGCCATCTGAGCCACCAGGGAAGCCCATGAATACTGAAGTGGGTAGCCAATCCCCTCTCCAAGGGATCTTCCTGACCCAGGAATCGAACCGGGGTATCCTGCATTGCAGGCAGATCCTTTACTAGCTGAGCTACCAGAGAAGCCCATTTCTAATACTATTCTCCAATAAAAGGAATTAGGAGGACTTCCCTGGTGGTTCAGTGGCTAAGACTCCACACTCTCAATGAAGGAGGCCCAGGTTCGATCCCTGGTCAGGGAACTTGACCCCACATTTTGCAACTAAGAGTTCACATGCTTCAATTAAAAAGATCCTGAATGCCGCAACCAACACCTGGCACATAAATATTGAAAAATAAACTTTTTTTTTTTAAGGAATTAGGACTCCTTAGAGAAATGGCTGGTTTGAGGATTAGGGCTGCTGCTTCTGCTAAGTCACTTCAGTCGTGTCCGACTCTGTGTGACTCCATAGACGGCAGCCCACCAGGGTCCCCCATCCCTGGGATTCTCCAGGTAAGAATACTGGAGTGGGTTGCCATTTCCTTCTCCAATGCATGAAAGAGGAGGATTAGGGCAGGAAACTAAAATACCTAACGAATGCCTTGATGACAGGAATATGTATTTTCCCATCATTTCTCTAGATATCTAGTCTGGTAAACCAGACAAAAAAAAAAAAAAAAGGAAATAAATGTGGATTGGAAAACATTGTTCCTATGAATCATGTGAATCTCGGGTCTACTTCTTAATTCTCTGTAGCCCTGTTGAGAGCCAGTTGGTGCCCATCCCCCCCACCCCACTCCCATCCATATTTTGAAGCCCAGCTCCCAACATGACTGTATTTGGAGACAGGGCCTTTAAAGGGGTAATGGCATCCCACTCCAGTACTCTTGCCTGGCAAATCCCACAGACGGAGGAGCCTGCTAGGTTGTAGTCCATGGGGTGGAGAAGAGTCGGACACGACTGAGCGACTTCACTTTCACTTTTCACTTTCATGCATTGGAGAAGGAAATGGCAACTCACTCCAGTGTTCTTGTCTGGAGAATCCCAGGGACAGGGTAGTCTGGTGGGCTGCTGTCTATAGGGTCGCACAGAATCGGACACAACTGAAATGACTTAGCAGCAGCAGCAGCAGCAGCAGCAGGAAACACAAAAAATGTGCCTGAAGCCTCCTGTAGCAGCCGGAAGGAAGGACATGCTCAAAACAAAACAACAAAAATCCCACCCACAAGACGAGGTGAGTCAAAGTGACTCAGAGGCCACATGAAGGAGCTCCTGATGGAGCAGGGGAAACAATCTGGGTGAGCAAATGAAGAGTCCTGGACAGTAACCCAAAGAAAAAATAGATGTCTGAGTCCACTCTGACTTACCTAATTGATTGAATAAATAAACAGGAAGAGAGACAATTCTCCCTTTCAGAAGAAATCCAAATGATTTATGTAGACTTTCCACCTTTAACAAAGCGGACCACAGCCCCCTCCTGATGCGAGGGCTAAGCATGGTGATGTCCTGCCAAAGAGGACGGTACCGAGATGGGGGGAGGGGCAACTCTGCGGAGGAGAATCCTGATGACACTGCCTGAGCCAGAGGACCAAGGTCAGTATCCACAGAGTCAAGTCATGGCAGTGGCCAGCCCTTCCTCTTGAACACGGTGTGATGAGAATGGCCTGTATGCTCTTCTCCAAAGCCACAATCCCAGTCTAACCATGAGAAAATCGCTGGACATACCCGCACTGAAGGACGGTTTACAAATCCCTCCCTCATCCTCCTCACCTGTCCAGGTCCCCAGAAACAAGGAGATTCTGAGAAACTGTCACAGCCGAGAAGAGTCTTAAGGAGACATGACAACTAAAGGTAATGATGTGTCCTGGATGGGATTGCAGGACAGAAAAAGGATATTTGAGTAGAACTAAGGAAACATGAATAAAGCATGGACTTAATAAATTATCTATACTGGTTGATCATTGTGACTAATGTATGACATTAACATATGATGTTAATCATAGGAGAACTTGGGTCCATGAGAACTCTGTGTACTACACAATCTTTCTGTAAATCTACAACTACTCTCAAATAAAAATCTTACATGAGTAAAATGGAGAGATGCAAAATTTTCTTTTCATTCAGCACCATTAGTGACAGACTGCAAACCTTATAGCTAGAACAACAACTGGGCCCAGGCAGAGGCTGGTCCTCCTATAGGAGGAGTGAATGACTGCTTCTCAGCACTTGGAGCCAATTCATTTCAACTGGTTTTTCCATCCTTCCACTGCTCTCACCCAACCTTTAGGAATTTAGGACAGCTTGATGATGACAGTCAGAAAGGCAGATGATGGATACACCAAAATGGACAACCACTCAGGGCTTATTTTCCCCAAGCTGGGGAATCACAGGTTTGGTTCACGACATTCAGTACAGACATCCGTATGCAGAATACAACTACTCTATGGTTCTGCCATCTTCCTTGCTAAACTTTTCTTTTCCACTGAATGGGGAAAAGATTTCTTAAACTTTGGGACCTAGAGAAAGCTGACCACAAACTGCAATATTCTCTCTGCTGCATCAGTCAGACTTGTGATAACCTCTGTAAGCTTCAGTTCTCTTGAGTGTAAAAATGGGAATGGTACCCAACCCACTTATCTTCCAGGGTTATTGTGAGGAAACGGAGGAACTACAGTTAAGTCCCCTACATACGAAGCTTCAAGTTGCGAACTTTCAAAGATGCAAATGTGCGTTTGCACGTCCAATCACATACTCACGTGTTTGGCATACACCGTCATGTGCATACATCCTCTACAAGTGGTTGTGTTTTTGCGTATTTTACTGTATAGTACTAAATAGAGTACAGTAGAGCAGTATCTTTAGTTTAAGCCCAGGATGTCCAGAAGCAAGTGTAAAAGCAGCAGTAATGTAACTAGTATCACTGTAGTTTTCAAGGTACTGTACTACAAGATTAAAAATGTTTTCTTAACAATTAACTTTTTGTTAATTTTTCTCCAGGAGTGTTTTATCTCTATACTGTATTAAGAATGTCCACTTATCTCCATTTTCATGAAAATGTGGGCATTCATATAAATGTACTGAATGGTTTTAAGAAAGCCATGGTAATGTTTTCTTACTCTATTCAACCAAAGAATTAATTATTTTTTTAAGTACAAATAAAAATGTTTATTTTTTGTGTTTTCTATTATTATTTGTGCAAAAAGTATTATAAACCTATTACAGCAGAGCACTATATAGCCAATTGTGTTAGTTGGGTGCTTGTGCTAAGTCGCTTCAGTTGTGTCTGACTCTGTGCGACCCTATGGACCATAGCCAGCCAGGCTCCTCTCTCCAGGGCATTCTCCAGGCAAGAATACTGGAGTGGGTTGCCATGCCTCCAGGGGATCTCTCTGACACAGGGATGGAACCCGAGTCTCTTATGCCTCCTGCGCTGGCAGGCAGGTTCTTTACTGCTAGCCCATCTGGGTGAGTTGGGTACCTAGGCTAACTTTGTTGGACTTACGAACAAACTGGACTTAGGAACCCGCTCTTGGAATGGAACTCCTTCATATGTAGGGGACTTACTGTATTGAGGTAAAGACAGCTGGAGTCTTATAAAGCACAAAATAAATGAAAACTTTCAATGGCAAGACTGGCAAAAATGATGACAAGAGCCACTCAGTTTTGGAAATCCAATTTCTAGTATCTGTGGTATGATAAACAGGATGCTATATTGCCTTAACTATATTTTATGGAGCTTATCCAGAAAGTGGGGCTTCCCTTGTGGCTCAGCTGGTAAAGAATCCACCTGCAATGCGGAAGACCTGGGTTCGACCCCTGGGTTGGGAAGATCCCCTGGGCTGAGAAGGGAAAGGCTACCCACTCCAGTATTCTGGCCTGGAGAATGCCATGGACTATACAGTTATGGGGTCACAAAGAGTCGTTCATGACTGAGCGACTTTCACTTCACTTCATCCAGAAAATACTGCTTGTTTATCAAGGGGTGTGCGAGGAGAGAGGCACCCCTGCCTCCCCCATTACTGGCTTCCTCATCACATTAACAAAAATGATCACAAACTAATTTAAGGTCCTGATATGTCACCAAATAAGATTCCGTCTCTGAAAATGCAAACCCTTGGAGGTTGCAGATTTCTGCCTCTGTTGTTCATCTTGATCCAACAGGCCAACCACGAGCATCACCCCAAAAGAAAATGGCTTTATCTAACACTTTCTCATGTGGCCACACATGTTAGGGTCCAACTCCCCAGTCTGGATTTTATTTTCAAGAAGCCAGCCCCTGTGAGGACCAAATTCCCTGAGCTCCTGCCTCCTGGCTTTAGACTTGCTCCTTTTCTTTGTCTCTCCCTAAATTAAAGCATTAGCCCTCGAGGAGAATGTCACTGTCCCTGTCACGCAGTGGCAGCCATCCTGTCTTGATGCCAATTACAGCAACAACTGCCCAAGGAAGCAGAGCTCACCCCCACCGAATAGAGAAATTAGCTTTCTCGACAACTCATCTATTCTGGCCTGGCCCTTCCTCGGAGGCTCTGACAAAGGTCCAGCTGAGAAGCCTCGTTTTTAAGTTCGATAATGTGCTAATTCACTTTTCCACTCTAAAAAGCAGAAAGCAGGATTTTAAAATTTCCATTTGCAGTGAATGCAGAGCTTTCTTCGCTTCTGTTCCATTACCGTTCTTGGTCACAGAGGGGCACTCCACGGCTGCTGCTGGACTCTAATTCAGAAATCAGTAGCATCCTCAGACACAGTAATGACTCATAAGACTGTCTCCCGTTTGACGTGATGGGTGTTCCTGTGTCTCTCTTGACAACTCTCTACGGCACAGAGGACCAGGCCACGCATATCAGGATGTCATGAATACACTCAATTTCAGACAGCCTTGCTAACCAGCAGTGCGTCCCCTGCCACACCTAAATTGGGAACAAAACCAGGCTATTTTCACACTAATGACAACACCAAACCAAAATCTAAATCAAAGTGAACGGCAAAGACTTTAATTCCATCTTTAGCTTCTGAGTCAAACTTCACGGCTAATTAACTACATATTCAGATGGTAGAGAATGCGCCTGCAATGTGGGAGATCTGGGTTAGAACCCTGGGTTGGGAAGATCCTTTAGAGTAGGTCATGGCAACCCACTCCAGTATTCTTGCCTGGAGAATCCCCATAGACAGAAGAGCCTGGTGGGCTATAGTCCATGGGGTCACAGAGTCGGACACGACTGAGTGACTAAGCATAGCACACATGCTTATTATACCAAGAACAGGAAGCTGCTTTTTCCCCAAAGAAATGAGAGCAGTCCAAATTTCTTCTAAATGCATACATGAATTGCTTGCTGAGTTAGAACCTTGGTCATTCTCTGGCAGTGTTCATGTTCACTTTAAAAATTTTCAAATATCCTAATTACACAGAGATTAAAGTTCTTGTGATGAAGAGTATATTTTGTGATTTTATAAACAAAGGGCTTTCCTGGGAAGATGGTCCCATTGTGACTGAGTGCCTGGGGTTATTCTCAAGATAAAAGGACTGGTTTAAAAGGGGAATCAAATTATAAATACTGAACTATTACCATTGATTTATTCATTCATTTTTAAATTTTTTAAAATTGGAATATAATTGTTTTATGATGTTGTGTTAGTTTCTGCTGTACAATGGAGCAGCCATATGTGTACATATATCCCCTTCCTCTTAAGACCTCTCACCCATCACCCCAACCGTCCCTTCCAGGTCATCACAGAGCACTGGTTGAGCTAAGCTTCCTGTGCGTTATAGCAGTTTCACACTGGTTGTCTATTTTACGCCTGGTGGTGTGTATATGCTGAGCCCAGTCTCCCAGTTTCTCCCCTCCTCCCATTTTCCCCATGCCCACATGTCCATTCTCTATATCTGCATCTCTATTCCTGCCTTGGAAATAGGTTCATCTGTACCATTTTTCCAGATTACACACATATATTTTATTCCATACATATGACATTTGTTTTCCTCGTTCTCACTTACTTCATTCTGTATGACAGACTCTTGGTCCATCCACATCTCTACAAATGACCCTGCTCTGTTAATTTTTTATGGCTGAGCAGTTAACTTCAGTCACTCAGTCATGTCCAACTCTTTGTGACCCCATGGACTGCAGCACATAAGGCTTCCCTCTCCATCACCAACTCCCAGAGCTTGCTCAAACTCATGTCCATTGAGTCAGTGATGCCATCAAACCATCTCATCCTCTGTGGTCCCCTTCTCCTCCTGCCCTCAATCCTTCCCAGCATGAGGGTCTTTTCTAATGAGTCAGCTCTTTGAATTAGGTAGCCAATCTGTTGGAACTTCAACTTCAGCATCAGTCCTTCCAATGAATATTCAGGACTGATTTCCTTTATGACTGACTGGTTTGATTTCCCTGCAAGAAACTTTCAAGGGACTCTCAAGAGTCTCCTCCAACATCATAGTTCAAAAGCATCAATTCTTTGGTGCTCAGCCTTCTTTAAGGTTCTCACATGCATACATGACTACTGGAAATATCATAGCCTTGTCTAGACAGACCTTTGTTGGCAAAGTAATGTCGCTGCTTTTTAATATGCTGTTTAGGTTGGTCATAGCTTTTCTTCCAAGAAACAAGCATCTTTTAGTTTAATGGCTGCAGTCACCATTCATAGTGATTTTGGAGCCCAAGAAAATAAAGTCTGTTACTGTTTCCGTTGTTTCCCCATCTATTTGCCATGAAGTGATGAGACCAGATGCCATGATCTTTGTTTTTTTAATGTTGAGTTTTAAGCCAGCTTTTTCACTTTCCTCTTTCACTTTCATCAAGAGGCTCTTTAGTTCTTCTTCACTTTCTGCCATAAGGGTGGTGTCATCTGCATATCTGAGGTTATTGATATTTCTCCTGGCAATCTTGATTCCAGCTTGTGCTTCATCCAGCCTGGCATTTCGAATGATGTACTCTGCATATAATTTAAATAAGCAGGATGACAATATATAGCCTTGACGTACTCCTTTCCCAATTTGGAACCAGTCTGTTGTTTCATGTCCGGTTCTAACTGTGGGTTCGTGACCTACATACAGGTTTCTCAGGAGGCAGGTTAAGGTGGTCCGGTATTCCCACCTCTTTAAGAATTTTCCATAATTTGTTGTGATCCACACAGTCGAAGGCCTTAGGTTAGTCAATGAAGCAACAGTAGTTGTTTTTCTGGAATTCTCTTGCTTTTTCTGTGATCCAAGGGATGTTGGCAATTTGATCTCTGGTTCCTCTGCCTTTTCTAAATCCATTATATATATCCATGTACCATATATTCTTTCTCCATTCATCTGTCGTTGGACATTTAGGTGGTTTCCATGTACTGGCTATTGTAAATAGTGCTGCAATGATCTTCTGAGTTTGGAATGGGGATACTGTGAGGAACACAGAAAGACATGTGTTTTCATGGATTTTAAAGTCTAGAAAGGAAATGTATGCAAATGCAAATGCTGTGAGGCAGGACAAACATACACAGAGGTGTGAATGAGCATGGGAAGGGAGCACATGGCATACAGGCACCTGCCTGAAAGGGGCAGCCTCCAAGATGGGCAGTGGGGGACTGAGTCTCAGTAGGCAGGAAAGAGATGGCACTGTGGCAGCCAGGGCAGGGCAGGCACTGCAGACAAGCAGCAGAGGGATACAGGGTGACAAGTCTTGAAATCCTTCAAAAAGAAGGCCGAGGAGAGGAAGAGTGTCCAGAATCTCTGCCATGAATGGGCATCCAGAATTGGTGCTAAGCCCCTATAGCACTGTTCACAATAGCCAAGGCATGGAAACAACCTAAATGTCCAATGACAGAAGAATGGATACAGGAAATGTGGAGCATATCCAATGGAGTACCACTCAGCCACTAAAGAGAAGGAAATAATGCTGTTTGCAACAACGTGGATGCAACCAGACATTACCATACTAAGTACAGTCAGTCAGTCGTGTCCAGCTCTTTGTGACCCCGTGGACTGTAGCCCGCCAGGCTCCTCCATCCATGGGATTTTCCAGGCAAGAATACTGGAGTGGGTTGCCATTTCTTGCTCCAGGGGATCTTCCTGACCCAGGGATCGAACCCAGGTCTCCCGCATTGCAGGCAAACTCTTTACCATCTGCGCCTCCAGGGAAGATGTTAAAGTAAGTCAGACAGACAGACAATTACTATATGATATCACTTATATGTGGAATCTAAAATAGGACACAAATGAACCAATTTATGAAACAGAAACAGAATCACAGACGTAGAGAACTGGCTGGTAGCTGCCAACGGGGAAGGATGGATTGGGAGTCTGGGCTTAGCAGATGAAAACTATAATACATAGAATGGATACAAGGTCCTACTGTAAACACAGCACAGGGAACTATAGTCAATATCCTGTGACAACCCATAATGGAAAAGAATGTAAAGAAAGAAGAAGGTACTTATATGTATAGCTGAATCATTTTGCTATACAGCAATGACAATATTCAATATCCTGGATAAACCATAATTATATACAGAATATAAAGAGAAAAGAATATATATATATGTATATATATATAGCTGAATCACTTTGCTGTACAGCAATAATTAATTGCTCATAGTCATAAATTGATTTTACTTCAATAAAAATAAATAAATAAGAATTGGTGCTAAAATAACCTGGGATACACACTCTAAGCCAGAGGGTACACAGGATACAGAGTGGAAAAACTGAGATCACCCCAACTTGTGTGGGAACACAGCTCAGATCAATGGGGGTGCCACGGCTCACATCCACCCCATCTGTCTTCCCTCACCAGACCTGAGGACAGGAACCAAAAGTCACATCCAAATCTCTGGTAAGATTATAATGTAATAACAAGAAGATAAACAGCTGCCATCTTCAATAGACACCAGGCTAAAAGAATGTGCCCCTAAAATAATCCTAGAAAGCAGGCATCAGAGATACCATTTTACAGATGAAGAAAACCTCTGGCACCCATAGACTGACACTTGCTAATTATCTGGCAAACTCCTCGTCATTATTCATTCAAAATGATCACTGAAGGACACACTGACAAAAAACACTGTCTTTTTCACTATCAGCAGATATTAGACTTTAAATTTTCATTTATCTTTTTTTCCAATTCTACTGAGCTTTAACTACAAGCAAAAATTGTTTACGTTTAAGCGTAGAATGTGATTTTTTTTCAGTTCAGTTCAGTCACTCAGTCATGTCCTACTCTTAGCAACTCCATGGACTACAGCACACCAGGTTTCCCTCTCCATCACCAAATCCTTGAGCTTCTGAAACTCATGTCCATCAAGTAGGTGATGCCATCCAACCATCTCATCCTCTGTCATCTCCAGCTCCTCCTGTCTTCAATCTTTCCCAGCATCAGGGTCTTTCCAAATGAGTCAGCTCTTTGCATCAGGTAGCCAAAGTACTGGATTTTCAGCTTCAGCATCAGTCCTTCCAATGAATATTCAGGATTAATTTCCTGTGGGACTGACCAGTTTGATTTCCTTGCAGTCTAAGGGACTCTCAAGAGTCTTCTCCAACATCACAGTTCAAAAGCATCAGTTCTTCGGTGCTCACTTCTCTTTATGGTCCAATCTCACATCCAGACATGACTACTGGAAAAACCATAGCTTTACCTAGACGGACTTTTGCTGGCAAAGTAATGTCTCTGCTTTTTAATATGCTGTCTAGGTTGGTCATAGCTTTTCTTCCAAGGAGCAAGCTTCTTTTAATTTCATGGTTTCAGTCACCATCCACAGTGATTTTGAAGCCTAAGAAGATAAAGTCTGTCACTTTTCCATTGTTTCCCCATCGATTTGCCATGAAGTGATGGGACCAGATGCCATGATCTTAGTTTTTTGAATGTTGAGTTTTAAGCCAGCTTCTTCCTTCTCATCTTTCACTTTCATCAAGAGGCTCTTTAGTTTTTCTTCACTTTCTGCCATAAGGGTGGTATCATCTGCATATTTGAGGTTATTGATATTTCTCCTGGCAATCTTGATTCCAGCTTTTGCTTCATTCAGCCCAGCATTTCACATGATAAATAAGCAGGGTGATATATATATATATATATATATAGCCTTAATGTACTCCTTTCCCAATTTGGAACCAGTCCTTTGTTCCATGTCCAGTTCTAACTGTTGCTTCTTGACTTGCATATAGCTTTCTCAAGAGGCAGGAAGGTGGTCTGGTATTCCCATTTCTTTAAGAATTTCCCACAATTTATGGTGATCCACACAGTCAAAGACTTTAGCATAATCAATGAAACAGAAGTAGATGTAATTCTCTTGCTTTTTCTGTGATCAAACAGATGCTGGCAATTAGATCTCTGAGTCTCATGCCTTTTCTAAATTCAGCTTGAAGATTTGGAAGTTCTCGGTTCACATCCTGTTGAAGCCTCATTTGGAGAAATTTGAGTATCACTTTGCTAGCGTGTGAGATGAGTACAACTGTGTGTTAGTTTGAACATCCTTTGGCATTGCCTTTGTTTGGGATGGGAATGAAAACTGACCTTTTCCAGTCCTGTGGCCTCTGCTGAGTTTTCCAAATTTGCTGGCATATTGAGTGAAGCACTTTCACAGCATCATCTTTTAGGTTTTGAAATAACTCAGCTGGAATTCCATTACCTCTACTAGTTTTGTTTGTAGTGATGTTTTCTAAGACCCACTTGACTTCACATTCCAGGATGTCTGGCTCTAGGAGAGTTATCACACACCATAGTGGTTACCAAGCCAGGCTTCAACAATACATGAACCGTGAACTTCCAGATGCTCAAGCTGGTTTTACAAAATGCAGAAGAACCAGAGAACAAATTGGCAACATCTGCTAGATCATCGAAAAAGCAAGAATGTTCCAGAAAAACGTCTATTTCTGCTTTATTGACTATGCCAAAGCCTTTGACTGTGTGGATCACCATAAACTGTGGAAAATTCTGAAAGAGATGGGAATACCAGACCACCTGACCTGCCTCTTGAGAAATCTGTATGCAGGTCACGAACCAACAGTTAAACCGGACATGAAACAACAGACTGGTTCCAAATTGGGAAAGGAGTACGTCAAGGCTATATATTGTCATCCTGCTTATTTAAATTATATGCAGAATACATTATTCGAAATGCCAGGCTGGATGAAGCACAAGCTGGAATCAAGATTGCCAGGAGAAATATCAATAACCTCAAATATGCAGATGACACCACCCTTATGGCAGAAAGTGAAAAAGAACTAAAGAGCCTCTTGATGAAAGTGAAAGTGGAGAGTGAAAAAGTTGGCTTAAAGCTCAACATTCAGAAAACGAAGATCATGGCATCTGGTCCCATCACTTCATGGCAAAGAGATGAGGAAACAGTGGAAATGGTGGCAGATTTTATTTTTGGGGGCTCCAAAATCACTGCAGATGGTGATTGCAGCCATGAAATTAAAAGAAGCTTGCTCCTTGGAAGAAAAGCTATGTCAGACAGCATATTCAAAAGCAGAGACATTACTTTGCCAACAAAGGTCCATCTAGTCAAGGCTATGGTTTTCTCCACTAGGCACGTATGGATGTGAGGTTTGGACTATAAAGAAAGCTGAGCACTGAAGAACTGATGCTTTTGAACGGTGGTGCTGGAGAAGACTCTAATACTGCAAGGAGACCCAACCAGTCCATCCTAAAGGAAATCAATCCTGAGTGTTCATTGGAAAGACTCATGTTGAAGCTGAAACTCCAATACTTTGGCCACCTGATGCAAACAACTGATTCATTAGAGAAGACCCTGATGCTAGGAAAGATTTAAGGTGGGAGGAGAAGGGGACAACAGAGGATGAGATGATTGGATGGCATCACCGACTCAATGGACGTGGGTTTGAGTAAACTGTGGAAATTGGTGATGGACTGGGAGGCCTGGCATGCTGCAGTCCATGGGGTTGCAAAGAGTTGGACNCCTGATGTTCAAGCTGGTTTTAGAAAAGGCAGAGGAAGCAGAGATCAAATTGCCAACATTCGTTGGATCATGGAAAAAGCAAGAGAGTTCCAGAAAAACATCTATTTCTGCTTTATTGACTATGCCAAAGCTTGACTGTGTGGATCACAATAAACTGTGGAAAATTCTGAAAGAGATGGGAATACCAGACCACCTGACCTGCCTCTTGAGAAATCTGTATGCAGGTCACGAACCAACAGTTAAACCGGACATGAAACAACAGACTGGTTCCAAATTGGGAAAGGAGTACGTCAAGGCTATATATTGTCATCCTGCTTATTTAAATTATATGCAGAATACATTATTCGAAATGCCAGGCTGGATGAAGCACAAGCTGGAATCAAGATTGCCAGGAGAAATATCAATAACCTCAAATATGCAGATGACACCACCCTTATGGCAGAAAGTGAAAAAGAACTAAAGAGCCTCTTGATGAAAGTGAAAGTGGAGAGTGAAAAAGTTGGCTTAAAGCTCAACATTCAGAAAACGAAGATCATGGCATCTGGTCCCATCACTTCATGGCAAAGAGATGAGGAAACAGTGGAAATGGTGGCAGATTTTATTTTTGGGGGCTCCAAAATCACTGCAGATGGTGATTGCAGCCATGAAATTAAAAGAAGCTTGCTCCTTAGAAGAAAAGCTATGTCAGACAGCATATTCAAAAGCAGAGACATTACTTTGCCAACAAAGGTCCATCTAGTCAAGGCTATGGTTTTCTCCACTAGGCACGTATGGATGTGAGGTTTGGACTATAAAGAAAGCTGAGCACTGAAGAACTGATGCTTTTGAACGGTGGTGCTGGAGAAGACTCTAATACTGCAAGGAGACCCAACCAGTCCATCCTAAAGGAAATCAATCCTGAGTGTTCATTGGAAAGACTCATGTTGAAGCTGAAACTCCAATACTTTGGCCACCTGATGCAAACAACTGATTCATTAGAGAAGACCCTGATGCTAGGAAAGATTTAAGGTGGGAGGAGAAGGGGACAACAGAGGATGAGATGATTGGATGGCATCACCGACTCAATGGACGTGGGTTTGAGTAAACTGTGGAAATTGGTGATGGACTGGGAGGCCTGGCATGCTGCAGTCCATGGGGTTGCAAAGAGTTGGACAAGACTGAGTGACTGAACTGAACTGAACTGATCATGGTTACCTGGGTCATTAAGGTCTTTTTTGTATAGTTTTTCTGTGTATCCTTGCCACTTCTTCTTAATATCTTCTGCTTCTGTTACGTCCATACCATTTCTGTCCTTTATTATGCCCATCTTTGCAAGAAATGTTCCCTTAGTACCTCTGATTTTCTTGAAGAGATCTCTAGTCTTTCCCATTCTATTGTTTTCTTCTTCTTTGCATTGATCGTTGAGGAAGGCTTTCTTATCTCTCCTTGCTATTCTTTGGAACTCTGCGTTCAGATGCTTATATCTTTCCTTTTCTCCTTTGCTTTTCACTTCTCTTCTTTTCTCAGCTATTTGTAAGGCCTTCTTAGACAACCATTTTGCCTTTTTGCATTTCTCTTTCTTGGGGATGGTTTTGATCACTGGCTCCTGTACAGCGTCATGAATCTTAATCCATAGTTATTCAGGCACTCTATTAGATCTAATCTCTTGAATCTGTTTGTCATTTCCACTGTATAATTGCAAAGGATTTGATTTAGGTCATACCTGAATGATCTAGTGGTTTTCCCTACTTTTTTCAATTTACGTCTGAATTTTGCAATAAGGAGTGCATGCTCTGAGCCACAGTCAGCTCCCAGTCTGTTTTTGCTGACTGTGTAGAGCTTCTCCATCTTTGGTTGCAAAGAATATAATCAACCTGATTTCGGTATTGACCATCTGCTGATGTTCACGTGTAGAGTCCTCTCTTGTGTTGTGGGAAGAGAGTGTTTGCAATGACCAGTGCGTTCTGTTGGCAAAACTCTGTTAGCTTTTTCCCTGCTTCATTTTGTATTCCAAGGTCAAACAGAAACATGCCTGTGACTCCAGGTACCTCTTGATTTCCTACTTTTGCATTCCAGTTCTATATGATGAAAAGGACATCTCTTTTTTTGGTATTAGTTTTAGAAGGTCTTGTAGGTACTCATAGAACTTTTCAACTTCAGCTTTCAGCATTAGTGGTTGGGGCATAGACCTGGATTACTGTGATATTGAATGGTTTGCCATGGAAATGAATAGAGTACATTCTGTCGCCCAAGTATGGCCTTTCGGACCCTTTTGTTGACTATGAGGGTTACTCTTTTTCTTCTAAGGGATTCTTGTCCAAAGTAGTAGATGTAATGGAATTAAATTTGCCAATTCCGGTCCATTGGTTCACTGATTCCTAAAATGTCAGTATTCACTCTTGCCATCTCCTGTTTGACCATTTCTAATTTACCTTGATTCATGGACCTAACATTACAGGTTCTGATATGCAATATTGTTTTTTACATCAATGGACTTTACTTCCATCACAAGTCATACCCACAGCTGAGTGCTATTTTTGCTTTGGCTCCATCTCTTCATTCTTTCTGGAGTTATTTATCCACTCTTCTCCAGTAGCATATTGGGTCCCTACCAGCCTGGGGAGTTAATCAGTGATGTTATATGTGTACATGATGAAATGAATAAGCCGCTCAGTTGTGTCCAACTCTTTGTGACCCTGTGGACTATACAGTCCATGGAACTCTCCAGGCCAGAATACTGGAGTGGGTAGCCTTTCCATTTCCAGGGGATCTTCCCAACCCAGGGATCGAACTCAAGCCTCCTGCATTGCAGGCAGATTCTTTACCAGCTGAGCCACAAGAGAAGCCCCACAATCAAATTAATAACATTTTATCACCTCATACAGTGACCATTGTGTGTGTGTTGAGGACACTTAAGATCTACCTGTTAGCAAATTTCAAGAATCCAATATTGTACTATTAACTATAGTCATCATGTTGTATATCAGATCTGCAGAACTTAACTTGCAGAACCGAAACTTCCTCCCTCTGACCAATATAACCCTATTTCCCATACCACCCTGCCCCCTCCCCTGACAACAACCATTCTACTCTCCGCTTTTCCAAGTTTAGCTTTTTTTAAAAAAATATTTTTGGCCACACTGCACAGAATGTGGGATTTTAGTTCCTTGATCTGTAATCAAACCCACATCTCCTGAACTGAAAGTGCAGAGTCTTAACCAATTGACCACCAGAGATATTCTAGGTTTTTAAGATTCTACATATAAGCAATACCAAGCAATATTTGTCTTCTGTGATTAGACGTTTCTTTAAATCCTGCTTCTAAAACTATCCAATACTATAGCCACTAGACTTTTGTGGCTATTTAATTAAAATGAAATTAAATTTAAAATTCAGTTTCTCAAAAACTAGCCCATTTTTCAAGTGTCAGTAATCACATATGACCAGTGACTACTGAGCTGGGCAGTACAGATATAAAACCCTTTCATTACTCCAAAAAGTTCTATTAGGCAACAGTTCTCTATAACCTCAAAGGATTTTCTGGGAGAAATACTTTCCCAGGTAGAAAGTCACTACTAGTCAGGCAGACCACCTTCTCTGAAGAGCCCTCCACATTCTCCCCCGGTGACATTACAGAATTTCAACAAGTGACTGTTTCACACCTATTCTCCATCGGGTATTATATTCATTAAATGTGGGGAACAGAGACCAAAGTCAAACATGATTTCTGCTCTGAAAGAGTTTACAGCCTAGTAGAGGAAGAAGAGCTATATGAATTATAATTAAATGTTGTCACAGTTGCAACATATATGACAAACAATTTGGTAACTGAAATATACAAGGCATGGAAACCACCTCCACTGGAGAATGACTGAATTGTGGCATATTCATAGCAAAGAATACCATAGGAGCAGTTTACATGAGTGGACCAATATTATATATGTCAACATGGGTAGATCATACAATCAAAACATGGAGGAGAAAAATGGAATTGTAGAACAATGTTTCTACTATGATATTAAAGTTAATAGCAAAATTTATAAAAATTTAAAATTAAATTTTAATAAAATATAATATGAAAAATAATTTAAATAAATTTAATCAAATAAATAAATAAAATATAAAGACACAGAAAAGTAACATATGATGTTTGTGGATATATTTATCTACCCAAATGTGCTAAGTTGCTTCATTCGTGTCCAACTCTTTGCAACCCTATGGATTATAGCCCAACAAGCTCCTCTGTCCATGGGATTCTCCAGGCAAGAATACTGGAGTGGGTTGCCATGCCCTCCTCCAGGGGATCTTCCCAATCCAGGGGTCGAACCCATGTCTCTTACACCTACCTGCATTGGCAGGCAGGTCCTATACCACTGGTGCCACCTGGGAAGCCCTTAATGTCTTAGGTTTTCATTAAAGATAGACTTGAAGCAAATATGAACACATGAGCAGCTGTGCATTCCAACTGAGAGTATGATATTTCACAAAATCAAAGAAGGAAGTCAAGGAGCAGAGAAAAAAAAGGAGAAGAAAAGAATCAGTGTTTCGGTGGAGGAGGGACGGAGCACGCGCAGAACAGAAAGGCGCAGAGGTTCACTATGAGGACAGGTGGATGCAGAGAGGCTGGAAGAGGGAGTGACACAAGGGATGCAACACAAAAGACAAGTCACATGGTAACAAACACCAGGACAACGACGAGGAGCAGGATGCAGCAATGGTGTCTTGGGAAACCCCAAAGCTGTTTGGTCTGGCTGGAAGCAAAGCCAAGAGGGAGAGCTGGTGACAGACACTGCAGAGGCTGTTAGCAGCTGGATCACTGAAAGACGGAAAGACTTGACTGCGGATCCAGTCCCTTCCCCTGTGGGCAGCAGGAAGATACGGAAGCATCGGGGGCGGTAGGATGGCAGAACCATGAAACTAAAGACTGTCTGCTGAAGGTCTTTCAAGAAAGACTGTTAAGAAAGAGCCCCTCCCTGCTCTTCTGAGTCACATGACAGAATCTAGCCACTTGGAGAGTCAGAAAGACTGAAGCAGACAGGCAAGAAGGGCAAAGCCCCACAGCACTGGAGGATGTGCCCAGCGCATTCTTTGAGGTTCCTCTCAAATGTCACTGCCAAGCTGGCCCTGATCGAATGGCCAGACAGCTAGGCCAGGCATGACTGCTCAGTTCCAAATTTCCCCTTCCTCTGCTCCATGACGATGGGCGGAATGGATTCATTTAACTATCTGTCTGCTGCGGTGAGCACAAGATGAAGCTTCCTCAGTGGAGGATGCTAAGACTTCTCTGTCTGAGCCCAGGGCTGCCCCTTCAGCCGGCAATGTGACCATGAGGACTCGGAGGGCTGAGGTGCTCTGTTCCAGGCACACCCCAGAACTCGAGGTCCCCCCTGCAACCTCTCAGCACTGGCTCACCTGGGGACCTCTTCTGCACGGACCTCTCAGCTTAGACTCACCTGCACCAGAGCCCTGACTCCCTATACCCACCTGCCCCCATTCAGGAGGTCAGTCTCCTGTGGCCCTGTCCACTCAGACACTGGGGGCCCCACGCCTTCCACTAACCCTCATGCCCTCACTCCTGTGCACACCATGCAAGCTCCATGTGCCTGTGCCCTGGAGAGCTGCTTTTTGCAAAACACCTCTAGCCCTGGCAATGCTCCCAAACCTTCTCCAGTGAGGTGAGCCCCCTGGCCTCAGAGAGGGGGCTCCATCCAAGTTTGTCCTTTCCTGGGTAGTCTCCCTCAGCCCTGAGGTACCCTGTAGATCTCTCTTACACCTTCTTGTTACACTGTCAACTCAGCTTAAAAACTGATTACGTTAAACTCCCTGCTGAAATCACTTTGTGGTTTCCATCTCCTGATTGGACCAGACTGATACAGTATCTTTTAAACTGTATTTACTCACAATTGCTCTTTTGATGCCATCTGTCTGTCCACTAGGCTATGCGTTCCCCAAAGGCAAGGGTCATCTTTTATTACAGAAACAAAAAAAAGGGTAGTGGGGGGAGGCGGTCCCACATATCAAAAGAGGCACTGAAGGGACACAAGCTTTGGCAAAATGCATACCTGTGCAGCAGTCAGGAGAGAGGGTAGCAACACATTCATTTAGCCTGGGAGGAATTCATCTTCCTTTGCTGTTTTCTTACTGACGCAGTGAGCCTCAATCAGCACTTCGTTCATAGGAAAGGCTTAATAGAGCTTTGCTGCAAACAGACAGCTTTATATAGGATGGAATCGTGTCCTTCCCCAGTAGCTAAAGTGGAGAGTGATGAAAAACATGCCCTGGTTCTGTATATGAAGTTTGAGGGCTTCCCGAGGAACAGACATCCCTGAGAAACTACGTAACTGAACATAAGTGTGAGTCTTGCTCTTTGGATGCCTAACATTTACAAGCTGTATTGTGAGTTCACGTTTTAAAACATATAGCCTTTACACTTCACTGAACAAAATCCTGTAGCCCCCCAAAATTCGGAATAATCATGACCCAGAGGAGCAGAACCACACCCATAAAGGCAGGAGAGCTTAGACATGTGAGCCTGGATGGCAGGGTCACCCCAGATGAAGTCACATCTCATTCTACCCATTAACCAAGTTTTGGCAAGCTTCTTAACAAAGTCAAGCTTCCATTTGCTCACCTTATTAAAGGAGTATAGGATTACCTGCCTGCTGTTAGTATCAAATGAGAGGATGCAGAGAAGTCCCGCTCAGCAAGGGGTCCCAGTAATGGTGAATCTGAATTAATCACTGTAGAAAGGGGTGTCCTCAGCCACCCTGAAAGTGGATGAACACAGTTCAGGGCACTGAGATGTTCACCTCACCTCACGAGCCAACAAATTCCTGTGGCAGCACATGCCAGAGAGGGAACGTGTTGATAAGTAGTGTGAGTGCCCCAGGGAGCCCACTGATTCCTCATCCCCGCAGAGGAGCTGTCTTAGCTGTTTCTCAGCTGAAATATCATTCCAAATGCACACTTGATCTGAGCATTAGAACAGCATGTGTAACACTAATAAAATGTTCCATCTGTTCAAAGATGACAATAAAATGCCCGCAGGTGAAGACAACGCAATTCTAGTTAGCTAAAACTCTGTACAGGCCAGAATAGAGTCCAGATAAGGAAAACTTCGTTCACCTTCCTCTTCTCTCAAGCTGTGCTATTCCTAACATGCCCAAAAAGACTCGCTAGAAAAATGTGCAATGATGGGGCTTTCCCAAGAGGCTGCAGATGTTGGATGTAAGCAGAGGCAAGGTCTCACCTGCCAGCAGTAATTCCTGCATCCTAGCCCCGCTTCCTTGCAAGGGGAGGGATGTGGTCACAGATGAGGCCCCTCCTCTCACTTCTGGACTCTGAGGCTGGCAAGCGTGTGAGCAATGGCATGATCAGCTGCTTCCAGGTATACATATGCTACTTACAAGGGCTCAGTAGGGGGCCTTTACCTTCCTCTTTCTTCTGGTGTTAGAACCCTGAGACTTGTCTAAAAACAGCCTCCATTGTCAGGGCATCAAAACGTATTTAAAAGCGACTCAGATGATGACTGACTGGCTGGCTTTATCAGAGATCAAAGTAGTTTCCTCTTCAAAGATCAGCAGTCAGTCTTCACACAAGCGGAGGGTCAGGGCATTTCATCTCAAATAAATGGCACTCATGTATACGCAGGCTGCTGCTACAGCCAGGCACAGCTGCATCCTTCTTATCAGGGGCTCCGGGTTCCTATTCCCACAGCTTTCAATCCTGCTGTTACTCACTGCCTGACTCTCCCTCCTTCTCTTTCTCATCAAATCATCCTCTACTATCACTCAGAAATACTAGTTGCAGATCCTTACTACACTAACCTTTGCATCTGGCTCTATCCTGTAGAGAAAAAAAAATATGTGTATGAAATGTTTTAATATATTTTTAGTATTGAGTTCTAGACTATTTTTATTCCACATCATCCATGAGTGATGATGACAGTGATGACGACAATGATAATGATGGTGATGATGAAAATAATGATAGTGGTGATGATGATGGTGGTGATAATGATGGTGATGGTGAAAATGCCTAATATTTACTGGATATTTACTGTATGGTTGCCACTGTGCTATGCATATTAGCTTGCTTCATTAATCCTCCCAATGACTCTATGAGGTAGACCGCTCTATTCTTACAAATGTGACACCTGAGGTTTGTGGAAACTGAGAAATCCGCACAAGAGCACACAATTAGAAACTGGAAAGTTCAGGGACCCAGACCAACGTGAGCTGTCTGCAGAGCCTGCATACTTCCTGTTAGTTCTGACATACTTTTATACTGGGAGGACTTTTTTCCAGAGCTAGAAGCTGAGAAATCACCTCTTTGAAAATCTTCCAGTTTAGAAATAAAGAAGTTCTAAAGTCACATGGGAGTTAATGGTTGAGCCTGGACTACAATCCAGTCACTTGGTTCCCATGGGATACTTTAAAATTTACACTGGAAAGCCTCCCCAGTCGTAATACTTGCCTGCATCACAGAAAGAGGAGAAAGAAGGCTGAAGAAGCCTGATGAATTCCCCCGGGACAGCGCAGGCTCTTCAAATGCAAGCCAAGAAGGAGTAAGGCAGATTGCTTCTGTCTGGATCACAACTTAACCAATGCCAAGTGATCTCAGAAGATGGGCCATGGGCCCACTAGGAATAACTAATACATACCACATTCTGCTATGTTTATAGAGATGCTGAATAGTATTGTAGTTAAGAGTTTACACTTCAGAGTTACATCAACCTAAATATAAATTCTTTCTGCTTCTGATGTCTGCCACCTTTGATAACCTTCCTCATCCTCAGTTTTCTCATCTGTGACATGTGGATCCTAAGAATACATGCATCAAAATACTCTCATGAAGTTTCAAAGGTCAGGGACTTTGGCACCAGGCCTGGTCCATAGTGGTTGGGGTGTTCAATTGCTAAGTCATGTCCACCTCTTTGTGATCCCATGGACTGTAGCACACCAGGCTTCCCTGTCCTTCACTATCTCCCAGAGTTTGCTCAGATTCATGTTCACTGAGTTGGTGATACTATCTGTCTCATCCTCTGCCACCCCCTTCTCCTTTTGCCTTCAATCTTTCCCAGCATCAGGGTCCTTTCCCGTGATTTGGCTCTTCACACCCAGTGGCCAAAGTATTGGTCCCTAGTGAGGCCTAAGTTCATCTATTATCATTATGAACAGTGTTACTACTAACTTCTCCACTGACCTGTTTCTGCATGGTGCTGTGGACAGGTGGCTGATACCGTGGCAAGTCAAACCACTGAAAGGAGCAAATGTTTTCCATCTATCAGGGATGTGGCCTTTTACCACTTCTCCAAATTCATGGTGACAGTTAAATACCCTCCTCCCACAGCCACAGAGAAGTCCAATTACTTTGTATTTGTCACTCTGGTAACCAGGCAACTGACAGTCTTTTCACACAATGAAAATGCTCCAAATGCTTCACTCTGATTCATTTCAGCAGGCAGCCGGTTGGGCAGCTGAGTCATCTGTACTTCCTGAGAGGTACAATTAGGGGCCACAGTTTTCCGCAGAACCACTCATCATTCCCCAGGTATCAGCTAAGCTGAGAACAGAGGCAGAATCCCCAGTGCACACGACTCCACACAGATTTGAGGCCCAGGAGCAGAGCTTTTCAGGAGCTGGTGTGTTTTTGAGAATGAACACTGGATCAGATTTCAAAAGACTGGCTCTGGTTTCGACTCTACCCCGCACTGAGCCACGTGATCCTAGATGAGTCATTTAGTGGCCTGGGTTTTTGTTTCCTTACTTGTGAAGTGAAGGTATTAAAGCAGAGAACCTTTCAAAGAGCTTCTTGTTGTCATTAGCTGGTTGCTAAGTCATGTCTGACTCTTCTGTGACCTCATGGACTGTAGCCAGCCACACTACTCTCGACTTTCCAGGCAAAAATACTGAAGAGGGTTGCCATTTCCTCCTCCAGAGGATCTTTCTGGCCCAGGGATCAAACTCAGGTCTCCTACACTTCAGGCAGATTCTTTACCACTGAGCCATCTGGAAAGCCCTCCCTCTTAGCCCGCAATCTCTATGATTAAATAAGAATAGCGACTTGCAGGGGGAAAATCCATACCCTGACAAAGGATGCCTTTCAGATTTAAGAGACTTTAGGTCAACCTATTATAATACACCCATGACCTGTACTGAGCTGGGGCTTCAAAACAAGTTCCTCATGAGGTTAAAATTGGCAGAACTTCCAGTTCAACACATGTCTTCCTCTTCCAAGGCTGAGTCTGCTCCAGAAAGACAGATCAAGCTGTACTCACTCGAGCTGGCTGATAGGATCAATTGTATCCTTTGGACTTTCTTTGTCTTTCCTTTGAAGTTAGTGGCAAGCTTTGATGAGCAAAGAACTCCCCGTGTGAATAGCAAAGGATGCGGCAGACAAGGCGCAGTCATGTCAAATTTATCTGAATGACAAGGTGTATTAGTGAGCAAAGGCCTCTACAGCATGGGAAGCAAAGACATAGGAAGTATCCTCAGCGCTTCCTCAGCAGCCCATACAAGCCACCCCCTCACTTTCCTTCCTTGTCTTCTCTCCGTTGCCCCAGCCCAGCCCACATGCCCTGTTTCCTAAGACTCCAATCCCCAACCCTGCCACAGCACCCACATGTCCAGACTCTTGTAAGAACAGCTGCGTAACTGAATTGTCCAAGATGGATTCCTTTGCCAAACATTATTTACTGGTTGTCCAGTAGCTAAGACACTGAGCTTCCAAGGCAGGGATCCCAGGTTCAATCCCTGGGGCAGGGACCTAGATCCCATTTGCCGCAAGTAATGAGTCCACATGCTACAGCTAAAGATCCCACGAGCCACAATACAATCGAAGATCCGATGTACTACAGCTGAGACCCAGAGCAGCCAAATAAATAAATAAATGTTAAAAAGCTTTTTTCAAAAAAAAAAAAAAGGAAATTCTAATATCTTCCTAATGCTACTAGTATGATTTCCACCTTTGGAGACCACCGCTGTAGACCACCACACCCTCTGCCTCCAGTCATCTCGACAGCCCTGCTGTGACAGTCAAAGAGCAGGTCTGAAATTCTTTGGATTTTTAAAGAGGAGACTTCTGATAAGACACGGCAGAGTAAATCCCTGTTTAACCTCAGTGTCTCTGGAAATCACACTTAAATAATAATAACAGTGTAATGAAGCCATTTGCCAAACATTATTTACTGGTTGTCCAGTAGCTAAGACACTGAGCTTCCAAGGCAGGGATCCCAGGTTTAATCCCCGGGGCAGGGACCTACATCCCATTTGCCGCAAGTAATGAGTCCACATGTTACAGCTTAAGATCCTAAGAGGCACAATACAATCGAAGGTCCGATGTACTACAGCTGAGACCCAGTGCAGCCAAATAAATAAATAAATGTTAAAAAGCTTTTTTCAAAGAAAAAAAAAAGAAATTCTAATATCTTCCTAATGCTACTAGTATGATTTCCACCCTTGGAGACCACCGCTGTAGACCACCACACCCTCTGCCTCTAGTCATCTCGACAGCCCTGCAGTGACAGTCAAAGAGCAGGTCTGAAATTCTTTGGATTTTTTAAGAGGAGACTTCTGATAAGACATGGCAGAGTAAATCCCTGTTTAACCTCAGTGTCTCTGGAAATCACACTTAAATAATAACAGTGTAATGAAGGCAAAAGTCCACAAGCACAGAGAGAATGGGAAAGAAATGCATAACAGTCAAGAGACAGCCACATAATTTTAGAAGCAGAACGGCCGATGGATAAATGGCAGTTGACTCAGCAGACCAAACAAAGTGTGTGTGGGGAGTAAGCCCGAGACGTTTGAGTGACAGGACCTCTTAAGAGCTCCATCTTTATTAGCACTGAGTACTTCTAAAGGTGGCTTCCCAGGTGACTTTGATGGTAAAGAATCCACCTGCCAATGCAGGAGACATGGATTAGACTCCTGGGTCAGGAAAATTTCCTGGAGGAGGAAATGGCTACCCATTCCAGCATTCTTGCCTGGAAAACCCCATGGAGAAAGGAGCCTGGTGGGCTACAGTCCATGAGGTCATAAAGGGTCAGACATGACTTATCAACTGAGTATGAATGCACGTACACACTTCTGAAAGGAAGGGTACATGCAGTGTACTTATTTGATTCTAAAATGAAATTTACCACTGAAAAAATATGACCCTTGCACCTGGAGCACCCATACAGCCTTTCTGTGCCTCTGTCTTAAATATGAATGGACAGCAAAAATCATCAGACATGAGAGGAAATATTCTGACAAAAAAGACAGAAATCAAATGAAACCAACAAAGAAAGGCATTTAGAAGAAATAGGATTGATGTAGGAAGCATCGATTAAAACTATTAAAACTTACAAACTATTACAAAACTATTAAAACTTAAAAACTATTTCTACAATTACAAATCTTCAACACTTTTGAGAAATGGGAAGAAACTGAAGCAACAATATAAAAGAGCTTTTAAAATTAAAATATGGTATCAGAAGAAAAGAAATTAATACAAAAATTAAAAAATAATTTTGGAGAAACCTCCATAAAAGATAGATATTCAGAAAATGAGATAAAACGTTAAAAGACTGAATTATAAATATAATCCAGGAGGTCCAACAGCTGAGTTAAGGTGGCTCAAAAGGAGAAAAGAGGAAAAATTAAAGGAGGAGAAATTATCAAAGAAACACTATTAAGAGATGTCCCAAATATGAAAGAACATTAACTTTCTAGACTGGAATATTCCACCAGGTGACCAGCAAAAATTATTCTAAAAAATCTGACAACTAAGACATTATTGTATGGTGTCAAAGGATAAGAGATAAAAGTAATACCTCAAAAGCTTCCAGAGAGACAAGGTAGATCAAAATCAAAGTATGGAGTATATACATATGTGTGTGCATAGCTGAATCACTTTGCTGTACACTTAAACCAACATAATGTAAATCAACTATATTTCAATTAAAAAAAATCAAACGATGTGAGTGTCAGAATACTCTCAGATGTCCCAATAGCAACACTTCAATCCAAGTAGAACACAATAGAAAATGCCTTCAAAACTCAGACAGAAAATGCTTTGCTACCTAGAATTTTATCCTCAGCAAAAAGCTTTTAGTCAAGAAGAGGTTCACACAAAGGCAAGTTCACAAAAATTATATCAATCTTATGTGATTTCTCAAGAAGCTTACTAAAGGACATGGTTCAACAAAATAAGGAAGAAAACAAAGAAGGGGGAGGGGAGGAAATGAGCCCAGAAAACACGCGATCCAATATAGAAAGGTAATGATGACATGGAGAATTCCAAGAGGCTTGGAGGAATCAGTCCAGGCTGAAGCAAAACAAGGACTCTGGAAGAGAAGTCTATAAGAAAGAAAACAAAGAGATGCTCCAGACGTCTGAACTCACTAAGGGGAGGTTTTCATGTCTGTTGGAGACTATGAGTTCAGTTAGTAATACATAAACAAAAAAACAAGGAACCGTTAAAATTATTCAATCGTAAACTTCAAGGGAAAAAGAAAATAGACCATACTTCACAAGACGACTCAGACATACATGTACAATAGCCAACCAGCACAAAAGCTACTCTAAGTACGGATTCAGTACCTAGAGGATGTGAGGACCACGAAAGCGAAACTTATTTTTTGTATTTGGAAATTAACTAGCCATTTTAAACACTAGAAAAAATCTTCAGAATGGAAGTAGTTAACAAGACAAAAAGATAGGAGTTGAAAGCAGCTGCCTCTCATAAGTGGGAAACTTGGGGTGGAAAGACAGTGGGTGAAACATAAACCTCAGAAAACTTCAGGATGGGGGACATGTGTACACCCATGGCTGATTCGTGTCAATGTATGGTGAAAGCCACTACAATATTGTAAAGTAATTAGCCTCCAATTAAAATAAATAAATTAATTTTTTTTTAAAGAAGAAAAAAAACTATGTGGATTTTTAAAATCCAAAGAAAAAGAAAAAGAATATTAAGGGCCATATGAAAGCATAACAGCTAATGTATACTGCACATATCTTGTATTCAAAGCACTTTTCAGATATTTACTTTCCACCCATCTCCTATGAAATCTGTATGCAGGTCAAGAAGCAAGATTTAGAACTGGACATGGAACAACGGACTGGTTCCAAATTGGGAAAGGAGTATGTCAAGGCTGTATATTGTCACCCTGTTTATTTAACTTATATACAGAGTATGTCATGTGAAATGCTGGACTGAATGAAGCATAGCTGGAATCAAGATTGCTGGGAGAAATACCAATAACCTCAGATATGCAGATGATACCATCCTTACATCAGAAAGTGAAAGAGAGTGGCTCTTGATGAAAGTGAGAGAGAAGAGTGAAAAAGCTGGCTTAAAACTCAACATTCAAAAAATGAAGATCATGGCACCTGGTCCCATCACTTCATGGTAAATAGATGGGGAAATAATGGAAACAGTGAGACACTTTATTTTCTTGGGCTCCAAAATCACCGCAGATGGTGACTGCAGCCATGAAATTAAAAGACGCTTGTTCCTTGAAAGAAAAGCTATGACAAACCTAGACAGCATATTAAAAAGCAGAGACATTACTTTGTAGAGTGAAAAAGCTGGCTTAAAACTCAACATTCAAAAAATGAAGATCATGGCACCTGGTCCCATCACTTCATGGTAAATAGATGGGGAAATAATGGAAACAGTGAGACACTTTATTTTCTTGGGCTCCAAAATCACTGCAGATGGTGACTGCAGCCATGAAATTAAAAGACGCTTGTTCCTTGAAAGAAAAGCTATGACAAACCTAGACAGCATATTAAAAAGCAGAGACATTACTTTGTCGACAAAGGTCCATCTAGGCAAAACTGTGGTTTTTCCAGTGGTCATGTATGGATGTGAGAGATAGACCACAAAGAAGGCTGAACGCTGAAGAATTGATGCTTTTGAACTGTGATGTTGAAGAAGATTCTTGAGAGTCCCTTGGACTGCAAGGAGATCCAACCAGTCAATCCTAAAGGAAATCAGTCCTGAATATTCATTGGAAGGACTGATGCTGAAGCTGAAGCGCCAATACTTTGGCCACCTGATTTGAAGAGCTAGTTCTTCAGAAAAGACCCTGATGCTGAGAAAGACTGAAAGCAGAGGAGAAGGGGATAACAGAGTATGAGGTGGTTGGATGGCATCATCGACTCAATGGAAATGAGTCTGAGCAAGCTCTGGAGACGGTGAAGGACAGGGAAGCCTGGTGTGCTGCAGTCCATGGGGTCACACAGTCGAACATGACTGAGCGACTGAACAATGACAACACTTTGTCACTGACACATAGGCATGTGTACACACACACACACACACATGAAACAAGAGCTACAGTTTGGGTAGAATTTATAGCAGGATAAAGATATGATTTATTTGAAGTTTTTAGCAGGTTGTTATCTGTAGTCATGAGAAGAGTCTCCTTTTGAATTTCCCTGCCTCTTTTTTTTGTTGCGAGAGGATTAATTCTAGCACACAGGACTGTCTCCAAAACCACATCTTCCCCAGAACTTGGGGTCAGTGTGTGTTAGAGGACACCAAGCCTGGCGTGCTACAGTCCCTGGGGTCACAAAGAGTTGGACACAACTGAGCAGCTGAAAAACAACAATCCCCACAATCCAATGAGGAAAGTGTTATTATCATATGACCCACTTTCAGATCAGGATACTAAGGCTTACAGATCATGAGTGACTTGCCCAAGGTTATCCATTTAGGAGCAGTAAAAACAGAATTGAAACCCACACAGCATGGCTCCACTACTTAAGAGTTTCAACCACTCTGCTATACTGACATGGAAGATACTTGGAAGGCAATCTGAGAACATTTGTCTGATTAAAAGTCCATTCGCCTCTGTAAGGGGTTCCTGCAAGCAGAAGTTTTTCTCCAAGCACAGTTCTGGGTCTGTGCCCACACATAGATGGAGGAGGGGCTGTGGTTTCAATATTCTCTGCCTCATACTTTTATGCATGATTTTAGCTTAGAGAATTACCCAACACAGTCATTTAAAACATCCTAATAAAGTACCCCTAGAATGTCTACAGAACAGCAGATTGCTGAAGGGGCTGTGCTGAACACACACACTCCCATTAACTTACATGATGTACCAGCGACTGTAAGGAGAGCAAAGCAGAGGAAAAACTCTGTGGGTCTCAAAAGCACTGCACATGAAGTATTATGAAAATGCAGACTTAACCAGTCTTCCATATGTCTATGTCTGGAAGCAGTTGATTCTTCTAAGACAAATTCGATCACGGCGGGAAGACCAGAGAGAAGCAAAAATGAGTGCATGATTAATGTAATATTTAACTGACATGACAGAAAGAATCCTCATGGAGCACAAAGAGAAAGCGCATGAAAAGCCTCCTTGGGTCGATTTTTCCTTTGTGCGATGTTCGGTAAATGTTATTGCTTCTCAGCGGGGGAGGCTCCTCTGAAATCAGAAGACATGATGTCACATGTCACTGGGGGGTCTTACTGATGTGCTCAGAAAGCGGCTGGATGAACTCAGCAGTTCTTCCTATCTCTCAAGCACCTTTGAGTGGGGCTTATACCAGGAGCAACAGCGTCACTAACAGTCTTTCACTGTATTGTATACTTTTCAAAACACATGTTGTCTTTCTTGGGTTTCTTCCCAGTTCTACAGAGACACAGCAGGGACCCAGAGAAATGCCCACGGTGTATCTGCTCGAGAGAGAGAGGCATGGAGCAATCTGAACCTCCCAGCCTCAGGAAACAGCACCACTGCCTGGCCACCAAGCACCTGAGGACCTACTCTTGATCTACTTTCTCTTGATGATCATGTGAAGGGGGAAGAGCCGGAGCAAAAGGAGCAGGCTGCATCGGGGCAATAGTGAGGGGCAAGTCAAGCGTCTTGAGTGTGGGCACCCCCTTTCCTTAACTTTCTGTCACAGTGATGACTCTACAAACATACCTCCTTTTACTGTACCTCAACTTGTTGCATTTACAGGTATTATTTTATACAAATTGAAGGTTTGTGGCAACCCTACATTGTCAGGAGGCAGCATTTTTAGCCATAACGTTAAAGCATGTACTGTTTTAGACATAATGCTATTGTACACTTAATAGACAATAGTAGAGTGTAAACTTAACTTTTATATGCATTAAGAAACCAAAAATTCCTGACTCACTTTACCGCAAGGTTCGTTTTATTGAGATGGTCTGGGACCCAGCCCACAGTACCTCCAAAGTCTGCCTATACTGTGTCCTGGTTTCAGGCTATGATGTGGTCTGATTTCAGCTCAAGAAGGACTGTCTCCAAATCTATAGGAAATCCACACAAGCTTAGATATTCTACCTCTGGGACTCTTTGATTCGCTTCCAAATTTTCAAACCTAGACAGTGTATTAAAAAGCAGAGACATCATTTTGCTGACAAAGGTCCATATAGTCAAAGCTATGGTTTTTCCAGTAGTCATGTACAGATATGAGACTTGGAACATAAGGAAGGCTGTCACCGAAGAATTGATGCTTTCAAACTGTGGGGCAACAGAAGGCTCTTGAGAGTGCCTTTAACTCAAGGAAATCAAACCAGTCCATCCTAAAGGAAATCTACCCTGAATATTCATTGGAAGGACTGACGCTGAAGCTGAAGCTCCAGTACTTTGGCCACCTGATATGAAGAGCCAACTCATTGGAAAAGACCCTGATGCTGGGAAGGACTGAGGTCAGAAGGAGAAGGGGATGACAGAGGATGAAATGGTTGGATGGCATCACTGACTCAGTGGACATGAGTTGCAGCAAACTCCAGGAGACAGTGAAGGACAGGGAAGCCTGGCATACTGCAGTCCATGGGGGTAGCAAAGAGTCAGACATGACTAAGCAACTCAACAGCAACAACAGAAATTCCAACTGAGAGAAATGGGCCCTATATATTGCTTATGACTGTGAGGGAACCAGTGGGGTTTTCACTTTTGAAACTATGAAACTATGTATGTTGAATCCAGACTGTCTTAAATCCTGTTGATGAAGTGGTTTCTAGAGGAGCTAGCTGGCAAGGATTGCTAACAAGAGAAGTATGAAGTCAGCAACCATGGAAACAAAAAAGAGACACTTTGTGAGCAAGTCTTAACGGGATAAGTTAAAAAATAGCATGCATCAAAGTCAAAGATCTTCACATTTTATACTCTTGAAGCTCACTATACTTCTAAGGAGGCACTGGACAGAATTCGATTCTAGGTGTTTGGTAAAATTACTCAAGTTTCAAACATTAAATGTGCATGGGGGCTACTATAATATTTATAAATCTAGTTAGGTTCTAAATGAAATTATCATCTTACCCTTGTACTAGGGCACTTACTCCCAAGTTCAAGCAAGATCAGGTCACAACAGGAACAAATAGTAGCTCTTTTGGCTTGATCAGGCTGTTGTCAAATTTTTTATTTTAATATGACGAGTTTCATGATGGTGAAAAATTTGCAATGTACTTTCCAGTGGCTGAGGAGTTACAGACAGAGAGNAGGGCACTTACTCCCAAGTTCAAGCAAGATCAGGTCACAACAGGAACAAATAGTAGCTCTTTTGGCTTGATCAGGCTGTTGTCAAATTTTTTATTTTAATATGACGAGTTTCATGATGGTGAAAAATTTGCAATGTACTTTCCAGTGGCTGAGGAGTTACAGACAGAGAGTGGAGAGAGAGAGCTCATCTCAAGAGGCGAAGGAAGACATAGTTCTGGGCTTTCTCTACTGCCATGCATGCATTTCCTCATCGAAGACTAAACGTCAGCTCCCAGAAAGAGCGCGGCAGGATGCACGTAGAGCCACGTGGATGGCTGCAGGAACCTCCCCCACCTACCTACTCACAGTTGTTCCAGGAGACCTCCTCCTCCTTCAGATCCTGGATCAGCTCCTGGACTCCCTGACACCCTGGTCAGGTGACGTCTGTCTAGCCACTCCTTGTCCTCAGGCACCACTGTTTTCTGGGTTGCCATTTCCTTCTCCAATGCATGGAAGTGAAAAGTGAAAGGGAAGTCGCTCAGTCGTGTCCGACTCTTGCGACCCCATGGTCTGCAGTCTAGCAGGCTCCTCCATCCATGGGATTTTCCAGGCAAGAGTACTGGAGTGGGGTGCCATTGCCTTCTCATGACCATGGCTAAAAATCCCTAACGTGTAAACAGTTGTTAATGTCTCCCTCCTCACAAGAGTAGAAGCTCTCTGTGGGCAGAACAAAGACATCTGTTCATCACTGAATCCCCAGGTTCTGGGTCAATGCCTTGCTCAGCTGTCAATAAAAATGAATGTAGATGACTGACAATGGACTCATATCTAGAATACAGAAAGAGCTCTCCAACTGATCAGGTAGAAAGAAAGAAAACAATCCATTGAGAAAATGGACAAAAGAGATGAACACACTTCATCAAAGAGGATATCTGAATGGCAACTAAGCACATGAGAAGATGTTCATCATTTGTCATTAGGAAAATACAAAGGAAAGCCATGATGAGTATTGCTAAATACCTATTAGAACATCTATCAAAAATAAAAAGGTGACAACACCAAATGCTGTTGAGAATGCAAAGAAATCTGATCACTTGCACATTGATACTGGACATATAAAATGATACAGCCACTCTGGAAAATGCTTTGGTAGTAAACAACCAGACACATATTTGCCACAGAATCCAGCAACTGCATTTCTGAGCATTCATAAATACACACACACACAAGTATATGTAAAACTGCTGCTGCTGCTGCTAAGTCGCTTCAGTCGTGTCCAACTCTATGCGACTCCATAGACGGCAGCCCACCAGGGTCCCCCGTCCCTGGGATTCTCCAGGCAAGAACACTGGAGTGGGTTGCCATTTCCTTCTCCAATGCATGGAAGTGAAAAGTGAAAGTGAAGTCGCTCAGTCGTGTCTGACTCTTGCGACCCCATGGTCTGCAGCCTAGCAGGCTCCTCCATCCATGGGATTTTCCAGCCAAGAGTACTGGAGTGGGGTGCCATTGCCTTCTCCATATGTAAAACTGCTGAGATCTAATTAAGGTCTATAGATGGTACCAATGTCCATGTGAGGGTTATGATACTGTACCACAGGTATGCATGATGTTCCCGACATGGTATACTGAACATAGGGTGTACAAGATCTTTTTCTGCATCTTCCTGTCCATCTTTAATTATTTCAAAATAAAAAGGTCAAGACAGGGTTTCCTTCCCTGGCGGATCAGTGGTAAAGAATCTGCTTGCCAATGCTGGAGACATGGGTTTGATTCCTGATCCGGGAAGATCCCACATGCTGCAGAGCACCTAAGCCCATGAACCACAAGTATGGAGCCTATGATGCTCTAGAGCCCAAGAACCGCAACTACCAGCCCACAAGCTGCAGCTACTGAAGTCTGCACACCTTAGAGCTTGTGCTCTGCAATAAGAGAAGTCACCTCAATGAGAATCCCATGCATCACAACTAGAGAAAGACCATGTGCAGCAACAAAGACCCAGCATAGCCATAAATAAGTAAATAAGTATATATTTACACACACACATAAAGACAGTCAGACTCTTGGTAAAGAGTCTGCCTGCAATGCAGGAGACCCAGGTTTGATCCCTGGGTTGGGAAGATTCCCTGGAGAAGGAAATGGCAACCTACTCCAGTTTTCCTGCCTGGAGAATCGCATGGACAGGGGAGACTGGCAGGCTACTGGCAGCCCATCAGGCTACAGTCCATGGGGTGGCAAGAGTCAGACGCGACTTAGCAACTAAACCAGCACCAAAGACAGTCAAGTAGAATGAATGTAGGGAGGGAGACTGTGAGCTCAGAGGGGAAACAGCATCCCTGGCGAGCAACTGGGGCTTGCAGGTGAGGGTGCATAAAACAGGGCTGTGGAGGACGTGGGTCAAGCCCGAAACTGGCAGGCTCATGGGTGGGGGTACGGACATAAGTTTTATCATCAGATTAAATGTGCTCCCAAGGATGTGCTGAGTTTCGGTTCAGCCAGCAGGAAGCACCAGTACCTCTGGGTAGCGATGATCAGAACCAAGTGCTCAGGCTAAGTAAGATGACCTCATATCCCAGTGCATCTCAATTTACATCAAGGGAATATCAGTTAACACCTGTAATGACTTTTTAGCAAGATTTTTCACATTTATGAGGGCTCGGGAGGCATGGTAAATTATTCAGACACCCCCAGAGGCGACCCTATCATGGATCTTTAGGCATAAATAAACTCAAAGCAGGATGAGGATGGGGACATGATCAAGATGGCCTGGGCATCTTGGAGGGCCTGGCAGGGACCCTGGAGATGGTCAGGGACAGAGTAAGCAGGGGCCACATGAGACACAGGAGTATGGGTAAGAAGAAAACTCATTTAAGCTAATCCTCTCTTGGCCTAAATTTTTCTATTCATCATGGATTTTTTGGCACTAAGTTTAATTCTTTAAAATGGGAGAAGGAAATGGCAACCCAATCCAGTATTGCCTGGAGAATCCCAAGGGCAGAGGAACCTGGTGGGCTCCACTCCATGGGGTTACAAAGGGTCGGACATGATTGAGCAACTAACACTAACATTTAATTCTGTAAAATACTGCATCAAAATAGAGTCCATCCTTATTATTTGCAGATAACAGATTTGTAAATTTGCCTACTTACTAAAATGTATATGTAACCTCCAGATCAAGACCTGCAGGTTTTAGGGTCACTGGTGGGCACACACATGCAGATGGCGAAAGATTGAATCATCCAAGGTTCACATTCCCAGCTGTGGATGAAAAAAAGGACCCTCCACTTTCCTGTTTCTCAGGAGTTCTCTTAGTGATCCACTACTGGGTACCACATTTTTCAAATTTTTGTGTTTTTTGATGGTGATTTTGCTGTTCAAAATGGCTCCCAGAATGATGCTGAAGAGGTGTCTGGTGTTTTGAACTGTAGTGTTGGAGAAGACTCTTGAGAGTCCCTTGGACGGCAAGGAGATCAAAGCAGTCAATCCTAAAGGAAATCAGTCCTGAATATTCATTGGAAGGACTGATGCTGAAGCTGACGCTCCAATACTTTGGCCACCTGATGCAAAGAACTGACTCACTGGAATAGATCCTGATGCTAGGAAAGATTTAAGGCAAGAGAAGGGCATGACAGAGGATTAGATGGGTGGGTGGTATCACCAACTCGAAGGGCATGAGCTTGAGCAAGCTCCAGGAGTTGGTTGGTGATGGACAGGGAGGCCTGGCATGCTGCAGTCCATAGGGTCACAAAGAGTCAGACATGACTGAGCGACTGAACTCAACTGAATTGAAGTACAAAAGGCTGTGATGTGCCTTATGGGGGGAAAAACATGGTAGATAAGCTTTACTCAGGCATGAGATACAGGGTTGTTAGCTATGAGTTCAGTGTTAATGAATAAATGATATGCATTAAATAAGGTTATATATGCATTAAATAAGAGAAATCCACACAAAACCAGGTTATGTGTTGATGGATAAATCAAAATGTGACCAGAGGCTCTTAGTTCAGTTCAGTTCAGTCGCTCAGTCGTGTCCGACTCTTCGTGACCCCATGAATCACAGCACGCCAGGCCTCCCTGTCCATCACCATCTCCTGGGGTTCACTCAAACTCACGTCCATCGAATCGGTGATGCCATCCAGCCATCTCATCCTCTGTCATCCCCTTCTCCTCCTGCCCCCAATCCCTCCCAGCATTAGAGTCTTTTCCAATGAGTCAGCTCTTCGCATGAGGTGGCCAAAGTACTGGAGTTTCAGCTTCAGCATCATTCCTTCCAAAGAACACCCAGGGCTGATCTCCTCTAGAATGGACTGGTTGGATCTCCTTGCAGTCCAAGGGACTCTCAAGAGTCTTCTCCAACACCACAGTTCAAAAGCACTCAGCCTTCTTCACAGTCCAACTCTCACATCCATACATGACCACTGGAAAAACCATAGCCTTGACTAGATGGACNTGATCTCCTCTAGAATGGACTGGTTGGATCTCCTTGCAGTCCAAGGGACTCTCAAGAGTCTTCTCCAACACCACAGTTCAAAAGCACTCAGCCTTCTTCACAGTCCAACTCTCACATCCATACATGACCACTGGAAAAACCATAGCCTTGACTAGATGGACCTTTGTTGGCAAAGTAATGTCGCTGCTTTTGAATATGCTGTCTAGGTTAGTCATAACTTTTCTTCCAAGGAGTAAGCGTCTTTTAATTTCATGGCTGCAATCACCATCTGCAGTAATTTTGGAGCCCAGAAAAATAAAGTCTGACACTGTTTCCACTGTTTCCCCATCTATTTCCCATGAAGTGATGGGACCAGATGCCATGATCTTAGTTTTCTGAATGTTGAGATTTAAGCCAACTTTTTCACTCTCCTCTTTCACTTTCATCAAAAGGCTTTTTAGTTCCTCTTCACTTTCTGCCATAAGGGTGGTGTCATCTGCATATCTGAGGTTATTGATATTTTTCCCGGCAATCTTAGGACCCTAATATTATATTTTCCCTCGGAACATAGTTCAGTATTCACTGACTCAGTATTTGCAGCAACTTTATTGAATATAATTACTGTAACAAAAATTCAGTGTATTATTTCTTTTGATTACTGGTATATCAATCTTAGCCCTAATGATGGGCTTGATTTTCCAAGACCAAATTTCTCCCAAAGTGTTGGATATCAATATATGCTCTCCATGAAAACAGACCTCTTACACTGTTCAACCAGTCCATTCTAAAGGAGATCAGCCCTGGGTGTTCTTTGGAAGGAATGATGCTAGCTGAAACTCCAGTACTTTGGCCCCCTCATGTGAAGAGTTCACTCACTGGAAAAGACTCTGATGCTGGGAGGGATTGGGGGCAGGAGGATAAGGGGACAACAGAGGATGAGATGGCTGGGTGGCATCACTGACTCAACAGATGTGAGTCTGAGTGAACTCCGGGAGTTGGTAATGGACAGGGAGGCCTGGCATGCTGCGATTCATGGAGTAGCAAAGAGTCAGACACAACTGAGCAACTGAACTGAACTGAAGTGAACACTGTTGTTGGGCATGTAAATTGGTGCAGCCACTGTGGAGAATAGTATGGAGGTTCCTTAAAAAACTAAAATTAGAACTACCATATCATCCAGTAATCCCACTCCTGGGTATATATCCAGAAAAGATGAAAGCTCTAATTCAAAAAGCTATGAGCACCCCAGTGTTCACAGCAGCACTATTAAAATAGCCAAGACGTGGAAGCAAGCTAAGGGTCCACTGACAGATGAATGGATAAAGATGTGGCATATATATATAATGGAATATTACTCAGCCACAAAAAGAATGAAATAATGTCATTTGCAGCAACATGGATGGACTTAGAGACTGTCATATCAAGTGAAGTCAATCAGAAAAGAAGGACAAATAGCATATGATACCACTTATATGTGGAATCTAAAATAGATACAAATGAACATATCTATGGAACAAAAACAGACTCACAGAGAACAGACTTGTAGTTGCCAAGAGAGGGTGGGTGAGGGAGGGATGGACTTGGGAGCTTAGGATTAGCAGATGTAAACTATTGTTCATAGGATGGACAAACAACAAGATCCTACTGTACAGCACAGGGAACTATATTCAATACCCTGTGATAAGTCATAATGGAAACGAATATGTGTGTATAACTGAGTCACTTTGCTGTACAGCAGAAATTAACACAATACTATAAATCAACTATACTCCAATAAAACTTTTTAAAAACCTATGCTTTCCACCATTTCATCCTGCCACGTAAGATATGCAAAATACCCAGGATCATCTATAATGACTATACATTAACAAAAGAAAAAAAATTAATATAAAAAATATGGGAATGACAGAATTCTCAGAACAGCCTTTTTCCAAAGGCTACAGTAAGAAAATTTCCATTATTTTAAAGGATATGTTTTTTTTAATTTATGTTGTTTTAAATGATATGTTTTAAAATAAAATTTTAAAATATTACTTTGCATGTTACATTTTCTTGACGTTTGTCAATTTCGATATTTAGAGTGAGGTAATAAATATTCTTTTTAAAAATTGAGGTATAGTTAATGTATAATATTACTTAAGTTTCAGGTTTTACAACATAGCAACTCACAATTTTTAAATGTATACTCCATTTAGAGTTGTTTTAAAATATTGGCTACATGCCTGTGTTGTACTATACATCTTTATAGCTTATTTATTTTATACACAGTAGCCTGTACCTCTTAATCTTATGCCCCTATATTGCGCCCACATCTCCTTACTGGTAACCACTAGTTTGTTCTCTGTATCCTCAAGTCTGTTTCTTTACTGTCATGTACACGAATTTGTTTTGTTTTTTAGATTCCACATATAAGTGATTACATAAAGTGCTTCTCTATTCTTAACTTTTTCTCCAGCCAGACCTAAAAGAAGATTCCCCAGGCTGACTGGGTTCAGATCTTATCTCTACCACTTTCTAACTACGTGAGTTTAGGAGACAGAAAAAAAAAAAAAAAAACTCATCTGTGCTTGACTTTCTTCACTTTTAAAATGGAGGGAATAACATAACCTACTAGATTTGTTGTGATGATTAAATTTGCTAATGCATAAGAAGATGCTAAGACTATGCTTGGCACAAACTAAGGGCCCAGTGAATGAGGGCCAGTTCCTATCATTTGAAGATAATGAGAATTATCATTAATACAGTTGATGACACAATTTGAAGGAAACTCAAATTCCCAACTGATTTCAGTATATTACCCCAAATCATAGGCATTATGAAAAAATTTGCTTTCACATAGGTCAGATGATGAAAATGTAATTTCATTCCATTTGGAAATTCTAGGCTGAAATAAGCTGAGAACCTACTGCCTGCCCTCAATCTTCAGTCATGTCCTTGCCTCCTCCCAGAAGGGTCAGAAAAAATCTGCAGGGGATGCAGGCTTAGGAGTCACAGGCCTTTGGGAGGTGGGTGGTGGAGG